>PVIJ01000102.1:39764-401359 GCA_004024925.1 Scalopus aquaticus
GGAGAGAGAGAGAGAGAGAGAGAGAGAGAGAGAGAGAGAGAGAGAGAGAGAGAGAGAGAGAGAGAGAGAGAGAGAGAGAGAGAGAGAAGGAAGAAGGGAAGAGAACACAGAGAAAAGATAGAGCTGGTTTCAGGCAAAGGATTCTGAGAATAAAGCCACAGTGCAGCGTGTCTGGCAGCTTCTGTTTTTATCTCAGCAGCATGATACACTGCCTCTCTCATTTAGAAACACATTCGTGTATCTTCCAGGTTTGAAAACTGAGATCATCGCAATGTGTCTCTGGTTTGGTCTGATTGGCATTTAACTGTGCCGTGTACCTGTGATTTTTTAGGATGCATTTATGTGCAATTTATTTCGCATATTTATTTATGTAGGCAAAAATGAAAGCTGCTAATTTCTATGGCAATTTGCAACGTAGTTTTACTGGCAGATGGAACTCTACTTATCATAACTGCTGACAAACTGCCATGGGGAAACAAAAGAAGATACAAATGCTTCGTCTTGATAATTGTCTTTAACAGCAAAAGCCCACACCAAAATAAAGCCCATACTTGCAAAACCTGTGTTTCCTGGTTCAAGTTTGAAAGGTGGTTTCTCTCCATTAGTTTTATTAATTAAGGCAAAATAAAAGGGAGGGCAAGATATTTAAAGGAAAGGTGTTGGAAAAGAAGCAACGAGGAAAGTGAAAACCTAAATTCTTTCTGGTTTCCCTCCAAATGTGATAACAGGCACGTTCCTCCAGTCCCGTGGAACAGAGTTTTTGAGGCACTATTTCTACATACTCTTGCTGCATCCTTCTGCCTTCCTGGACCATTTTAAAGTAGGTTCCATTTTTAAAACAAAGTCGAAGAGAACTGATTTCCTAATTCAAATGGTTTCAAATGGTGTTTCACCAGCTTTGTTCCCTTTCTACTCATCTGCTGCCACATGGGGGCTAGGATTACACAGCGAAATGCCCTAAGTGACCTCTTTTATAAGGATGTAAATTGCTGATTCCAAGGTCAAATATTTGGTATAAGTTACATTATTGGTGAAAATAGCGGCTTGCTTTCCATGGTAACCTGAGCTAACTCAGTAGTAAGCCAGCAGGGAGAGGACACACCCATTCTGACTGACCATCTTTTTGAAATGAAGCGATTCTCTAACAGAAGGTAAATCCCATGTGTCCTACTTATTAACATCCTAATTATGAGGGGGGGGGAAAGTGAAAAGACAAAGAAACAAAACAATCATTTCACACCAGCTACAGTGCATCCCAACAATATATCATCTATAACCCCGGGCATCTGGTATTTTGGAGTCCCCGTGTGAGCTACCAGGGAGAGGAGAACTGGTCCAAGAATAAGACCTTCTTCCTCTACTCTGGCCACAAGGCAGTAGCCAAAGAGAGATGACTTCATCTTGTTTAAACGCAAAGTGTCATAAATTTTGTGGTTTGCCTATAAGGTACATTTTTCATTTGGACCCAAATAAAGAAAAAAAAAAAAAACACCTCACTCCCCCAATGGGATCCAGATGAAACCCTACTTATCATTAAGACAGAACAGGGAGTGGAGAACATGCAGGGGCTGAACAGAAGGCAGCTGGCCAGAGAACAGAGAGTGCTCAGATGGAGAAGGGAAAGGAAGCTCGGGAGGCGGTGCCCCGGGAGATCCGGAATTCTCAGCAGACATTTTGCAGAGTGTATTGGAAGCAGCCTCCTTTAAATGACATTATTGATATAGGTTCTATAGTTAAAATTAACTTTATACAAGGGAGTAACTAGACTGAGAATTTTCTGCCAATAAAAATAAAGACCCTGTTACAAGGATACAACTATTTCAGTGCAATAAAAGCAGGGGAGAGGCATGGGGCTTACTGAACAGAATCAGCAAATATAGTCAAGGAAAGGGGGAAAGGAACCAAGGCAACAAAGGCGTTTTTTTAGGCTGTAAATGCTTATCAGTGTGGTTGCTTCTTTTAATCCTTGCTTAGTGCTGGGGACCTGAGTGGGCATCATTTATAGTTTGAGATTTATGATTAGTTCTTAAGACATTTGGAGTGAGCAGAGCCCTCTGACTACACCAGTGCGCTAAAGGTAGTTCAAATCAATTACGATTTCTTATTAGTATGACTTTTACAGGACTGATTTCTTTGTGGGGGAGCTGTATGTTCACATCGAGTATATTGTGGGATGCTCAAATGTTAGAATCAAGCAGCCTGGGATAGAATCCCAGCTCTATCACCTGCTTGCTGTGTGAGCTTGCCCAAATTACTTAGCCTCTCTATGGCTGTTTCCTCATCTTAGAATGGGTGTGGTAATATTACCTGTCTCATGGGGCTTTGGTTAGTAATAAATAACATATTCATTGCTGTGATTCTGTTCTTAGCTCAGAGCGAATGCCTCATAAATGCTAATGCTTAGGAAATCTGTCCAACAGATTTTTTAAATGAAAAAGAGAGACAATATTTTATCACCTCAAAATAGATGACTCACAATGATTTTTCCCCCCTATTTTGACCTTCCTCATAAGCCCTAGCTATTCAAACTGTGTGCTCGGTCTTTCCACTTAGATAACATGCTTATAACTCAACAAATTCCACCACTGGACTCAAGTATATGTGTTCACAGCAATTCCCTCACCTGGGTAAGGCGGGGGCGGGGGGGAGCATAGAGTCATTCAGGACTCCTTCTCATTCATCATTCGATTATCAGTGACTGTCAATACCACCCTCAGGTCACTTCATGTTATTATTTCCATACTCTTCAAACCATCTGGAAGTATGTTCATTTGCTTGTATTACTGCAATCACTCTTTCATATAGCACTAGTCCATGCTCTACTTTTTTTGCCCAGTAACATGTAAAGGGTGACTACATTCAGCACCCATCCCTAGGTTTTTGCCAAAGAATGAATCAGATAGTAACACTTTCCGACTTTCAAGAGAGCATTGGGAATCTAAGTGGAGGAGAGTGACAATATTCTCGGAATGACCTTGAATCTACTCTAATGGATAAAGCAACTAATCTTTGGCAAACCAATACTTTGCTATTAGTGCCTTGTTAGTTGTGACATGTCTCCCAACTGTCATGACACAGCTATTGAAAACAACCATTTTAAGAGATTTTCTATTCTTCTCCAATTCATCCTTCACAAGTCAGAATAACCTTCTTAAAATGCCACTCTGAATGACATCCATTCCCAATAGATATTGATTGGTCAATTGAAAGTCTGTTTTCTTTCATTATCCTATGTACCAGCTTAAAAATGATCAGAGGTTCAGGATTCCATTTCTATTTTGCATAGTGATTTGAACATCCCGTTTAAAGTGAAAACCAACATAGCATTATATAAACAACGAAGTGTAGCTTTCCTTGCCTCATATTCATTCACCTCTGAGATCTGACACCAACCTATCCACAAAAATATTCATTCTCTCACATCTCCCAGTCTGATCTACAAACACCCCTTCCACAGCCTCATGCACATTCTTGTTCTCTTTAAAATGCTCTCTTCTCTTCATCACACCTACTTAATTCCCATCACTTTATCTAACACCAGACTTGTCACATGTCCTCCACACGGACCTTCTTGACCTTCCCAAGTTGACAGCGATGAAACCATTTTAATCATAGTAGCTATTGGTCTGATAATGACGAGCTTGGCTGTGATGTTGGTTCTAGGTCCAGACTCTGACCCTAAAATATGCTTCCTAATTATAGTACAGTGGCCAGTCCCTTGCCTCTTTCTACCTCGCTCTCTTCATCTATAAAATACTGTGAGGAGTAAATTTAATTAACTGATAAATGGAACATGATTAGGACAATAGCTAGTATACAGCTTGTACCTACATGATAAAGAATATTTAGTAATAAAAAAGGGCATATTAAATGACAGGAACTTATCTTTGCCTCTAATATCTAAACCTCACCACACCCCACCAAGTGGCTGTTATTAGAACCATTTTATAAACTATGAAACAGGAATAGCAAAATTAATTACTCACCATCATACAAGGAACAAATGCCAAAGTCTTCTACCTTCTAGTTATTTTCATTTATGACTTAATCTACACTGTTGGTATATTATTATTTGGGTTTTTAGGTTTGTGATCCACTTTGGCAATTATGTTATAGACTAAGTGAGAGCAATATTCATGTTTTAAACATCTCTGCAGCTTTAGTATCTTCCATAAATCTTTAAACAAAATAGCTTGCTTACTCAGTAAATGTTTGTTGACTGCTTGATCATCTGTGCTCATGGGAGATTAAAATTTTTAACCATATTTAAATTCAGTGACACTGTTTTTTGAAGAAATGGTTTCATCATCCTTTCTATGAAAAACATTGTAATTATACCAAATAATATAAAAGACAAAGGTTCATATGAATGAGAAAACCAGACAGAAACAAATGAAGTTCTCTGCAAAAAAGTGTGGAAAGGATGCTCATCGATTTGGTTCCTCAAGTGAGTTAGCATTTCTATCCTCCTTGAAGATAGGCCCCTCGGGCCACCCACTGCATGCAGGGACAGATGGAGGTTATCAGCTCGAAGTTATCCATTTTGGTTACACAAAAAATTAGAAATAACTGCTCAAATACCCATGACAGGTATTCAGGCACCTTTAATTCTTTATTTTAAAATAAAGGTACCAATTATATTCTCATTTATTTTCTTTCTGGTTAAATCTATACAATCATAAAACAACCTGGAATAATATAAAAAAATTCAATGAGCCAATATCTTGTTTTTCAGGGAACATGATGATAAACAGTGTTGTTGAATTTTCCACAAGTTGAGTGACTGTTTTATTTAACATATGTTATATATTTATATATATGTTATATATTTAAATATGTGGGCGTGTGCTCACATGCACGCACAAGCGCGCACACACACACGCCTACAGGCACCGTGGTGTCTGTGACCATTTGAAAAAGTATAGGACTAAGAAGAGAAATGTTCCGTGCACTCCACACAGGAAAATCGGTGGTAACAAACACTCATCACCTTGTTCCACTCTTTTGATATTTGCATAAACTTCGTAAAGTTAGAATATGTTGGTGGTGCTCACTGTTGCGTCCCTAGCACCTAGGCTAGTGGGTAACAAACAGTGGGTGCTCACTATATATGTTTTTGATAAATTAATGAGCGAATGGCATCACCCAATGATTTCCCCATTCTTACATATTTCTAGTGATTTTTTTTAATTCCCAATGAACTGGTTAATATAAATATAAACAGATCTTTTACTCAGCTACCTCTATATATTCTTTTACGTGAAATTTGTTCAATGTAAGCTCTCCTTTGTTCAACATAGACTATCTAATCCTCAAAGTATCCTTTCTAGATTATATTACCTCATGGTGAATGCTTTTTTCTCTAATTTCAAAGCACCACTGCCTAAAACACTTTATTATATGTAATTTTCTAAATTATTATTATTATTTTTTTAAGATTTACTTATGTATACAAGCTGGGGTACAGACCAGAGGCTTGGGGCGGTGAGAGGGTTCACCAGAGACAGAGTGGGGAGCAGAACAGGCAGATCGACAGAAATACACTGCTGAGGGGAGCAGCGGGCGATGCAGGAGAGGCCTGCCGCGCCATGTGGAAATCTCCCTGGGCCTCGAACTCGCATTGCCGCTGCCCACAGCTCCACATTGCAGCGCTTGACCACTGTGCCACCAGGGAGGCCCTCTAAATTAATCTTGTCCTGCCTTTGGATATCGCACACCATTGGTGGAATGTTATTCTAATATTTCTGGGCACTCTTCCTTCATCATTTAGATTTTAAGTTTCCTTAAGAGGGCAGGAACTGCATTTTTTTGTTCATTCATTTATTATAGATTGCTATTCCTATTCCTGCATATAGTGCTTAGTTGTTTTTTTTTTTTAATGTTGATGTTGGTGTTTATACTGAAAGAGCTACTACATATAAAGTTCTATCATTCAGAAATTGTGTGAAAGAGTTCACAATACAGTCCCTGGTCTTTAGAAACTATTATTACAATGTGACCAAAGTAGTAGTCAAAATGCATAGATTTTGGAAAAAAAGCTTTTTCACCTATTAGGTGGCATAAAAGACCATTCATTCATTCAGTTCAGTATATAAAATTTTGAGTACATACTGAAAATCAACCAGTGTTCTAGTCAGGGGCAACATTAACTAATTCCAATAAATCAAGTTTCATATGGTAGGAAGAATTAGCAACTGCCCTCTGGAATATTGTTTCCCCCCACTATTTACACATTAATTGGAAGGCAGCTTGTGTTGACCCACCAGGAACTAACTCTTGGAGACCAGGTTTCCTGGTTCTTTAGGATATCATAGATGGAGTCATTTCAAACCCGATTACACATTTACCTCCTGGGCCATTTGTTTCTCCTTGGGGTGGGAGGTATGTTGGGAAAAACATCAGCATTCCTAATTAGGAATGCTAATCAGCATTCCTCCTTGAAAAAAAGGAGTTTAGGAAAGATGTTTTAACCTCACAGTGTTTCTCTCAGGATTCCCTGCAGATTCAAACTACAGGAATTGCCTATCATTTACTGTTTCTCAAAAAGAAAAATTATTTCCTCAAAATAAACACAAAGGACATAATCACTGAAGTCTCCAAAATGTCCTCAGTGTATCCTTCTTATTTGTAAAGATGAGATAATTCAGGGCCATTTTCATATGTTTCCAAAATTGCAATGCGTATATAATAGGATTAAAGGTTGGGGATATAAATAGTTTTCTGAAATTAGTTTATCAAATATTATAATTATATCAGATCTTATTCTGCCAATTAAAACAAATTATTTTGCTTATAAAATTGCTTACATTAATTACCACATTCTGGCACTTTGGTTTTTGTCTGCTAAACAGAAGTTGATCCTGTCTGTTTTCCATTTCTATTTTGCATAGTGATTTGAACATCCCGTTTAAAGTGAGAACCAAAGTAGCAGGCACCTAATCATAAAGTAAAAATGGAAAGCAAATCAAGAGGGGACCTCAAATCTTTGCTTCCTATGGTGGATGGAATAGAGTTGGCCTCAATGAAACTCTAAGTAAGAATTTGCCTTCCTCTCCACTGAGTTGAATACAGGCTTCGGTGGACGATTGGGTTCTTGTTACTGATGTTTTTCAATACGGAACATTTGAAAGCATCCAACCAGAAGTTGCACAGTGATCACAGCCTTGAATGTATTCATCGGGAGGATGCATTCAATGCCACAGGTTTTATTTTACAGTAACCAGCATAGTGCGCTGTTTGCCAGTTTCTTCAGTACTCTTACCCATGACAATCACAAAAGCAATTCACAACCTGACTTATCAGATAGTTCTGTTTTACAATAATCTGGTTGCTATTTGTAAAATCCAGTATAAAACAGTGCAATTTCTGATGTGAATATCTGAAAAGCTCTGGAAGCTGCAAGGACGAGATAGGCTCTAAAGTATGTAATGCGAAGGAATTACAACAAACAGATATTCTGGAGGGTGCACACTCAAGTGCGTCTCAGAGTGCGTGACATTTAATGGTGCTGCTTTCCAGACATACAAATAAATTCTGCAATTCAACTGCCCCCATCCATACCCAGTTTCCAAATTTAACTCTTTCATGAGAAGAAGATAGACCTTTCTCAAAAAGCATGATCTATCTAAACAATCGCTATTGATTAACTGCTTCCAGAAGGAACTGAAAGTAGGGATCTCAATTAAATAGTTTATTTCATGTGCTCGTTCCTAAATCTCTAGATGCACTCTGAAGGCAACAACATCTTTCTGATGAGAATTTAACTAACAAAAAAGTGGTGATTTTAACAGCTGACAAATCCTCTGTAATAAGGGGCTTAAAGAACAACAACAACAAACAAACCACTTTTCCAGTGATTAGGCTATGCAGATATCAAAGAACAGTATGGAACGATTTCCTTGAAGAACAGAGAAGCCTGCAAAATCTTTTTAGATGGAGTTTTTATGGCTATATCTGTGTGAGAGAAACGGGAATAACATGTACCACTGGGAGGCAGTATAGTGCAGTAGAAAAAGTGGTTGTATTTCCATCCCAGACTTGCCACCACCTCAGTACAAGATATTGGTCAAATCATTTAACCACTATCTGCCTCCACTTCCCCATCCAGGTAATGGGACTAACAGCCCCCAGATTTTGATCATAAAAGTAATAAAATTAGCATATCCATCAAGACTGTGAATCTTATCTTCTCTTTATTACAGTCTGAGTTTACCAAAGCTAAATCTACTCTAAGAGAAGAAGGAATTGCATTCTGGAAGTTGAGTACTTTCCTTGAGGTTGCTGAGGTGCCAATTAATAGAGTGAGGCAATAAACCACTCAATAATCCTGCATTGGCTGGAAGAATTAATGCAGCACACCTCTGCTGCTTTGAGTGCAATACCATGTACTCAGAAGATGCTCAATAAATATTAGCTGATGGTGATATTGACAGGGTGCTGTGTACAGTCACAGCACTAAGTGAATTACTAAGTTTACAACTGTTCAGAAAACTCATTGAATAATTATTGGCAATAAAGGAAACCTATCTCTGACCTCATTTACTTTATTACTGTATTGTGATATCATCTCATGCATAATAAGAATACTGCCCATCCTTAGAACCTTAATAGCTTTATTCTAGTGCTGAGAATAAAAATTAGGTCATCTTTCAAAATACATCCAGAATCTAGATACTTCTAAAAACTTCCATTATCATCACTCTGGTGTAATCGTGTCTTTGCTGGATTAGAGCAGAACCTCTCAATTGTTCTCTGTGATTTCCACTTTGGACTTCTGTGGCTGATGGCTACACTAAGGACTTCCAACAGATCCTGTCTTCCTGAGCTCACACTTGGGTGTGCACTTGTCTGCCACACTAATTTGGAGGTTGGCTTTGTGACTTTTGTGGCCATTGGGACATAACTGGGACCTTACAAGGAAGGACATGACAAGCATTTGCACATGGGGACTCACCTTGTGGAAGGGTGCCTCCCTATAAAATAAAGCTTTGTATGGTCTCCTGGAGGCTGAAAGATGGTATGAAAAGAGAGCAGTGCAACCACTTCATGGAGTCCAGTCTCAACATGGCACACAGATCTAACTGTAAGTAAACACAGGCAAGTCCAGTAGTATTGCCCAGCCAACAAACTCAAAGTGAAAGATAATAAATGACTCTTGCTTCAAGCCACCAAGATTCGCTGTAGTGTATTATCTAAAAAAGATAACTGATACAGCCTCCTCCTGATTATTTTCAATTCTGCAATCCCAAAGTAGAATCTTCCTATTTGGTATGATTTGATAGGATATTCTTGGAATGTGCAAAATTATTTACCTATAAATACATGGCAACAGTGTTCCCAGATCCCTAAAACAACCTACCAAATCATGCCAAATAGGAACATTCTGCTTGGAAACTTGCATGAACCAAATAATCTCACTCCACTGCTCACACACTACAAGAGTCTGTCTCCCTAGAGTCAAATCTGAAGTCTTTCTGATGCTCTAAAGACCAGCCATGCTTTGTTTTCTCTTACTCCCTGTTTATCAGATCTAAGTCCAGATAATCTCCCCCACATTCTCTTCCTGTTAGCTACACAGCCCGGAAAGTTCTTTCTTCCTTATGAACACACATCATTCTCACCTGATTTTTTCCAGAAAAAAAAAATCATCCTATCTAAATCCATATCACCCTGTCACCCCAAGTTCCCTTTCTCTTCTTTCTCCTGTGCATTTAACACTTCTAATTCACCATGTAGTCAGCTTAGTCTGATCATCATTTTAGTCTGATAGTCATTTTACCAGAATATAGACCCCAAGAAGATATAAACCTGATTATAAACCCAAGAGAGTCGTTTGTTTAGTTCACCGACACCTAGAACCAGGCCTGGTAGAAAAGGACGACTTACTAAGTATTTGCTAAATTAAATGAATCCTGCAAGATTAAAGCATGTTGGGCTAAGACTGGTTTCTGCACTCAATGATAACGCTCAGAGTTAGTGAGTCTGTAAGGACACACACAGCAATTTCCAGCAATGGGGCATCACTTGACAGAATACAGAAGTAGGCTTGTGGTAAAGAAAAGAGGTCAAGAAGGTTCCTGGTGAAGTACTTTACCTGGGAGTCTCTTTAGCAGGTAGTGAGAACCTTAATAAAGGCAAACTGAGGTGACTCTGCACCTGAATAGCCACCCCGGAAAGGCTGAGAAGGAACCCAGGGGAAGAAGTGGACCCTGTCCAGCCTGCTTGAATAGGAAAATCATGTGGTCCAAGCAGGAAGCACAGCCAAAGGGCAAAGCTGGTCCTTTTTTGAGAAGACAAAGTTTGCTGGCTGCTTGTACCTTTTTCAAGAAAAACTTAAAAATAAAGCGAAATATATCTGAGGCTTTTTCTTTTCCTGCTCATGTCAGGGTTCAGAATGCACATTCAATGGCAGCATTACAGGACCTGGGCGAGTGCCCAGGGACAGGACGTGTGTGCATTTATGCTCCACAAACGTGAATCTTACAGGGCTTGCCACCGCTTTCTGAAAAGCTAGCACCTGACTGGACTGATCACATAGTTGGCCTCACACCAGCCACTGGCTTCCATTTGAACACTTCACTTTGTGAAAAAGTCCATCTCACAAAGGCACAGCCCGGGCGCCAGCTTGCAGCACAGGTGTGCAGCCAATAATTCACCTTAGTTAGCGCAGAACAGACGTGACCTGGGATGACTTCCCGTCACCTCACTGCCTCAATCTTTGTGCACATCTCATCCCAAACTATCCATTTTCTTCCTTGCCTACACCTCATTTTCCCCGTTGCTCTGCAATTATTTATTATCTGGCTCAGTAACTGTATTGTTTATAGCGGCCATGCAAACTCTATTGTTAGGTAGAAAATGACTCTTCGCCCAATTAGATCCTCCTGTGTGGGGAATAAAGGATGTTGGTCTCTTCAGGCTCTTAATATACTGTTCTCTATGTTCCACTTTCCTAAAAATGAAAATCACCCCCAAACCAGATATGCAGAGATGCAGGGCTGAATGCGACTAAGGCTTTGAATTCCTCAGATGTTGCCCCCTGAACATCAGGATGACCTGCTAGTTCACTGCCACTGTCCTGCTTTCAGAAAAGCTGGCAACCTCCAGTGCTGCCTAACAGCAAGTCCTTGTCTCCACCCACCAGCTCCTCAACTGCTTCAGTTTGTCATTCCTGGCCTTCTCCAAAACCAAAACACCAACAGGCAAGACCATCATCCCAGCCCAGAGAAGGAGGCGGTTGAAGGTGCTGAGATTCGTTACTTTTTTTTTTTTTAATTCTTCTGTATGTATTTCAGCATTTGATCTAACTTAACATAAAATATTTACTTCATGATTGTGGTGGGGGAAATGTCTTTATTTTTTGTTACTTTAGCTTAATTACAGAAGATGTAAATGTGGTCTCACTTGTGGAAAAATGTTACTCTTAACAATGAGGTGTAAATTGGTGTCTGCTTAAAGCAGTTCACAGTGGGAATAGAGCTGAACACTCGCCTCCTCGCCCTGATTTTTGTAGTAGTACCTGGGAAATGTGTGCATGCTCCAGAGCTCTTACGGCACCTCTGATTTCTCCAGGAAAAGAGGAAACGAGAGACAGGAGTCTCACACTTGGTTTTCCTCCCAACTTTAGGGATATTTAGCTGGCTCCATTTGCAGCATCTATTTTGAAGTGTGGACCACAGCTATCCTGTCTGACCTCAGGCACAGGCAGCAAAAGTCCAGTCTTTTTTGGCCTCTCCCCTCCCCCCAACAATCCTGGGCTTTCTGCATATTCTGAAATGGAGTAGAATTAACAAGGGGGCCAGAGTTATTTATAAAATGACCTTGTGCGCTGGTGGAGGGAGGGAATTGGAGGCACTTTTCTTCCCCTTATGATGTTTTACATTTCAAAGAACCTAGCTCTCTTTGATATTAAAGAATGAAATGTGCAATGTAATTGTTATTGTTTTATGACCTTTAATAGGTTAATCAGGCTGCATCAGGCTTTCCAGTATGTGGTTCTCTTCCAAAGGAAATGATTTTGCTCCTAGATGATGAGTTCTGACAAGAAGGCTCAACATTAATATTTGTGAGGACACATAGATGGAGGTGCCTAAGTCCTCAAGAACCAGTGGTTCCTTTGCTTACCCCAGTCCCTTTGTGGGGTATAGAGGGTTTCTAGGCATTGGCACTGTTTATATTTGGTGCTGGATCATACTCTATGATGGGGACTGCTTGTGTATCGGAGGACAATTGGCAGTGTCCCTGGCCTCCCCCCAACTCATGACAATTGAATACCTCCAGACATTGCTATAAAACCCCCAGAAAGCAAAATGAACCCCAGTGGAGAATCACAAGGTTAATTGAAAAAGTGGGAGGGATGAATTCTTTTTGGGATTATGATATGTATAGGATTTACTGGCTTAAACGATAATTAATATAATAGTAGCTAACATTTATTGAGAACTCACTGTGAACCAATTAACACTATGGTAATTGCTTTATATGTTTGATCTCATTGGGTCCTTAAAACTAACCTACAAGGTAGTTATTATGCTCTGCATTTTCTAGTTAAGGAAACTGAGGCTTCGAGGAGACACTCCAGCTGCAAAGTGGAAGAGTTAAGTATGCCAGACTTCAGAGCCCGTGGCACTCACTTCTCTTCCCATCCTGCTGTTTTTACTTCCCTGGTGGCTATAAACAGAGTCTAAATTAAATCAAAATGTTAAGGAAATGCACCCACATGCTAAATAGGTCTAAAAAAAAATAAGAAAATGCTTGCCCTCAAAGAACATACACAAACTAGAAAGCATAATGCAGAAATAAGTGAGAATAACATGCAAGATATCCACTAAAGAGCCACCGAAGAGGTCGCATGCTCTGATTCCACCGCGCCTGGGAATCAGCTGAGGTCTCCTTAGCAGGCAGATTCTTGTCCAGCAGGCAGATGGAAGCTGGGATTCTGTTTCAAACTAGGGGCCTGGGCAATGAAGCCACTGGTCTGAGGCCCTGCTCCCTCAGGGCAGGGAGGTTCTATTGTTCTGGAAAGGTTGCTTCCCTGCTTTTGGACTGGATACCAGCAGTGTGCTTCTGAGCTGCAGTGGAATCACCCAGGCAGAGCGGAGGAGGGGGTGGGGGTTGCTTGGCCAAGGAGCCACACTTGTCTCTCAGCCCCTCACTTGGAACATCCGTGGTGTGCCTGCTCACGTCGGCTGCCCACATTTACAGCTAAACATCTGCTATTTTAAAGGACAAATATTAATCTGAAGCACGAAAACACCTACCCATTGAACATAACTTATTCCTGCAAACAGATTACATTCTTCTGAACAGGTTTTGGAAGAGACCACTCTCTCTTCAACATACTATGCTGTGGGCTACATAAAACACGTTTTTATTCTCCCTCCAGACATTGTGACTTGAATGAATACTGAACTGCAACTGGCCTGAGAGAAACACAAAGAAAAAGAAAATGTTTGTGGGAGGCCAAGAATACAGGTTGAAAGTCACAATTAAAATCACGATGCTGAGGGTCGTGGACTCCCTTGGCACTTACAGAACTGTGCTGAGAGACACAGAATCAAGTCCCATAACAAACTCTCACAAAGACTGGGTTTGGAAACCCATCTCCTATTAATAGAGGCTGTGGCCTTTCCACCCAGATCCCAGGCACCAGGGCTGATCATGAACCATTTGTGACATCAGGGGTCATGATGAAGAAGGTGAACCCCCCCCCGGGGAGGGCTCATTCTCCATCCATGCTGCTGGGGGACAGAAGATGGAAGATTCCCTGGAGTTCAGGGAGGGGCCAAAGCTGAGCAAAGGCTGGAGGCTGAGAACAGTCACAGCCCTCCTGTGGGCAATATATTACTAGATATGGCCCGGGAGAGATGGCACATATTTGAGGTTGCAGGTGTCACTGCCATTCACATGCCACGTCACTGTGCTGATGGACTAGGCGGGGAGGCCGCTTCCGCCACCGAGCACACAGGGCCTCAGCTCCTGCTCCAGCGCTGCCGCTGCCATAGGCTCAGTGTGGGAGGAAGGGCTCTTGTCATCTCTGCTCTCAAGGGTCAACTGGGATCAAGTGTTTCCTAGTCAAAGTGACTTCTGCCACAACGCTAGGACTTTTGCCACAGTGACTGCTGATCATACTGATATTTACTCAATATTTCTTCTTTAGATAATTTCACTTTGCACAATTTTAATATGGCCTCATCTAAAGCAATGAGACTTGTGAAATTATATGTTTGAAGGGTTCTCAGAACCAGCTGTTATAATATTAGAAGATACTTCTGTGATTACTGGCAGATGGAGACTGCCCAAGCGTGACCACCCTGGCTTAGGGCCCTGGGCCTCCCCTCATCCAGCGATGTCACAGGGGTCACTGCTGGCCGCTCAGCGCAGGAGGGGTCCGATACCCTGATGCTGTCCTCAGGACAGAGTCTGCTCTCATTGGCCTGAGCCCAAGGCTTCACTGTTCTGCTTCTACTAAGCACTGAAGTTTCCCCTTTGGCGAGCTTCTAGAAGGCCTGTATACATTTGTCTCGAAACAAAATAAACCTTTCTGCTCTACAGGGTGTAGTGGTTACAGGCACAGATCTGCAGCATGAGAAGCTGTGCGAATTTCTCCGGGCTTCTGATGCTCTATTCTGTAAAATGAGCATATGCTACTAATTCCTACCTTCAGGATTAAACAGGGATTTTCAACCTCAGCGCTGTAAACAGCCTGGATCTGGTCACGCTTTGCTGAGGGATACTGTTCTCTGAGTTGCATGATGTCTAGCAGCAACCCTGGCCTCTCTCCACTAGATCCCTATAGCACCTCCAGTCGTGACAACTGGTGTGTATCTCCAACTATTCGCTAACGTCCTGTGGTCGAGTATGGCTGTGCTAAATGAATAAACCATGTAAACTTTCAGCCCAGGACCTGGCACACCTACGAGCTCAGTGGTACTCAGCTCTTATTATTTTATGCTTGGCACATCTCTAAACCCACTGATAATCTTGTGGTTAGACCCCATTATTATTCCCATTTTCCAATGAGGAAAATCAGTGCCCTAGCGATAACAGTAACTTGCCTGAATTTCTACAACTAGCAAGAGGCAAAGCAGGGATTCTAAGGCAGGTAATCTGCCCTGAAAGTCCATGTTCTTAATCTTTTTGCTTCCTTACCTTTGAGACGACAAAGTCTCCACAAACACAGGCATCACAATGACAATGATGATAACGATGATGATGACGATGAAAAAATTATAGAGCCCGCAAAAGGGTAAGATCTTTGTACTAAAAGTTACATTCCAAATAAAGAGGTTGACAAGCATACAAGGTCCCTAACATGAAACTCAAATATAGGTCATGCATAATTAAATTTTCATATGCCAGTGGTTTGTGTACACACTTGTAGCTTTTCTAAAAATAATTAGAAAAATCATAACTTTCCCAAAACTGAGAGATTTTAAAAAATAACATAACATCCAAACAGAGAAATGTGCCTCCTGCTTGAATTGGTATTAAAAGGAATATGGAGGTTCAGGTATTACAGAGATGTAGGGCTGTTTTAGAGAGGGACCTGGAGACTCAGATGGGGTCATGATTGCCTAAAATGGGGGTGATAAACAAGGGGTGAGGAGCACATGTTATACTCCCCCCCTCCACAGCCGATCCTTATATGTTTCCCCAGGGATTCTTTTCACCCCAGTGTCCTTGGCAGTCAGTAAACACCCTTGGCATTGACACAGATTAGAATCTATTTGTTAGGGCTGGTTGAGGAGAATGCAGAAAGCCCTTTGACCTGCTGCAGTGCCTTGAGAACTCACTGACACTCAGATTCCTCTGTCCTTCCACTTAGCAACAGCAAAAAGAAAGCTTCTGCGGCATTAAATGCCCCTGAAAACAACATGTAGGTGTATACAGGTCCACATATATTGTTCTCTCTAGCAAACAAAAATTCATGACACAAAAATCAAAATCAACACAAACAGAATAAGAAAGTGTAAACACACGATTTTGATATGGGATCTGTATACATGAAAGAAAAACAGAAATACGGACTCAGCATAACAATTGCGAAAGACACTGGTATTGCTTGTAAAGTTCTAGAATCCAGGCTAACATTGAATTATTAAGTTTGTCATTGTGGGACACAGAAAAATGAGAGCTTTTCTACATTTGACTGAAAATCTTTGCATTTCTACCAGTCTGAAATAGAAACTTGCAATTAAATCAATTAAGCAATGAAAATCAAATATTCCATTAAAATCTAATTTTCCTCATATCTGATTGGTCGTAACTCAACTGAGTTGGAAAAAGATGAGGAGGCAAAATGACTCAAAGTCTGAAACATGGAGACAGAAGAAAGGGAAAATTTTGAACATATTCACAGAAAATTTAATAAGGGCATTTTATTTTCCTTCTGCTTGTGTAAGTTTAGCCATTAGGGGTTCCCCAAACATAGGATTTCAGAACTAATTCTGCAGATTGAAGTGCGAATAGCAAGATTTGTTTCTGTTGTGTCTTCTTTTTGCAAAAAATGCTCTTGAAGTTTCTCTTTCCCCTTAAGGAATGTGAAAAGGCTAGTTCACCTGCTATTCAGAAGGTGCTGTGTACTTCTGCACTCTCCGGTAGGCCTAGGATTCGGTTGCTATGATCGACAGTCAGATTGGAATTGTCTGTGTTTGCTGATTCGGAGTTACTGAGACCCAACACGTCAGGGAGGGATTTATCCTTCTTAGTGGAAAAATGGAGGAGTTGTCTCTCAGAAATGCTGGCCAGGGACACGCCAACAGATTTAAACATCCTTTTCCTTCTACCCTTAGAGATGACACAAGCTAACTACCTTCTTCCCAGAAATCACCCCCCGGAACAAAGTCTGAATTAAATAGAATATTAAGTGTAAATTTTTTAATAGCAATATAATATGTAAATTGGCGAAAAGAGACAGGTCATATTTAGAAACCATGGTGTGCTTCACTTTTTTAGTACAAAGGTGCTAGTGTCATTATATCTGAGCTGGTGCTTATTAAAGCTATAATGAAGTCCTGAACTGTTGGGATCTCCCAGAGAGTGAGTCTTATAGCTGAGTGTCACAGTCAGCCCCCAAATCTGAGAAAGCAGAGGGAAAGCGCCACAGAGCCTTTGACAAGTGCGAATGGAAATGGTGTGTTGAGTGTGCTGCGTATATGGGCAGAGAGCAGAGGGAGAAGGGGAGGTGTTTAATCCAGTGACGACCCATTTGTTTTGAGTGATGGGAAATTTGTGCTTTTAATCATGAAATTAAAGAAATAATTATCAGGATTTTCTTTTGCTTTGATACTCACACTCCCCCCCAGCATCTGTCTTCTTTGCATAGTTGGAACAGGTTGGAGGAGGAGAAAGAGGAGGAGGAGCAGAGAAAGAAGTTCTTTGAAAATAAGCAACTGCTCTTGAGTTTCTTATCTTGTTCACTTTCTCAACCCAATCCATTACTGGGTGTTACAGAGAGTGGTTAGGAATAGACGTGGGGGTCAGGCTGCCTGCATCTGAACCCCGGTTCCTCTCTTTACTAGCTTAGTGACCTTGAGCCTATTACTGTACTTCTCTGGGTCTCAGTTTCCTTAATCTGAAAAATGCAAGAAATAACAGTACACATGTCCTAGGGCTGTTACAACAATTACAGACTTTCTGGGTTTTTCATCCACAGCTAAGTTTCCACAGTTCTGGATGTACCTGTCAGTGTCACATCCACACTGTCACAGTCCTATTACCAGCAACCTCCTTTGCCATTGGATTCATTGACATGATGAAAGCTGTATAGTGAGGTCATTGAATCTAAGCATCTGATCAGAGCAACTGTCAGAAAACTAATGGGAAATAGTCATCATTCCCTTTAAAAACAAATATGCTCCGGTCTTTTCAATGAGTTTGGCTCAGTTAACACCTTTTATATGTAGAGTATAAAACATCCAGCTAGTGAGTCACGGGAGGGTAACCTTCCTGACTTCAATTTAACCATTTTCAAGGCAAGTCCACGGCAATGTCATTCCTATTTGAGAATCAAGATGAATAACAATTTATTGTCCCCAAAACTGGAGGGCAGTACAACAGAGGTAAGTGAAGAAATGGATATTGCACGTTGGTGAGTCAGGACAAAAAAACAGTGTTGGGGGGAAGCCCGTATGTCCTACAGAATGATTCCCAGGAGCTGTTTCGATGAAATTAAATCCTATTTGAGGATCTCATGCCCCCGTGGGCCACACTGCTGCCAGATCTGAAGAGGAGTCTTCCATTCTGACAGAAGGAGACTCCATCTAGCCCTCCTCCTCCTCCTCCTCCTCTGAGAGAGACACTTGGGCTCTGTCCAGCCTGCCATGCCCACCTGGAATCTTCCAGGCCTTTCTGTCACAATACTGCTTTAGAAAAGTCTGTGTGAAGGGGGAGACTCTGGTATTTAACTCCATCCATCAATGTCAACCCTTCTTTCCCCTCTACCCCAACAGCTTGGTACATTTACCTAAAAGCTGAATAGCCTAAATGGATGGGCTTTGTGCTGGTCTCATTAGAAAGGGAAATTAGCCAGGCACTGTTCAGCTGTGCAGAAGGCATGCGGGTCCTGAAAGCTTATTCCAGCCCCCACCCCCATCTTGTCTTCAGCACATATGATGTCCATGATTCCTTTAACATTTCTTAAGGCTTTCATTATCCACCACTCTAGCTCATAATGAAGGCAGTGTTCCTAGTTCTCATCTCTCCTCACTGCTTAGCCCAAAATGAGGTATGGATCTGGACGCTATGAGAGAGTAGAGGCCCACAAGGTATGCTCATGTTCAACTACACCTCATTATGTATTGAGTTTACAGTTGAGAAATCAAGATTATTTACTGAGGTAAATAACTGAGGTAAATAATCCAGTTCCTACAGGCCCCTCTTACTGTCCCTAGCACTCACCCCAGCCCTGCCTTCCTGCCTGCTGTCAGCACTCGGGTACCTGGGCTACCTGCCACCAACGGCCAGGGCTCCTGCTGTATTGTGTGTCCGAGAGGGTCTTCCCACTCTTCCCATAGTTTATCCTCCAGCCTTTAGTTTCCAGCTTATGATTCACTTCCGCAGAGAAATCTAGGATCCCATCAAGTTTGGCTGGGCCTCCTGTGATGTGTGTGTTTTAAAACCATGTTTCTCTCTTTCAAAGAACTTTCCCTTAGCGTGTACTTATATTTTTATTTATTGTTTATTTGATTAATCTCTTGTTTCTCTACTAGACTGTAATTCTGTTCCATGGAGCAGGAACCATATCTATTTATTTATTCATTCATTTATTATTAACTTACCATTGTGCACCAGCACCTATCATAGGGCTTGGCAACTAGTAGGCATTAGTTACTAAGTATTTGTCAATTGAATGGAGAGCATGACATTACAAGTGGGCTATGCTATTAGGAGGCTTAAGTATGCAGTTCTCCTATTTATTAATCAATTTTGATCTCCCTAAAGACAACAGGAGAAGAAATCTCAGTCCTATAAACAATACATATATTTGGAATATGCCAGTTACCTTGCATGCCCAAAGCAACAAACTCCTCTAATGTAAATGTACAAGACAAGGCAACAATGCCAATAATTTCTATCGAGTGCTAACATTATTCCCTTATTTTGAGGGGGGAAAGGGGTAAGAGCCTGACTTTGGTTCCTGATAATCTCAGTGTCATTGAGCTTTAGCTAAATATGGCGTCTTCCTAACCAGTGCTTCAAAAATCAGAGACCAGCGTTAGAGGCTTCAGAGATCTAAGTAAATGTCATGAGAAAGAAGAATAATTCTCAAAAATAACACTCAATGTGACAATTGAAATGTCTTGATGAACTACAAAAAATTACTGTATCCTCTGTGTAATATGTAATTTAGTGTGTGTGTGCGCAAGCATGTGTATATGCTCTGTGTACTTTAGAACTTTATTCTGATAAAGGAGTTATCAGGAATTCTGATTAAAAAAGCTTAGCAATCCTAAGCTATGTGGTACAAGGGGACCAAGAATTCTACCTTACACAGCACTTACATTTATGATAGCATTGTCTTAGCAGTAACCTGGAGATAATTTCTAAGGTATCTGACAACTTCAACTAGTATGTAATTGACTAAACTGATTTACTGCCTATTATATATGCAGATTATATCATGCATTTTCTCCACAGAGAGCCCTTCAATAAGGAAACACTTAAAGGGAAGTCCTCAAGATGCTGGTGGCTTCTATGCCTTGCTTGAAGAGGGTCTTCCCCATGCCCCTGTTCCCTCACCCATGATGAAGCATCAACCTCAATTTGAAAGTCCTCTACTTTTAAATCTGCCCCTGGCCCAAGGGTGCTATTAGCAGTCACAATGAAGAACAAGCTGGGAAACTTTCAAAATTCATGGAAATCAATATCATACGACCCAAAGAAGGCGTATGATGCAATAGGTTTGAATAACTGTTTAACTTATGTGAGACTGATGACTGGCCATTGGTAAGAGAATTGATTACTTGATAGATAGGTAAGTAGGTAGGTAGATAGATAAAATAATCTCAAATATTATAATGGTTTTTTATTTCTATCTATTTATAGATAAATTACATCTATTTATGTAAATTTATATCTATAGCTCCACAGAAAGATTTAATTATTATAGCAAGATAATATAATCTGCAAACAAGTTTTGCTTATGAATTTATGTATTACTATATTGATGCATGTTTATAAATGCATTTGCTTACAGCTGATAGACAGACAGACAGAAAGACAAGACGATGAATAAATGGATAGGTAAAATAATCCATAACTATGTTTTTCTTATAGGCTATTTGTTACTCATGTGTTTATTGAGTCCTTCATCTAGGGATGTATGCATACAGAAGTCTTGCCTTCTTATTCCCTACTTCATTTCCAGGGTCTGGAAAAGTGCCTGCCACATAGTTCATACTATTTTCTGAATTAATAAGCATTTACACTTTGTCCTACATAAATGCACTGCATTACTGTATAAGGAGGTGTCCACACAACCACATACTATAAAATCAAGAGATTTTTCATAGGTGATTTTGATCATGCTTAATGTTTGCTCTCCATGGTGATAGTGACTTTATAGAGTCCTCTCTCCCCAACAACAGGGCAGCTCCATTGTATCAGGAGGTTTTCTGAGATGTAGAAATTACCTGGGCTGGCAGAAATGCATTGGTTTGCCATATTGTCCTCGGTGTTGTCACTATGTCAAAGCTCAGTGCTTCTGGAGCACACGGCCAGGCTGGAGATCAGCTTGGTACCATTAGCAAGTGCTTGGTCACAAGCAGGGGGGTGCAAGCACTGTGCATAATGAGGTTACTCTTTCTTTCTCACTGAAACTGCTACAGCCATAAATTGACCACCACTTAACCAAAATAGAAAGCAATTTCTGCCCCCTTGGTGAAAGAAAAAGAATATTTATATTAATATTTTGATCCTAGAGGCAAGAGTTGTGGGAGACCATGGCAAGAATGTAAATGAAAGCCAAGGGAATCCTGCTCCATAATAAAGTCTACGCTGGGCACAATATGTTTCAGGAGAAGAGCAAACCAGCAGTGTGCACCGTTGTCTGTAACTCGTCGCTAGGTATTTTCACTGCACCATATGCTGGTTTCTTTAAGTAACCCATTACACAGAAATTAAATATCTTGTGACAGATTGTTTTGACAGTGGAAAAAAAAAGAAAGCGGGAGAGAGTGGGAGAGATTTAATTTTTTAAAAAATGCATTTGACTGAAGGCAAAACGTTAGGTAGATGTTAATTTAACAGATGTCTAGTTTTGCATCATCAGCCTGAAACGGGCAATTTCTGGCAAGTCTTCCCACCACATCACAACACAAAATCCTCTCAATTCCACTTGGATATGCCTTTCACAACCTTCCAAGTGAGCCATTTTCATTCAAAGGAAAATGCCTGAAATTACTCAGGGAAGATGCTAACACCTGGCAATAGTTTTGAAGGAGGAGTCCATGAATGCAACGAAGTATAATAGAATAAAAGTCAGCTCACAGCAACTTTTTATTTGAGAGAGAAAGCAGGAGGAAATGTATTCACATTGCAGAAACAGCCAACACATCACAAAGTGCCTGTGTAGGATAAAATAACCCCTGCCTCTCTCCTGCTAAGTGATAAATAGTTCTTTCTGTAAATATATCACAAATGGACATCAACTCTAAATTGGTATTATTCTAATTTCAAGGCATATATGCACTCCTATATGCACTGCAGCACTATTTACAATAGCCACATTATGGAAATAACCTAAGTACCCAAACAAAGATGAGTGGATGAAGAAAAGGTGGTATATATACACAATGGAATATTACTCAGCTATTAAAAAAAATAAAGATCAAACCTTGCCGTTTGCAACATGGATGGAACCAGAGGAGGTTATGCCAAGCAGAAATAAGGCAAAATAAGAGAGACAAATACAAAATGAACAAAGCTAAATCAAAACATACACGAGACACCTGACTGTAAAACTGAGGCTACCAGAGGGGAGGATGGGGGGCGGGAAGCAAAGGGGAAGGGGGCTGTGGTAGGAGACTTTTCAGGGTTTGGTGGTGGGTGTGATCTGGTAACACACATCTGAAGAGCTGTGAACCTGTACCTTAAATAATCGTATACAGTGTTGCAAACCAATATTACCTTAATAAAAAAAAAAACCTGGGCTTCCCTGGTGGTGCATGGGGTAAAGTCTCAGCACTATGAAGCTATCCACAGCCACAGCAGCATGATTTCGATCCCCAGCCAGGGAGCTTCCCACATGGCGCAGCAGACCTCGCCTGTCTTGCCCACTGCTCCCTTCAGCAGTGTATTTCAATCTGCCTGTTCTGCTCCCCACTCTGTCTCTGGTGAATCCTCTCACTCTCCGCCCCCCAACACCTCTGACCTACACCCCAGCTCTTTCATGCACAAATAAATAAATCTTTAAAAATACAAAATAAAAATTTAAAAAGTGACACAATTAAAAAATATTGGATACTCTGGAGTGGTCTGCAAATGAATGTTGTATGAAAAAGCACATTTTAAGACCACATTGTTGCTAAATCACTTCTTTGCACAAAGCTCCGACTCTCATATCAAACTGATGTATCCATTCTAACAGTTAAGAATTCTATAAATATCTAATTTACATATAACTGCAAACATGCTGCTTTGGTAGCAATTCACCATTTGACATAATGTTAAGTTAGCTACTCAGTAGACATTTAATGAAACTTAATTAATTTGGATTTGGTAATTTTATTCACATTTTGGAGCTAATATACTTTATTTTTAGGGCACATATTTTCATAAGCCTTGTAAAGTTCAAGTGTACTAGATACAATGTTCATAATGGCTCATAAGGGAAATATCCTACTGCATGAAGTAAAACAATGCTTGCAGATGCTGCATTGGTGTTGTCCTCCGAATTCTAGCGCCAATGGTATCTTGATATTTATTACTTGGTAGAATTCATAATATTGCTTCATTAGGAGTGGATAAATTGAAATGCCCCTATCAACACAGACCCTAGCACAGTTCTTATTGTGATGGGTATTTCTGGAAAGAAGGAGGAAAGGCAAGAAAGGAGGCAGGGAGAGAGAAGGAGAAATAATTCTACTACAAGGGATTAAGAATCTATTCTTGTAGTTCAAAGGCTGCTGTACAATTCTGTAGGATTACTAATTAGCACTACTTATTTTAATAGCAAAGAACATTTTTAAGTAATGTAATAAAACATTTCACTCTCAATAAACTGCAAATTCTATTGCTCCTCCCCACCCAATGCAGAGATTTTCAATGATTGCAAAATGTCAGACAGCTCCTGTATGTGTGAGGTGTGTGTGTGTGTGTGTGTGTAACCATTTGATTCAGCATTTTTATTTTTAGGTATTTAAAGTAAATGGTCTATATCTTGTTTTCTGACAGAATATGGCAAAAGGCCATCTTTAAAGGCTGAGAGAGATTAATGATATGATGGCAACCTTTGGAGAATGAAACAAAATTGGTCTGGTCTCCAATTCAATACAGGGAGGTGTGTGTGTGTGTGTGTGTGTGTGTGAGAGTGTGTGTGTGTTTGTGTGTGTGTGTGTGTGTACACCTCTGTGACATATAATAAATACTGAATTTCAGAACATTGTCCCCAGGTGATTCCATTTTACTTTATAAACATCACAATCCTGGGAAATGAGGAAATTTAGCCCTGTGAATTCTAAGAGGCTAAGATGCATATTAGAAAATAAAATCCAAAAGGGAGCCAGACAGTTTACACCAACACATCCCATCTCCTGAGAGTTGTGCCAAGTCAAGGACATGATCTGAAACTGAAGAAATTGGTTGGGAAAATTTTTAAACCTGTGTACAAGTGCAAAAAGAATAAGAAAAAAACCTGTCAACACAAAAGACTCCCTTCTTCCTCTGAAATTCTAATTCAGTAATCATGTCTGCCTTCTAAAGCATCTTTCATCTGCCTATCTCAGAGTCCTTTACTGTATTAAACACTCACTGAATCCCTGAGGTGGGCAGAATTACTCTAGTCATTTTACAAATGTATCTATTCTTTCAAACATCTCATCCTGGGGAGTGATAAGTCTGGGAATAAAAATCAGGAATTGATGAATGACCAGAGTCCTTTTCCCTTTAACCTGTTTTATAATGACTTGGGGGAAATTTCTGTGATTTGCCCAGGGAGAGCACCCTGATGAGCTGAATGTAAATTTCTGATTCCATGTAAATTATCTTAAGATATGCCGATGTATTCTCGTTCCTGTACTTGTCTCCACCTTTCCCTCATTCCTTTAATTGGAAGGGTTGAATATGTTGGGGTATGAGAAATAGAGAAATAGAAGTAATTAAAAGTACAAAGAAAAAGTGAATTTAGTGGACATTTCCACATCTTTGTGTCTTGGAGAACATTCTAAGACACTATAATTAGAAATGTGACCTAGGACTAGGCATAAGACCTCTCTGCGTCTCAGTTTACACATCTGTAAAAAAAAGAATGTTAAATCACGTAAACTCTTAAATCCCTGAAGTCTCTCCCTTTATTGGATCGTTTGACATTTATCGCCAACATAGTTTACTATATGTAGGCATGAAATTCATTATGATAAAAAGTGAAGAACATTAAGATAGATATTTCAAAATACTCTTGAAAACTGATGTGGCTGAGAAGGGTTTATAATGACAAAACCATTTATTCCCTTTATGCCATTTTCCCTAATGGATCCTGAAGGGATCCCTGTTCAGAGCTCTTGCGAAACAGATGCTGGTCTAGTAAAATAAGTGGACTTCAAGTTCAAGTCCTAGTTGAATCCTAGTTGAATGCCCCTGTATTTTGGCCTGATTTGTTATGAAGGTACCAAGGACAAAGTGGCTGCCCCTTTGAAGGTGAGCTAAGTGGAGACTCTGTGCCCAGATCACCCAAGAAAGGGGACCAGCAAGATGACCGAGGTGTCAATTATGGGGAAGGGGATAGAAATACAGCCTAAGGGTGTTGCATTATAAATCAGCACACTAAAGTTGACAGAGAGATTAGTACAGTCTTCGAGTGTGGAAGAAAGCCAAGGGCCCCCAGAATATCTGATACTTAGTTGTCATTATTTTTGCCTTGAAGAGTGCTGCCCTCCCTTTCTTAATGCAAATCCCTGCCAACATCTCTCCATAGGACACCTAAATCATGAGACTATCAAATGCAGGCACCCATTCACAATCAACCCTACCCGCTCCTTCCTAATTTAGGCTTACATCTCAAAGAATATTTACCTTCTGTGCAACCTTCTGTCACGTAAATGTTCAGTTCAGCAGTTAGCAAAAACTTAGTGTTAGTCATCTAGAGAAAGCCTGAGCTAACAGAGGATAGGGTTCCATTTCTTTTTTTTTTTTAAGATTTATTTATTTATACAAGGACTGGGGTGTAGGCCAGAGGTGTGGGGTCGTGAGAGGATTCACCAGAGACAGAGTGGGGAGCAGAACAGGCAGATCGACTGAAGTACACTGCTGAGGGGAGCAGCGGGTGAGGAAGGAGAGGTCTGCCGCAATGGGTTCCATTTCTTTTTCTTTTTTTTTAATTTACTTTTTATTTATATCCTTTACATTATTTTGTATTCCTTGTAGGTTTCCCTCCACCAATTCGAATGGTTTCACATATAGGAAAAACATAGGGGAGCCAAATAAGAGATCAGGAGGAGAAATAACACACAAAACAAAAACAAAACCAAAAACAAGTGGGTTCCATTTCTTGAATGAAGATTTCCTTTCTGAAACCTCAGCACTACAAAGTTCACATTGTTAGGTTCTCAGGCAGACCATGCTGTCGATGGGGGTATGTCTTCTGGAAAGATGACAGTGACTCATTTAATGTAAAGCTATTTAAAAATCAGGCACTAGCTTCTGATATTAGAATAATAACAATAGAGGACAGTCCATGTCTAGCTCTACAGCAAGTGATACAAATCACTTAGCTCCCCTGTGCTTGCCACCAAGGGGCCTGGACAGCATTGTGGTGAAGTGTATATATAATGGGGGAAGAATAATGGGGTCCAGACCTCTGCTTCCCTACTTTCTAGCCCAGGCATTTGAATACTTAATTTTTTTGGGTCTCCTGTTCCCAAACTGTAAAATGCCAATAACATTTCCTAACTCACGGGATCGCTCTCAATACTGAAAGAACTATTTCATGTGTGGTAAGAATCTAATAACTTTCATCTAATAATGTCGTAATTTGCAAAAAAATAATTATCAGTATACTTGCAGATGCGCCCTACATGACAGCGCCACGTTTGCTCATCACCAATAAGACTGGTATCACTGGTTTGGGTGACCTGAGGAGTCAATAGCATGGCCATAATTTATGGAGCGTACAAAAGGGAACCTCTCTGGCAGCCTGTGCAGCAGATATAATTATGATGATTACACCCAAATTGGGAGATAAAATGCAGTCCTAATGCAGGGTATTTAAAGAGGGCTTTTTTAAAGATTCGCAAACTTTGGATGCACTCAAAAAAGTAGAAAACCACATATATTATAGGAGTGCATCAATTAGATTTTAATGTAAATGTTTTGTATTGTATTTGATATGCACTGTGCCTTCAGAAAGTCATAGACTTTGGAAGATGAAAAATTAAATATGGTTGTTTAATTTTTTTTTAATCTGGGAAAAACAAATAAATATATATATACACACACATCCACATAAATATTTTTGAGGTAACACTGGTTTACAACACTGTATATGACTTAGGGGAAGAGGTACGCACCTCCTTAGAGGTATGTGAACACAGCACGCCTACCACCAAACCATCTATAGACCTTCCTTAGACCAACAATTAAAACGTTCTGAAAAGTGTTTATCCAGCAAGACTGTGTTCTCAGTGTTAATTTCCATTGTGCATAGTGCTTGAGTGATAGCACTATGCTATCACTTAAAGAGGAGGATTTTTGAATGGTTTGTCCCCATAATCCTAGTTGCTAAGTGGCCAATTTAAAAAGGTACAAATTGCTTGAGAAAAGGAAATGAGGGTCTCCATGGTGGCACAGGGGTTAAAGTCTCAGCACTATCAAGCTATCACCAGCCACTGTGGCATGAGTTCAATTCCTGGCCAGGGAGCTAACCCACTTATGGTGTAGCAGACCTCTCCTGTTTCACCCGCTGCTCCCCTGAGCAGTGTATTTCAATAGATCCATCTGTTCTGCTCCCCACTCTGTCTCTGGTGAATTCTCTCCCCGCCCTCCTCCTTGTACCTCTGGCCTATACCACAGTTCCTGTATGCATAAATAAATCTTAAAAAAAAAAAGAGGAAATGAACATGTAAAACTGTGTGGTAAGTACTTATTTGCTGAAGGTCACAACTGGCACTGCCACATATATAATCTCATGTAAACTTTAGAAGAACCTAATGGGACAGCCTTCATTTAATGGGAATGATTACTAAATTCAGAGAGTTAGCAAGTAGAGCGCCAACCCTCAGCTCAGCTCAAACCCAGCTTTCTCAGTATCCAAAACTATGATCTTTACACAGCCTAACAACAGGCACAAGTTCAATTTTCTGAATCAATCAATTAAAAAATATTTCCGATGACTTTTACAATGACTGCATCAATGCCGGTGATGATGGACTAGAAATTCAGAGGCTATTATATTAAAAAAAAAAAAGCTTTATAAAATAAGCTTTCATATACTGCATAGAGTTATTTGAATGAATAATTCTATCCCCCAAATATATGTACATTCCTTCATAGCACATTTTACTGGATGAAATTACATTTTATGCCATATATTTGTTATTTTAAAATGTTATATCTTTTTTTTTTTTGAATATCAGCTCCATGAGGACAGTGCAGAAAATTGCTTCATTATTTTTGATTCCCCAATGCCTATCTCCTTGCAGGTTTTCAGTACACATATGTAGAATGAAAGAGTGAATGATGAATAAATGAATGCATATATAGCTATAGCTAGATGTAGACATACACATAAACAAGTCTAAATTTTCTAAAGCCCAATGTCTCATTATGTAAGAGATGTGACAGAATAGAAGTTACCCTGGTAAGGTCCTGGGAAGATGATATAAAACCAGTCCTTTACATAATTGAAACGACATATATCCTATTGCAGCTATCGTTATTTCCAAACTATAACATCATATTTTAAATGTGCCCCTGATATTATTATGCTAAATGGGGCCACTGATTTCCACACTGTGTAATAGGACACTTTAAAACACACAACTCAGGAAGATAGCATCTTCTGTGGCTTTCCCATCATAACATTCATAAGTATCACATTCTTGGCTGACATTCTCTCATGGGCTCCATGTCTAGAAGATCACTAAATAATGAAATATTTATGTATCTATTCACACTAGAGGGTCAAATATACAAAGCCCTGTGGTGAATTAAGAGATGAATTATGTTCTTTGACATCTACCCCTCCTCACAGCACAGAGTTACTCCTTGATTCTCAGAATTAAAAAGTACATCAATCATACAACTGATACCAAGGTAGGTGTTATGTGTTGAAATATGTGCCTCTGAAAGAGAAACTGAAGTCCTAACCCATAGAATCTCAGAATGTGATAGTATTTGAAAATAGTCATTGCAGATATAATTAACTTTGTGAGGATAAAGTAACCGATTAGGGTGGACCCTTAATCCAATATGACCGGACTCATAAGAAGATGTTGTGAAGGCACAAGGAGAACACTAAGTGGTGACAAAGGCAGAGATTGGAGTGTTGCTACTGTAAGTCATTGAACATCAAGAATTGTCAGCAAACTAGGACACTAGGAAGAGACAAGGAAGGATTCTGCCCTAAAGGTTTCAGATATAACATAGCTCCACCGTCACATTGCTTTTGGACTTCTGGACTCCAGAATTGTGAGTAACTAAATTTCTGTGTGAAATCAACTATTTCGTGTTGTATCATCACAGCCAACCTATGAAACTTACACAATCAGCACTGTATTTTGCATAGAATGAAAACATCCTTTAAAATGATGATGGCCAAGCTTGTTGAAGATGAGGACTCAATTATATTCCATTACTCACTATGGTAGATCATATATAAAAATGCCAAAATAATTGTTCCCATTCCTGTACCCATGCATTTTTGCTTCGTGACTTTGTCATTCCTCTCAACAGGAATGTTTCCTTCCCTTGAACTTGGTCTGCCCTTGTGATTTGCTCAAGTCATTAGAATGTGTCACAAATGACTTGGTACACCTCCTGAGTCTAAACCTCAAGAGGTCTTTTTGCTCATGCCTAGACCCTTTTGTATTGTGACACCACTATTTGAGGAAGCTCAGCTAACCAAGAGGAGGATGATTCAACGTGGAACAGAGGTGAGACCTCCTACCCAGATGCCTTTAAACCAGAGCTTGAGCTCATGCTGTTATCACCCAAATGACATTAAAGCAGATTGCTAAGCTCCAGTCTTGGAGTGTTTGATGTGGTTATCATGGAATGGTGTGTTGTTTTCATTCCTAATCAATTCCCAGATGATGCTAAGCATGCTTTGGGAATCTCTGCCCTAGAACAACCAAGGCCACACAAGCCCTAAGATGACTGACCCCAAATAAGTGCAGTAGAACTGTTCAGTGGCCCACAATCTTCTGAGTTTTGGGGTGGTCTGATGTCCAGCAAGAAACAACAGTTGACTCCACGTTCTCTGACATCTTATGTAGCTCACTCCAAACTAGTCTTGTCTTTATAAAACTATTCACATTTCCACTGCAAAAGTCATCTGTGGTTGACAATAAGACACCAGAGAATATGATGGTAGGCAGAGGGAAAGTTCTTACTTGGGGGAAAACAAAATCAAAAATTTCATGATTGGTGGCTTTATGTACGGAGGGATAGGTAAAGATAATGCAAACCATATGCAGTACAAACAACTGATTATTTTTCTTATTTGGCAATGACCCAATGCTATTCTTCTCACACTTTTAGATGTTAAGAATCATCCAAGAAGGTCACTAACATCTGAGTTCTAGGGCTTGATCCTTGGAGACTCAGATGGAAGCAAACAGGGAGAAGAATATGCATCCCCATTCCTGGTGGTTTTTATTCAGATGGTTTACAGATCCACAGACATCAAGGGAAGATCTGATGGTGAACTCTGGGTGGCCTGGTGTTGTTTATAAATCTCCATGGAGTTCATATACCAAGAAGCTCTTGAAATGTGTGACAAACCACCTGCCTGGTTGGGAGCGGCATTTTTCCATGTGAAGATTCTTCTAGGTAACCGATTTCCTTTATTTGCACTTATAATCACTTTCATTCTTTCTTCTCTATTTGGCTTTTAAAAGATGATGGAAGCCCATGTTCATGAGAGAGCTCTAGAGCCTCTGGCCACCTCATGCAGTGATGACAGGTCCTCCTCCCTTTTTGCACTGTCACTTCCCCCATCACCTCAAATCCCTGCAGTCACTCTCCCTCAAAGCCACTTGTCCATGGGCGAGGGTGCTTCCAGATGGAGTGGGCACCATAAGCACACATGCATGTATTCCAGCCTGCCTTATTCTTCCCCAACCATAGTCACTGGTGAAAGTAATTCCTGTTTATATTTTACAGCACGTGATTATATGCCATGTGTGACTGTGACTCCATTCCTCAAATTATTGATTTAGATATCAGTCAATGAAAATCGATGCAACTTTGGCATGTCTTCCTAATGTATATTCTTTCAAAGAAAATGTATTAATGCTTCTAGAAAACAACAGAGGGATGAAGTAGAGGCCATTCCACTTCAGGGTGAAACTTACTTCAGATATCTTTATTCGTTTCTAGTTTTGCTTCTCTAGAACACAGAAAGCAATTTGAATGATGGCCAAATTTCAGTTTAGATATATTGATTGTAGAAGTTAATCCCACTATTAATACCACTGAACCATGGTGGCTCTGTGCGTGTGTGTGTTTATGTGTGCGCGCACACCTTTGTGTGTGTCTTGATTTAAACTCCTGCTGTTCTCAAACACAGATATTTTTCAACTTGGAAAAATTTTTTTTAAGTTTTCAGTTTACCCACAAACCCCTTCCTCAAAAACACCTCACCCTTAAAAAAACAACAACAAATTTTCCTAATAAAAGATAGGCTCCCTGTGGCATTTAATGAGTTACCCATCATTAACTCAGCAGGATACAGTCAATAAATTTAATATGTGTGTACTTAAGTGAAAGAACTGACAGCTATGAATTGTAAATAGGATTTGGTATAAACAGATTTTTATGAGTAAAAAACAAATTAGAATAACATCATTGGAACTTTTATTAACAATGAAATTTTCCTGGCTACTTCCTTCCTTCAGGTTCTATTAGAAGAAGGAATTGATGCTTAAGGGCATCTGGGGACAAGATGAGGACAAAGTATCATATTATTCGAAGCAGAAAAATCTCCAGAGAGATCAGTTTAGTATCTCTCCCTTCTTCCATATTATTCATAAAGTATTTAAAAAGTACCGCTCCTAATTCTGGACCATTCACCCTTCCATTTAGAAACCTTTTTAACTAGGATGAGAAGAGTTAACAAAGAACAAAAATCACTTTATTTTGTAGCTAGGAGGGGATGGAGCCCAGGGGAATAACTTTTACTGATTATCTACCATGAGTCTGGTGTTAAGGAATGTACTTATTTAAGTCATCTGATTTATAATCTTAAAAGGCTTAATTCCTGTATATCTATGAAGAGATTAATAATTCCCACATTATAACTGAGGTGTACCATTTTGAAATCACCTATCCAAAGTCACTATATTAACAAATGACATGCCTGATATTGATCTACTTGACTCACCAAACAGCTCTACTACATCAGAAATATTTAGCTTCTAATCCAGGGTGGGCGAATTGTTTTCCGAAAAGTGCCAGAGAGCAAAGACGTTTGGCTTTGGGGGCGATCTGGTATCTATCACAATTGCTCAATGGCACCACTGTAGGCGAAAGTAGTTAGAGACAGGGCGTCTATGAATAACCGTGACTGTGTCTCTACAGAACTCTTCTTTTATGGACACTGAAATTTGAATCATCTGTCACGGAATGTCATCCTTTGTTCTTTCTTTATCTCTCTTTCTCTTTTTCCAACCATTCAAACCTATAAAAAACATTCTCAGTTTATAGACAAACAAAACCACACAACCTGCTGAATTTGTTTCTGAGGTCCCAGTTTACAGGCCCCTTCTTAATTCCTAAAGCATCTGCAGGTCAGAGGCTGCATTTTATGACTCTCTGGCTCTTCAGGAGGGTCCCGCACTGTGCCTAAGAAAGAGCAGGGTCTTCCCTAACATTTGGGGACCCTATTCAAAACGTGGTTCTCAATGTGGTCATTTTTGCCTTTCAATTCTTTCTTCTTTCTCTCATTTTACATGAGCCTAACTTTACTCCATTGCTGTAATTTAAAATTTTTTCAAAGAAAAATAAAAGTTGCATCATTTAAAGTTACTGTACCTTAACAAATGCACCTAAAGTGGCACTGTTTTTGCATGCATGAAAGCTCAAAGCCTCAACAACTCCCATGAGCGATTAATCTTCTAACACTAATTAGATATTTGCTAATTAGCGTCTGATGTGTGAAATGAAAAAACATTTTGAAGCTGAAATGAATAGGGTCTAGAAAGATAGGGCTGTATTCCAGTTCCCCCTTTTCCATATTATTATCATATCTCATAAATATTAATAAGATCACATGATACCAGCCGCTCTATAAAATTATCTCTCTGAACGAAGGTTTTTGTTTGATATAATAGGGATGTGTCAATATTTTGCATATGGAAGAAAGCACTCAATGAAGGAAAGCATTTCTTTCCTCAATGTTAAAGAGATGTCATATTTCATGAATCATTTTTATGCTCCAGCAACCAGTCCTACATTTTAACCTAGACTTCTTCTTCCCCATAGGGAATGTAGAAAACCTTTCTTCAAATAATCACTTTTCTTCTGCTCTTACACCTTAATCTTATCTTGGTTTAAAAGAAAACTTAATAGAATGGAAAATACCTTAAACCTATGATTCTGTGCAATGAAATAATAGAAATCATTATAGAATGGTCAATTTCAATAAGAAATTTGAGTAGTAAAAGAGAGACATTTGAATTTCATTAATTGCATGCATGAGGACAATTCTAAGAAACCTCCATATGCCATCTTAGAAAAAAAAAGAGTGGGATAGAGATTTCAGTGCTGCAGACTTACATACAGAGGCTGCAATATTCAAGACATAAATATTAAGTCATGTTGTATTCATAAAATGTAACATTTTGATTTGGAATCTCTCTCAAGTGAAAGCCCATATTAAACATATTTGGTTCTGAAAGAAAAGACTTATAATAATAAACTATTTCAGATGGTGTGGGATTTTTTTAAAAACCACTCACCTGTGAATGCTGGTCATATCACAAATTATATCTAATTACAGCAGAGATACAGTAATTTAAAATGATAGCTAAGCGCAAGTTGACAAAGGTGACATTGAAACATAATGACGAGGAGATTATCATTTTCTTGGGCTGACATTTTGTGATTATAATAATGCTGATCGAGATGATTAAAACCCTAATGAAGGGAAAGCTCCAAGAATCAGAACAAAACCGATGGAGACTAGGGAGAGATTATCATCATTCTGTCTCCCGCTTCTTCGATAGGGTTTCTCCTTCCAATGTAAAATTAAGCATTTACACTGGATCTAGGGGCCTGTGGAAACTGCAGTTGCTAGACATCATTTTCTACCTATTCACAGAGGTTTCTCTTTTTCAGAACTGGAATAAGAGAATAAGGTCAGCTCTGCCAATTTATCCATTTATAGTGGGGACTATTTTTCAACTAGTTTTGAGATGGACTATCAGCTACCAGATGCAAAACACCAAATCACAGTCTACACGGATACTCAGATACCAGCATCTTCAGCTTACAGTTCACGGAGCTCCCAAGGCTCTGCACTGCTGCAAACACCAAACTAATGGGAAAAGTCTGGCAGATATTACCCTTTCACTTATCGTTAAATGAGAACACAACCAGACAGTTTTTAATTACCAACAACAGACAAATGAGTCGAGGGGAATCATACCCAATCAAGACATCACCAGTCAATCCAGTGCTTACTGGCTGAACCTGGAAAATGAACCACATTCTGTACTTTGCTCAAAAGAGCCTATTTAAACTTTATCAAGTTCAAAGTATTTGAAGACTTGTAATTCCAGCTGAATTCTGAACCTCGTTTCAAAGATAAGGGATAAATGTGTCTCAGTTATTTAAAATCACCTTCCCAACGATACATGTGTTCCTGTCTGTGGTTGTCATTTACCTGTGGCATCCGCTGTCTAAGAGTATCATCATAGGTTCATGGATATTCACCTGGAAGCAATGTGCCAAAAATTCTGCCACTAGCCAGGGCAGGTGAATTGTCCCATTTTGTTGATGAGACAACTGAGGTGTAGACAGATAGCTTGGGGCTGGAAGTATTGCCTACTAATGGGAGACTTCTGCTATTGTGCATTGTCATATATTTCCACACATATGAAAAGGTTCCTTCCTTGCTTAGAGGGTTGGTTGGTCAGTCAGCTTCTGCTCATCTTATAGTTGAAATATTCTAGCTTTTTAACACCACTTATTTTTCTGCAAGTGTATTTCAGTGGTATGTTACAATGTGAATTACCTGCTGTCCAAATGTATCTTACCTTAGTAAAATCTCTATTTTATTTGAAAATCCTCATCCTTATATATTCAACACTAATGACACCCACCTGATCTATATTAGCACCTTTCTCCAAAGACCATCTGTGACTTTAACTTTTGCAACATTACTAGGAAAATGGAAGAGGACAAAGGTCAGGGGAGTGAGCAAAGGCTTTCACAGTTTTAGAGGTTGGAAGTTTTTTAGAGGTTGGAAGTGGTGGCTTTTTCAGGAGAAATTATCAAAAAGAAGATAACTACATTATTCTGAGATAACTACAGGTTTCCTGAAGGAAGAAGGTAGTATTTCTCTACCTTGGTGTAGTCTCTCTTTCCAATCTTTAATTTTTCCTTTCATTGCAAATGCTCACTACTGACACAACAATTTGAAGTGATAGCTAAGTGCACTTTGACAAAGGTGACATTGGACCATAATGAGGAGATTATCCTCATTATCTGGTTCGAATTGTAATACATGCATTGTGTACAGTGTCTCATTTATTCCGACAACATTGTTCTCCACCTTTTGCAGAGGAAGAAATTCAGCTAAAAAAAATTCTTGAAATCATTTCAACAGTATTAACTTAGGCTGTGGGCACATTGCTGATTGTGTTAGGTTTGGGCAGCTGATCTGGAACCTGACAGAAAAATTAATGTCTACAGTTTCATTCGACTGAAGTCTCTGGGCCAATAACTCATGAGTTCTCCCTATTTATGTCTGGCTCCACGCTAAAGTCATAGGAATCCCTCATTTCCACACTAAAACTTTTGTCCACTTTGAGTTTTTAATCAGGAGTCAGCAAACTACAGGCCTGGGTCAAATCTAATCTGTAGTCTGTTTTTCTATGACCCGTAAACCAAGTGAGTGAGTGTGTGTGTGTGTGTGTGTGTGTGTGTGTGTGTGTGCGTGCGCGCGCATGTGTGTGTGTGTATTTCCATTTGTAAAGTACAGTTTAAGAAAAAAATGGGAGAGCAAACTATGGTTTATAGAGTCTTGCATATTTAGTAATTGGTTCTTTATTGAAAAAGTTTTCCCAACACTGAATCTGCTTTCCAGGACTTTTCCATGCCTCCTAAAGAGATCTACACAGACAGTATGCTGTTTTTAGGATCTTTGTGCTAGTGGTTATTATTCAGTTAAGCAATTTTCTAGCTCTTTTGCTAAACATTTTTTTTTAGCTTGTCAATCCTGTTAACCCTCAACATGAGCCTAGCTAGACACTATTATTATCCCACTTTGTAGGTAGAGATTTGGGCTTAAGATGGTGAAATATAAGAGCATATGGTTTGACAACTAGCCCAGATTCCAACCTTACTCTCTCCAGTCCCAGAACCAGCTTACAGGGCACCTTCAGGCTAATAAGGAAGGAGGATCTTCTCGAATACTCCTGTGTCAGAGCAAACTGTGTTAGAGCAAACTGCACGGCAAGGGGAGAGAAGGAACTAGATTTCCAGCCTACTTTTCTCCTTGGCCAATCATCTGTACAGCCCTGTGCAGGTTGTGCTTCTGAGCTACCCGCCGGCTCAATTCTCATTGACGAGCTTTAGTTCTGACACCTGAACATCAGTCTTAAGAGTGTCCTCGTGCTGGTCCTGTTTCCTGACTTTATGACTGTGGCTCTTCTTTAAGCAGGATTTGGGTTTGTTCTAATGTCATCACTGTGGTACCTCTGCCGACTTCTTGTTTCTCAGGCCCCAGTCCCACGGCCCCCTCTCCCACCTTCTCTCATACCATGTTTTGAGATAGAAAGAAAAGCAAAGAAGGCCACCTGAGTCACTTTACCACCTACTTGAGCCACAGAGCGGCCAGCAGGTCAAATGAACAGGGAATCCACCCTTCCCTCAAGGGTCAATGACTCATGCTGTGGACCTCCTGGGCTCCCCACCAGAAGTTTCTGAATAGGCACAACTGAAAGTTACTGGTACACACAGAAAAGGAAATTAAAGTCATTTGAATTTTAAAAGTTCTATACCTGGGCTGGAAAAGAAGCCAGACAACCACTTTCATGTCGTGTCAATCAACTTCTTGCATGGTGATTTCACTTAACCCACAATGGCCATGTTAACAACATACATCCTTACCCAAACCAGGAAAAAAATAAAAAGAAGCAATTATATTAAGGTGGAACTGTATCCTCAAGACATGGAAAGTGGTGGATTAAAGGAATTCTGCTCACACCTTCAAGAGTTCTCAATGATATACATGGCATCAGAAACAAGGAATACAGGGCAGTGTGGATGAATAGGGCAGTTTGAGAAAAGATGGGAGGAAAAGGAAAGCTCATCAGTTCTTACCTCTATTACCCAGAGACCATAACAGTTAATGCTCTTATATACAGTCTTTTCTCCTCTGTCCAGCACACCAAACTAGACATACTAAAAACTGCTTAATCATGTCACTCCATTGCTTGACTGCCCTTCAAATAGTTCTCACTGAAATTTAAGCCCAATTTTACCTTCAACAGGGGGCTCCCCAGTAAAAAACAGGGATACCCAGTTAAACCTGACTTGCACATAAATACTAATTTTTCTTGGGGCATACCACAGTGAAAAAAAAAAGTGACTTTTTTATGTGACTTTCAAACTCAACTGGACATTCTAGATTTTTATGTGTTAAACCTGCAAATTCAAAGGTCCCATTCTCTCCTGAGAGGTTTTTCTTTTTGTATTCCATTAAAGTGGATTCCTGGGCCCTCCTTGGTGGTGCAAGGGGTTAAGTCTCAGTCTATGAAGCTATTGGCAGCCACTGCAGCATGAGTTCGATCCCCAGCCAGGGAGCTTCCCACATGGCACAGCGGTCCTCTCCTCCCTCTCCCGCTGCTCCCCACAGCAGTGTATTTCAGTCAATTTGTCTGTTCTGCTCCCCACTCTGTCTCTGGTGAATTCTCACCCCACCTCTGGCCTACACCCCAGCTCTTGTATGGATAAATAAATAAATCTTAAAAAAAATAAAGTGGATTCCTGGTTCTTTAAAATGCACAAGGAACAGTACTGTCTCCAAACCTGGCACACACTGGCAGCCCCACATGGAATGGCTATTTTATTTTTCTCTCTCTATTCAGAGAATTACTCTCTCACAGGCCCCCATGAGTATTCTTAGCCTTAGAGGAATTTACATCCATGAGATGCCTATGTAATGCCCATCTGATACTTGGTGAATAGCCATACTGTTTTTATAAACAGCTATCTCCGATCATATTTACAGGTAATTTTGTCATGATTGCATACACACACATACACTCAATTCCAATTAGTTGCAACTAAAATCTTTATGCTTTATAAAACTAATACAACTTTAAGTATCTATGGGCACAAAGAACCACTGCTCTCGTGGTCCCAATATCTTAGGCACGTTACTTAACTTTTTTAATATTCAGGTTCCTCAGTGGCACCTGGAGAAAATCATAGCTTCTATCCTATGGAGTGGACATGACATTGAATGAGACCATGCATATCACTCAGGACAGTTTAATAGCCATGTTTGGAGAAAATTATAAGTGGACATATACTGAATAAATGCATGACATTGGGAGAGAGGTACTTTATTACCCATCATGCCTAGGACATGTGATCTAAGTCACAGTAGACCCGAGTCTGTGAAAAGACAAAGTGTTGGATAACAAGGGCAGAAAGTTCAAGTGCAGAAAGGAGTTCCTACGTTCTAATTGTCATTACAGGATAATTTGTTGGGCTGTTATTTGTTATAATAAAGGAAAATATTTCAATGGCTGTGCACCTTGGTTTATTTGGTAGTAAAAGACTGCATTCTTAGAAAATAATATAAAGGGAAATACAGCTCTTGCCTGGTGCTTTGAAATCAACCATAGAAATACATACAGGGTATTTCTGTGCAGAAGCCAGCTGTCATCCATTGCTCTAAGGGATGGGAGTAGGGGCAAAACATTAGAAACCCCTCACAAATAAAGGAAGCTCCTGTTTTAGCCACTTCTAATGTTTGCCAAGGCTGGTAGACAGAATATTAGATGTGCTGTGATACTCTGGTATCATTTATTTGAAGGCAGTAAGTGAAACCTCTTTAGGTTCCCTTGCTCCTTGCTGCCATAGACTTGTGTAGCACGGCTCAGCTTTCTTCACTTCGGCTCCGTCGCCCCATGTACACTCTTCAGCCTTCTCCACTCAGATGGAGGAGTTAATGCGGTTAGATTGCTCCTGGGCTTCTAGCGGGACTACTTCAAATGATATTACTTCCATCTGTGACGTGCAGCACTTGCATTTGAGGGAAACAGCAAACAGACAGCCAAGTCTCCTCTCTGCAAGAGAAGCTGCTTCCCCACTGGAAAGGAAGGCGGTGGCGCCCTGGCTATAAATTTGTCAATTTCCTAAACAGTGCCTCCGAGCCCCGGCCTCCACCTGAATGGGACTCTTGAGCTCGGCAATGAATTGCTCTGTGCTTGCAGGATTTGGAAGGAACTTTGTTCATGGATCACGAGCCCATTTTGACAACACAGGATCGATGCTATGAGAGTGAAAACTTAAATCAGGGCTTTCTTCGGATAACTGCCATTTTGTGAGAAAATCCACTTTGGGCCCGAAAGAAGGGCCTAAAATGCACCCACTACACAGAGATCCTGGAGGACTAAAAGACACAAAGGAAGCAAAGTATGAAGCTCAGGGGCAGACTCATAGTAGGAACTAAATAAAGGTGCTCATACACAGGTGTTCACAGGAAAAAACCTAGACAGTCAGCCCTACACTCTCCTGCCCAGATTTGCTCATTTTTTTAATCCTTTGTTTTTAATTCCATTCTTTGTAGAGTAGTATTTCTCAAATTATCTGGCTTAGAACTGACTTTTTAAGAAAACTTATAATCTTTCATAGATATAAAATAAAATAACAAATTGCTAGAGAAATGGATGTGCCGGTCATGCCAAGTTGTTCTAAAAGTTTCTAACCTGAGTCTCTTTTTGTATTTCACTTTGGGTTGACAGCAGTTTGCCCTCTGGATCACACTCTGAACAACATTAGGCCATATTTAATACTGCTTAATACAAAGGACTACTTTCACCAAAGTGGTCAGGGAACATGAAAGATTTTTCTTCATGATAGAGAAGGTATCTCACAATCCAGTTACAATGTAGCCCCAATTCATTTAATTGTGAAAGAACAGCCAATCCTCTCTTCTCCAGACCATTCATCAGTTTCAAACATGCTGGAATGAGGGGTCTCTGGGCACGGTGATGCTGAAACCTCCCTCACTGTGTTTTCTGTTGTTTCCTACAGGCTTTTTGGAGTTTAAATGGTTAAGAGAACGTAGTCTAGAATTTGGAGAATTTAACTTTAAATTTGTGATTTGTTTGTGCTTTTATAAGCTAACCCATTAGTCACTTATTTCTGTACTAATCAACAGAACCCAATTAATTCTTTATGTGATTGTACATGTAAATTCCAGTTTTCAAGGTTTTGGAGGCTCTTCCTATCAAAACTAACCTTGATCTCAGTTCTCCCTCTGGAGTCACTCTACATGTTCAGACACTCCGGGCTGCAGATATATGCAGGACACCCATGTTGAAAGACATGCAGATTCTGCTACATGCAGAAGGTGAACTACTAAGATGTTATGTAGAAGAGATGATATAACCCATGAAGCATGAGGTTGGGCTTTAGTTAAAGTCATATTACTTAAAGACACTGCACCACAGGTTATCCCAGACTTTAAGGAAATTCCCAAATACCATGAATATGAATATGAATATTGAATATGAAAACCAGAACAGGGACCACAGAATTCTTGGTACAAAGCAGGACCAACAGCCTGGCTCAGACAACGAGAGGCCAGATTGAACAGAAGCTACTGCTACTTGATTTGCTTTTTCTCCACCTGATAATCAGCTATAAAATAGAAAAAAAAACATTCATTCATTTATTTAATTACTTTGGCCTACTACGTATAATCCTATATGAAGAAAAGAGTTCTCCATATGAAAAGAGATGAGTCAAGAGTTTAATTGACTCTTGTCTTTACCATAAACACACAAGGAGAAACATGAATGTAAAGAGCTTACAGCAATTCATCACAATGAACTCAACAAAAATTACTTTAATATACAAGTAGTATCAGTCACTGAGCAGCTAAAAAAATTCTGGGCGCCTAATAAACATCACCCTATTGTTTTTATAAATACCATATATTGTAAAGTGCAGTCAAAGAAAGAGATTCAAGAAAAAGTTTCAGACTTGCCTCCGCTTATTCAGAGAGTCAAACAGACAGCCACACTCTGTGTGCCACGGACTGGGTAAGCCTTTTGCATGCGCTATTTTATTTAACCCTCTCAACAAACTTCTCAAGTATGTGTTATCATAACTCAGCTTTCAGGATGAAATTATTCAGTCTTAGATGAAGAAATTTAGCCAGGTGAACACAAGGAATAAAGTATAGAACTGGGGTTCTGAATATTCTCTACACCACACTCTTTGCCCAATACCTTCCTCCGCCAAGGAGAAAGAAGCACATACTCGAGTAAACATCACACGCCCCGAGTCCATCCTGGCAGTCCATTCTGACTTCCAAATGAGGTAGACACTGCAAAGGAATGACCTCTCTTATCCAGGAGGAATACATTGTCAGTGACTGCATGCTACGGTCACACTGCATCATTCAAGATGGTTCCCTAATTCACAACCCTCCAAATGTCAGCCTTCCACTGGACACTTTAATTATTGAAGTTTATCTAAATAAAAAAAAAGTAATATGAAATTTGTCAGAAGACTGATTTTTTTATGACCACCAAAGCAAATGCTGAATACTCATGAACTTGATGGAGCTCAGATTTCTTTCATTCTTTTTCCCCCAGGAAAGATGAAATTTCTCTGGAGGCTTTAGGAAACCAACAAGGTGTCATATGTAGCCATTTTGACTTGCGGAAGGGAAAAAAAATCATAATGTGGTGAAATTCAAATTTTCCAAACTGCTTATTAACTTGTAATTATAATTTATGAGTGTCTGCTGAATTTTGTGAATGGGGGCACTATACTTTGTTGAATCTTTAGGCCCAGCAAACATGATTCTTTGGGTTTGCCTGTGTGTGAGGGCCTATGAAATACTTCAGGAATAGCACCTTTATATCCAAATGTTATATTAAAGGATGTATTTTTTTCTATATAGGAATGCAAGGTTTCTGTGTCCAACTTTGTAAATAATAATTCTCCCCTCCTCTCGGTACATGGGGAGGAGAGTGGATGAGCAGAGAGTTTGATGGGAGAGTGGGTGATTCTCTATCAAAGATCCTTTATTTCCAGATATTTCGTTCTTAATGCTAGCAGACACAGGATTGATTGCATTTGAATGCATGTGGACTCCATGCTTGTTTTGATGTATCGTGGGTCATGTAAGGGTATAGCATGTGCCCTCAGAAATACACACATAAATATTTAAGCAAGATTCCATGATCTTACTTCCATGACTGAGAGATCTATGAACATCTCAGTAACAGATTTCCACAAACACCAACTGAGATTTTATTCTGGAAGCACAGACTCCAAGTGTATGGTAATAGAGAAGGCGTTATCTGTGATAAAGGGCACAAACCAATCAATTAGTCAATGACTAGTAATAAGAAAGGGCGTCTAGCTTCCTAGAGATAAAGACCCAGAACAGTTTTTTTTAAAGTATATTGGTTTTCATAAAATAACTTTTTAAACAGAACTACAAAGCAATAATAACTGTGGACTATGAATTAATCACAAAGTGCAAACAAGCCGAAAGAAGAAAAACAAACTGCATTTCCAAAGCATTCAACATTTGTTACTGGTTGTTATTTTTCAATTACATAACTAATAATGCAGGCATGTTACAGAACATTTTAAAAAATTCCAGAAGGATGTGCTCCAACTACTCCTGTATTAGCAATCTGTTGCAGAATATTTCATCCTTCTTTTCCAGATGTGTGTATATGTGTTTGTATTATTTACTAAATAGAAAGGAATTGGTACATAGACCGTTATTAACACTGGTAGCTGACCAGGTATTCACACTCTGGGTATTTTTTCAGGAATGAGCTGAGTTCCACTATTCCAAACTTATCTACTTACTATGTACCTACTTAGGTATTTTTTGAACACTAGGGTCCTGCAATAGAGGTCTCTTTTTGTTGTTCATTAATGTACAAGAAGCTGTTATGCAAATATTGGGCACTGTTCATTTTTTCTGCTTGTTTGGAAGGCTATGATTAAACTCCTTGGGCAGGTCTTTCACCCTTTGATAGGTGAGTTGGCCATTACAACTAACAACAATATCTGAATACACATAAAAACACATTTTTCCCCCACTACATGCACTGATATTAGGAGATAATAAATGGACATATCTATACATAGACAATAATGACAATAATCACCTAGTAATAAAATAATACAAACTGTATTCTTCTAATTGTGTCAATCAAATCACATAACTGAAAACAGTAACTAGGAATTAAAACAGGTTTTACTATTGGCTTCTTCATCTATTTTGCCCTTCACATCCACAAAGAGGTCTCTAACCTGCCAGGAATTTGAGATCCAAGGCGATTTTTACAGTACAGTTGCTAACCTGCGTGTTTAGAAGGGTCTCAGTTAAAAAGCATTATTTAGTGAAAAATTTCCATGGGTGCACATCAAAAGGGGAGAAAAACAGGATTGGTTCGCTAGGTCCCAGGTTAATGAGACTTTACAGGTATCCAGGGTGTCTTTCCTATAGATGAGTCAACCCTATGGAAAATTTCCATATTCATGGAATCTCCTTTCCCCTTAATCTTTTCTAAAGAAATTACCAGCACACTCATGCATTCTTTTTGATAGCAAATCCCAGCAGAGCTGAGCCATATGTTACTCCTTGGTTCTTGGAATAGAGTGCTTAGGTTGGTACTTTTGGAGGCTCAAGACCTATAAACAACTCTTCCAGGAAACACCCTTAAATAAGGAGAATCTGACCTGTAAAAAAAAAAGTGACATTTGGCTATTGGTCAAAATATTACCCCATGACATTAAGGTATGTCATCACAATGTCATAATATTGTGACACATCATGATGTCACATCAGACCAGTCTAAGCAATCCAATTACACAGATTTGCACATTCAAAGCAAACCCTTTCTGATATTCTAAAGGGTGGTGAGCAGCTTGTAGTGAGGGCAGTGTGTAATTTATGCACTTGATTTGGAAAGTGGCCAACACAGTTTGGGAAGATCGACACAGAAACTGCTCATCAAGCTGATTAACAAACACAAACAAGGGATGATTCTTGTTAACAGCACCAGGTTGGGAAATACCAAAATATTGTGTTTCCCATAAGATACTTGCAAGACTAGCCGTGGGCATCACTTCAGAAGTGTGATTGTTTATGCTGTGAGATTCTTCCAGGTGGGGTGAGGATTTAATTCATAACAGAGAGGTCTGGCGTTTCTTTTTACCCCATTATTTGTGAGGGTGTGAAAATTCTTATAGAGTAGCAAAGAGGTTCTCAATTCTGGTTGCATATAAGATTCTGCAGGTGTTATAGACTGAATGAATATCAATCTATATGCAGAATGAATGTCTGCATCTTCCCCACACCCCAACTTCACATGCTGAAAACCTAATCTCAACAGGATGATGTGCAGAGGTGGAGCATTGGGGGAATAATTAGCATGTCAGGATACAGCCCATATGAATGGGATTAGTGCCCTTCAAGGGACCAGAGAGTTCTCTTTTCCATGTGAGGATACCATCAGTAGCTTGGAATGTAGAAGGAAACTCTTAGCAAAACCCAACAATGTTGTCACCCTGATCTCAGACTGCCAGTCTCCAGAACTGTAAGAAATCAATACCTATTGTTTATAGGCCACCCAATTCATGGTGGTATTTTGTTATAGAAGCCCAACTGAGACATTTGGGGAGCTGTTAGAAAACATCAGTGACTTGTGTTTCTATTACCAGTGATTTGGCTTTAATTGGTCTGTCATGGGGAGAGGGCTATGCAGTTTTTTTTTTTTAAGATTTATTTTTATTTATACATACAAGCTGGGGTACAGGCCAGAGGTGTGGGGTGGCAAGAGGGTTCACCAGAGACAGAGTGGGGAGCAGAACAGATCAGAAATACACTGCTGAGGGGAGCAGCGGGCGAGGCAGAAGAGGTCTGCCGCACCATGTGGGATTCTCCCTAGCTGGCGTGGAACTCGCATCGTGCGCTGCCGACAGCTCCACAGCACAGCGCTCAACTGCTACACCACCCGGGAGGCCCTATGCAGTTTTTGAAAGCTTTCCAGGTAAAGTTTTATAAGTAACTCAAAGTTGGGTCTGCAGACAGGTAGCTTGACCAAAGCTTATTAAAAATGTAGCACTGGATCCTCTCCCATCCACTGACTCAGAATCTGTGTTTTAACATGATCCCCAGGTGAATCATACATTCCATTTTGAGAAACACTGCCACAAGGGAAGGAGATAAAATAATAATGGTATTACCAATATTTGGTAGTAACAAAATAATACTGATCAAAACAATAGGCAGAGCTGATGTTCACTATGTGTCAAGAATTCCTCTAAACTTATCACATGCATTGACTCTTAATTCTCAAAGCAACCTAGGAAGGTAGACCTTGCGGGTTTATATTTTCCTTTCGATTTCCCCAGTTTTACCGAGATATAATTGCACCGACAAGAAATTAGTATTAAATAATTCTGTCATTTACAACGCACTGATGAATGAAATTGGAGAGTTTGGCATTCTAACATGATGGCCTAACTCAGCAGTGCCGACTCCATCGGGACAAAGGTCTATAGGACAGTGAAGCACTCCACAGCTGTTTTCTACAAGGAATCATAGTCACGCCAGCCATGATCAATACACAGTGAAAGCAACATTGCAGGCAACCAAGGGGCAGGGCAGTCTTACCTCCATGGTACTCAAGGATCAAACTACATTCAAGATTTTGAATTTGCATCTTAACTTCTTTCCATGACCATTAGGTCCAACTAATCTCAAGGGAGGCCCCAGTCATAGATAACATCTCTAGAAAGTAAACACTGCACAAAAGCTTTTCTTCTTCTTAAAACAAAAACAATGAGAGTTGCATTTTGGGAATTATTTTCTCAAAGAAACAAGGTCTCCCCCTGGCCAATCTAAAATAAATATTCTTCTATTAGGCACTAAAGAAATATTTGTTGAGTTAATGAATATGTATACCAAGTGCTCTCTCAAAGGAAATTTTATTCTCTGTCTTTGAGACTGCATATTGGCAGCGATTGCAGAGAACATGGCCCATACATAGGTAGCTTTTTTTATCCCTCCAATGAAACCATGTCAAATATTAGGGAATTTCACTTACAAAAACAGACACAAAATCCAGGGATCTAGTTTTTCTTTTGAAATTAGAAAACCTGACAACCTCGAGCCTGTATTTCTGCACCTGCAATCTTCACCAAGGCTGTGGTCTCACAGTAGGGAGGCTCATACTCATTAGAAACCTGTTGTCCCACTTGCAGTGTGCTGAATGGTGGCCTCCAGATTTATCTACATCCTAATCCCCCAAACCTGCCAATATAACCTTATATGGTAAAACAGTAACTGTTGTTTTATGTGGCAAAGATGTGAGTAAGCGTATTCTTAACAGAAGGAACTTATTCTGGATTAGCTGTGTGGACTTCTAAATGCCCTCCCACGTGTCCTTATATGAGAAGGAGAGGGAGACACACACCGAGAAGGTGATGGAAAGAGGGGGCAGAAGAGACTCAGCTGCAAGCCACAGAACGTAGACAGCCTTGACACCATAGGAGAAGAAAAGGGCTGATCTCCCCACTGAGACTCCAGGGGGAGAACAGCTCTCTGTCCACCTTGATTTTAGACTTCTGGCCTCCAGAACTGCGAGAGAACAAATTTCTGTTGTTTTAAGTCGCTCAGTTTGTGGTATTTTGTCTTGAGACTGCAGGACACTAACCTAGCTCCACTTGCGCATGCATTAGGACTCAGTTTTTTATTAGGACAGCGTCCTTTTTATTGGATAAAATGAACAGGTCAGGACATAACAGTAACAATGTCTCTCTCCCAGGGTACAATACTCTCCAAATACAGATATTATTCCTGAGACTGGATCTACTTGAGATTTGTTTGATTACTTGCTTGCTTGTTTATTTATTTGCTTGTTTAATTATGTATGAATGTATGTATGTATATATGTTCTCTGCCAGGACATTTGTTACCTTAACATAAAAGTTATGGCTTTTACAGAGATTGGTATTTTTACACTAAAATTTTATAAAATGCCAGATTGATTCCTCCATGGTCCTCATTTTGTAAATGGGAAAACTAGACAAGAGAGAAAATAAAGACCTCAAGATCATGCCAATAACTGGGGCAAAGTTAGGCACAAACCCCACTCATTTCATAGCTCATTTCACATCTAGCTCCTTTTCATCATGATCTGAGTCCTTTTACCTTTTGCTCACTGAAACAAGGTTGACTATGAGATCCATTAATAGAATGTCATTTCTGCTCAAAAATGAGTGTAGACAAGCCCTCAATCTATCAAAGGAAATGCTTTAAGTCCATCACCAAGTGGGACTTTTTATAAGCAAACTAATTTATCCACAATATTTAAGTCACCTCATGCATAACTATAAGAAGGTCCTGTCATGATATAAGTAGTGCTTAATACACTAGCGAATGAGGGTATTAAAGTAAATTGGACAGGAACAAGTCAACTGATAACTCTGTAAAGGCAGGGAGAATACAAGAGAATATATCCTAACTCATTTATTTGAAAGATTTGAAAGGTCTTAAAACCTGAACAACATGATTGTGCTATATAAATTGAAGGTTAATACAGAGACTTCAGCATTCAAGGGATTCTATAAATTAATACTGTGCACCAGTGTTCTCTTTGGTGTGTGTGTGTGTGTGTGTGTGTGTGTGTGTGTATGTGTGTCTGTGTGTCTGTGTGTATAGAGAATGGGACCTTTTAATTAAATTTTTCAAAGATAATTATTTTAGAGCAATCATAGATGCTCCAATAAGAGCTGACTGACACAGTGTTGTGTTAACTAACTTTTACACCTTTCTAAGCCTCAGGTGGCTGCGTCATATTTGGACTCTATTCTGCATAAATTTCATACTTCAACACAACAGCAATATTTTCTTTAATGTGATTCCAGAACTCCTTCAAAACACACAGAGTCTGTATTGCTGGAACTAATTCATGAAATAATAAGAGTTTCTGCAACCCACCAGAAGCATATTAAAATGCCATATCAATATTTGGCCAAGAACCCACCATACACAGGAATAAGCTTGACTCTTAATGCCCAGTGTAAACCATACATGATGAATACTTCTGCAGAGCTCCTGGATAAATTCAATGGCTTTCACCACATCTAGTTCCAACTGTGTCAGAATCTGTCTTTTCAAAGTCAAAGGATATTCAAAATTTGAGTCTCATTTATTTATCTCAGAAGTGCTAGATATAAATGTAACTGATTCAATCTCAAGGGGAAAATATTCAAATACTTGAGTAGTTATACAATTGCATTTTATTGGCTGAAGCAGTAGATTTGCCTTAGTCCATTTGAAAGATACTGAAAGTTAGTTTTGACAACTGGAAGAGGCGCAGCCTAAACACATCTGCTCCCTGAGATCTATCTACCATGGTGTGTGGCTGCCTCCATCACCTTGCAGCAGCAAGCAAAATCACAGCCCTCCAGAATGGTGACCACGTTATTGGTCACTGGACACTTCTATGACCTGCATCTCATCAGATCTTGGCTAACTAATGAGACTGGAGTCCTGACTTACAGGAATTTGTAGCAAACACATTATGGCACCAAATATTGAAGTATCCAACAAAAAAATCAAGCTGAGTCACTATTTCATGTATTTGAATTAGTGCAAGGAATATGAAGTAGTTAAGATTTAGAGGTGAAGGGGAGAGGTCAAGTGGGCAGCAGGCTACATGGAAGCAGGGTTGAGGAGAAGCAGACCAGTGAGGAAAAGACACCAAGATGGAGAGAAAAGATAGACCATGGTAAAGAGCAGGGAGAAAAGCACACACGCAGAAGCCAAGTTACACACCATGCTCAGACCATAGCATGGATGAACCATGAACTCTAATTCTGCAGAAGTTTCTAGAACCTCTTTTGTATATAGGACATTCTTTTTCTTAAAATCTGCCTGTGTCCAGAACTTTTTTCTTATTTTTTCATCCTCCATAGATAATATGGCCTATCTTTCCATTATCATTGATATACAAAACTCTACCTTCTTACCCCTATATTGAAGGAACAGAAATGAGTCTGTCTCTGGCAAATGAGGGGGGGGGAGAGAGGGGAGGAGTGGGGGAGAAAAGAAAGAGAGAGAGAGAGAGAGCGAGAGAGAGAGAGAGAGACAGAGAGAGACAGAGAGAGAGAGAGAGAGAGAGAAAATCCACTAAAAACAGTATATAAATCTAAACATGCATCTGATGATGCTAAACCAGCTTCCAGGTTTGATTATGTACTATTTGAGATATCTTTTGCTCCCTGCAGAGATCCTGCTGTTTCATAACCACTTTGTTTGATGTTATATGGGCATCTAAAGCGTAGGCATCTTGATATGCACTGCTCAATAAGATCTAATCTAAAGCAGATACATACTGGCTACAGAGAATACCAAAATACTTTAAAGCTCAAATGTGCACTTCCCCAACTGCTCCTTGCTGGGTATTTTAAGGCGTTGGTTGATTAAATATCGGGTATCATTAACTCTAATTTTAACTTCAATTAAATGTTTAGGCTCCATTTCGTCTATGCTCACAAAATGGTGAATCAAGGTTCTAATTTTGAACATTTTGTAACATGATTCTTCAGTTTTAGAAGCTTTCTATGTTGCTTTAGATATCTTATTCATTTCCTGCATTAAGCCTTAAATGATTCATCTTGTAAATATCATATTAAATCTGAAGCTAACTAACTTAAAATTTAATCTGACATGTTTCCTGGAGTACCTCTCTAAATCCAAAAGTATTGTGACTGTACAGATGTGTGTGTATGTGTGCGTGTGCGTGTGTGTGTGTGTTTGCGTGTGTTTTAGAAACAATGACCTTTGGTTATGAATTACAGGTGAAAGAAAATCCTTTTAAATAAATAATAATTCCAAACACTTTTGACACCTAGGTGACGTGGTTACATTTTTTAGAAGCTCATAGTGAACTATTAATTCTTAATTGTTTAGAGCTATATGGTTTAGAGGTATATGAGAGGTAACAGTGGTCTTTGGAAACCCTGAATTGTTTGTACCTTTTGAAAGTAATACAATAATTTTAGTTTTTGAGTCATCTCCTCCAACATATAATAAATATGTATTACACACCTACGATCCTTATACACGAAAATGTTTGGGTATAGACAATGGTGCTCCTGGCCGGATGATTCAACAACTTGGGAAGCACTTCTGATAAAAATGTTTAGTACCCCTGTGATGCTGCTTATCACAGGCTCAATGGTGGATCTGGGGTGAAATTTAGATCAAGTGTCTATGGTAACCTATTACATGCTTAGGGTTGGGACAAACCCTACAGGGGAACAGAAATCAAGGACAAGCCATTGTTTTTGCCTTGAAAAAGGTTCTAACCTGGATAAGGAGCTAACATTTAAGCAAGTAAGAATTCATGAGAGGACAGTATAGGACAAAACGTAATTAAGTGCATGGTTGTTTGGTAGGGAGTGTAGGGGCCAGACCCGGGTCACACTGGGTCTACATTGGAGGGGAAAGCATTAAGGATTTGAAGCCAGAACTGAAAGAGAAAAGACTGTACACCCTATAAAATCTTGTCCCCTCTACACTGTCCACAGAAACACTGCAGCATAAAATTTACAAGAAATATATCACCACAGCAGTTCACTGGACTTCTCCTTCCCCAAGGGGAATTGAAACACAAGCAGCGACTACTGCTTTCATGTTCCCTGAGCAAGAACTCTACCTCCTGTCTTCCAGCAGTTCCTGCCACTAGACTCACCTGAACCAGGCTCATCATTCCATCGTTTGACCCTTTGAAGACACCACAAAATGAACATGGACTTTAGAGTCATACAAATGTTAGCCTAGCTCTGCTTTGGTCATTCTAATGTCACCGTGTGACACGAGGCTGAGTACACAGTTTCAGTTTTCATGTTGGTAATAAGACTGTTACAGTTCTAAATGAAGGACTATGTGACAAGCACCCAGCCCCTCCGTGCAGCCTCACGGAGAGCCTATGAGCCCTCGCATGATCGCAGATGTCATTCCCCGTCCTTCTCATTCAACCCCCTGCTAGCCTATACAAATGATTCAGACATTTCTGAAAGCCTTGTATGAAATTACCTGTTTTGTCCTACAAAAATGACATTATATGATTCCACCTGACTGTTTCTAGTTAGTAACAGGTTTTTCTACAATAGTGATTTCTTGCATTCCCGAGGGAGGGACATAAAGGACAGTTGCATTTGGGTGAAGTAGTGGAAAACCAAAGTTTCAAGGTTAGCTTTAAACAGGCACCTATAATAGGGTGGTCATTGGTCAGAAAGAGAATGTCATAATTGACATTCTCAGTGTGGATTGGAACAATAGTTAGAAATAGAAGAGAAGTGAACCTGGATTATTAAATAATTTTGCATAGGGTAGAGCCAGCTCCCGCCCCTCCCCTTGCTACCTGCATGCCCTGTCAGTAGACAGCTAGGTTGAGGGGCACCAGTCTCTCCAAAATATCAATAGCACAAATCCAACAGAGGACCCAAGTTAGGGAAGAAACGTAGCTTTGTTTACTGTATATGCTTTTAAATGTTCTCAGATAAACTTCCATTTGTCAATGACCCAGCAGGGAGTAAATGAAAATGCTTATTCAGACCCCTCAGCAGAGAGAGCTCCCTTAATCCACTCACTGATGAGATAACGCTGTAGGATTACAATAATCAACTTGCAGTATGTCCTCTATTAGTGCTTAAAACTATCGCAGTTCATAAGCACTAGGAGACGTCTCTTCATTTACATAATATAGTGACAGACTTTCACCCTTCTGAGACCATCCATTATGTTCCTCTCCCTCCCTTTGTATTCCAAATAGATATAATTATATTGAGGACCATTTAACAATCACATTCTAAACTTAAGAGAACATGAATATATAGGTATATTCATATTCATAGCTATTTATATATATGGACTATGTACATATATTTATTTATATATATGGCCCATACTGACTAAGTCACCAAATTATAAACATATCTAGATATTAACAGTGACATTAAGCTTCTCAGCTTCCTCTCAGAGTGACAATTACAATGAAATGTCTGTGAGCCTGGTATGTAAATAGGGAAAGTAATAATGCACAGACTCTCCTTAAAATACTTTCTATACCACTATTAGTTTATGCAGTGACATTTTAAAGTTATTTCCCTCTACATCCTTTCCCAGTTAGCCAACGTAAAGCCCACTGACAAAGAGAAGGCACTTTCTGATACACATTTTTTCAAAAGTTGGTTAAAATTCATGTTATGAAATTGCAAAAGTTTAGATAATTCATTCAAACTTGGCTTTTTTCCATGCACTTTTCTAAAGAAAATTTAAAGTGTCAAAAATACATATCTTGTGCTCATTATTAAATGCTAAATACCACAGTGTTTTGAGCTGCCTCGTGGCCATTGTAAAGAAAACAGGTGTTCTGATAGATTATAAAGTGTGAGTCAGATGATGTGTAGGACAGAATTTTAATGAAGCTGCAAGCACAGAACTCTGACTGGCCTCTTGAATATGATGCTAAAACCCTGAAAGTAGTTTTAAAGACAAAATAGCAGGAACGCAACTCAGGAAGCATTCATTAATAATCAACAAGTAAATGGGATGTGGAAAATCATTATATTGAGGTGCCTTAGCATTTCAATGCAATTTAATATAGCATTAGCCTAAGGAGAAGGTGGGTATAATTTGAAAGGACATCCATGTCTTTGTATATATGCAAATCAACGAAGAATGTGTCTTAATCGCCACATTAAGTTACTAGTCCAGACCAAAAGTAAAAGCCACCGTTCTCGATGCAGACAAACCATTAGGAGTTAGGAAGGTGCATGAGAATGGCAAAGAAAAATTACCAATTTCTTTAATTAAGTTTCTATTTTAGAGATATTCTACAAAACCTCACTTTTCTTCCTTTTGTATTTCATTAAAATATCTATGTAAGTAAAAACGCACTTGGAGTGTTAGGTGTGTGATGGAAATTTAAAAGAAACACTTAGGCTACAAACCCGCAAGGCCTGAGAAACCTGGGAAGTTAGCTATCCTCCTTTAGCCACCAAGAATTTGAAATCTAATTTGTTTCATAGACCCTGAGATCATATCTGGTTTTCCCCAATGTTTCCCTCTACATTTTTCTCGCCCCCACTTTTTAGGAGATGCTAATATATAATTTATATCAATAACAGTTTTGACACTTTCATATGTTTTCTGGCATGTATACACAAGCATTATCCTTTTTAAAAAAATATTTATTTATGCATACAAGCTGGGGTGCATGCCAGAGGTGTGGGGTGGTGAATGGTTCACCAGAGACAGAGTGGGGAGCAGAACAGGCGGATCGACCGAAATACACTGCTGAGGGGAGCAGAGGACAAGACAGGATAGGTCTGCTGCACCATGTGGGAATCTCCCTGGCCAGGCATCGAACTTGCACCGCAGCTGCTGATAGCTCCACAGTTCTGTGCTTAACCCATTGCACCACCAGGGAGGCCCATATACTAGCATTATCAAGAGAAATTTCTGGGGAAAAAACCTGTCCTTAGGTTAATACTATAGGTCTCTGTGAGCAAAGATTACCAGGGTGTTCATCAAAGGGATAGAATTTTCACTTAAGTAAAATCTCTTTTAGCCTAATAAACATAATTAACAAAAATCTGGAAATGAACTTGCCTCCAATGTTGCTAGGATAAACTAAATACTGTCCTACAATTTGCCTGCCTATGCACCTTCTACTTCCTTCAACTGACTTGAACTTCTTTGAGGGCAAGGCTCTGAATTCTATTTTGGTATCTCCAACACCATCATAGGGCCAAATTCTATTGCTATTAAAAGCAATCCATCAAACTTTTTGATGAATATAACAATTGAATTTCTATGCAGAATGCAGTTCTTAAAAAAATTAAGACTATATGAAAAGAAAATCTATAAAATATACTCTAAGCACTATGTTTCTGAGTTTAAAATCACATAAAAACTGTACAACATATTTAACTTTATAATATTTGTCTGACAGAACTCACATTATCTCCATATTATTTGTGTTACCGAGATACACATATACTTACAGTCTACATACTGTAGGCAGTCCAAAAATTGTAACTTTGCCAACTGTTTACGTACACGTGGGCTGAAGCATATATAGCTGTTGTCTAAGTTTCATGTTTAAATGAACTTTGCCAATGACGTACCATTTATCAGATTAAGAAGGAACTAAGTACCATGTAAATAAGAACCAAAATAACAAGCAACTATCATTCTCAATATTTACTTTCAAGAACTTGCTGGACCAGACAAGTTTTTCTTACCATCCCAAACAAACTGTTTCCATTTCCACCCCTGCACACTGTCCCTTTTGAAGGGAAGGCCCTTGCCCTGGCTTGCCACCTACATACACTACACTGTCAGTCATGCTGACCTTGCACTTCCTCTCAGAAGCCTTCTCTGAACTTCCAGTAGCATCTCTCACCCTCTGGATATCTCTAACCTCTAAATATCCTTATTTTCTAACAATCACTTGTCTCTTTTTATCAATGACTATTGCCATTGTGTATTTTGGGGAGGATCCTGGTATTTCTTACCACCAAATTTTAAACCCTTAAGACAGTGTTGTAAGTTCCTGTGGGGTGAAGGTGGTCCATAGGTAGCGCCACTTCCCGAAAATCACATGGTGGTAAAGGCTAAGAAGTACCCACCCATTTATCACCATCTCTGCCTGACATTTCTCTAGGAAGTTGGTGGGGCCGTGTTCTTAGCTGGCTGTTCACTTCCCTGTCTTCTCTACAAGATGGTTGTTTCCTGTTGGTACTTAAATAGTAACTAATCCAGTAAGCGTAGATTGACACTCCGAGGTAGCTCTGGGAATAAATGAAAGGGAAGACTGAGATACAGTGAGCTGAAATCTCCCAAACGAGGTCATGGGGACACTGGGTTGAGCATAGTAGAGAGAACTGCACTCTGCACACTTCCTAGTGACACACTATACAGCATGTCAACCTAAAGAACAGGAAATCCAAATATTTAAAGAAAGAGCTCAGAGAAAAGAAGACTCAAGGGGAGCCAAGAATCAGATGCTTTATCATGCTTCCTTCTCAGGGCACTACGGCATTGATTTGACCACGGTGAGACCCAGGAGAACAAAATCTTAGTCAGCAGGATGGTGACTATCAGCCAACCCAAGAGCAAAGCTAACAATAGGATGTCAGTGCAGGCTGAACTGCTCTCCTGCCTGTAGAAGTGGCTCCTGAATGTCTAGGGTGAGATATTTTGAGAAACAGGAAAGCTGCCGCTGAATGCATGTGCAGGAATCATAGACTATCACTGACTACCCCGGGCTAAGAATAAGTGCACTTCATTCGAGCCATAAAAAATGTCTGTTCAGAGCACCCAGTCAAGCACATCTGCTCCAAAGTGGCCGTGCCAGTGGAGTCCGTAAATGACAGGATACCAGAAAGAGCACACCATGCCCACACAAAAATTCAGAGGCTTAAGTAATGAGGCTTCAGAGAGGCTATATCAATACATCGTTAAGTGCTTCCTACAAACAGGCCCATAAGGCAGTTCGATGGCTACCGTGAAGCAGGGCACTCAAACTTCTGGGCAGAGCCTTCACTTTCATTACCTCCGTTTACTTTATTTCACTGAATTTTACTCTGTTATTAAAATGGTATTCTATATTTTATTGCCCCAAACACCTCAAAGTAAAACATATTTTAGTGCCCTAATAAGAAGAGGCATACTTTAAAGAGGTATTTTCAAAACTCCTTATAGAGTCCATAGGTCATGTAAGTGACATGTTACTAAGGAAGATAAAAGGGAGCTCAAAGTAAACCATTATTCCTTGCCTTCTATCCAATTAAATTAAAGCCAACAAATGGCCTAAACCACAGTGGAGGGAGAGTTACAGATTTTATCTCATGTCTATGAAAAATGAGACTTTGGGGAAACCTTTGTGTTTCAACCCGTCCACAATGAAATCATATCTTGAAACCAGTTCCACCTAGTCCCATTTTCTTTCAAAATCCAGTCCTCCATCACTTCTTTATTCGTGTATTAATCAGTTATAATTTCAGGGCAGTGACAACTGGAAGTGCTTGACGATGGCTTTTATATCTTGGCTGCAATGGAAGATACTATCCTGCAACTTACCCATTTAAAAATTATAAAAGGAGGAAAACACAGAAAGACTACTTCATAAAAATAGACACCACAAAGACTCAGACAAAGGAAGAACAAAAATTGCTTTTCCTGAAGTTTCATAGGTAATTCTGACATTTGTGTCACCAGAGGACAATGGATAAACTATGTTTTCAAAATAATTTTGTAATAAATCTCAGTCCTCTTCTAAGCCTAAGAGGTGCAATTAATGTCATTAGGAGACTAACTATGTTGCCAAAGAAGCATCAGTAAAAGGAAAACAAACATCTACAAAAATGCCACTCCTTTCTTTTATTTAGGGAAACCATAGTGCTCCTGAAGTGAATCCAATGACTCAAAAGTGTCCTTGGCAGTATAGGGATTGGTATAAATAAGATAAAGACTATGCTTATTAAGCATTGTTGTGAGCCTGAGCAGGCAGTTAGGACATTCATTTTATCTTAATTATTATTTTTTTTCAAGAATGCCAGCCCAGAAGACACCAAGAACCTGGATCACCTCTGTCCTCAGTATTTCTTTTCTTTAAAAAAGTTTAATTATGGGGCTGCCCTGGCGGTGCGGCAGTTAAGCGCTGCGCTGTGGAGCTGTGGGCAGCAGCAACGCGAGTTTGACGCCCAGCCGGGAGATTTCCACATGGCACGGCAGACCTCTCCTGCCTCGCCTGCTGCTCCCCTCAGCACTGTATTTCCGTTGATCTGCCTGTTCTGCTCCCCACTCTGTCTCTGGTGAACCCTCTCGCTGCCCTATGCCTCTGGCCTGTACCCCAGCTTGTATGCATAAACAAATAAATCTTTAAAAAAAAGAAAAAAAATTATGGTCAATTCCAAACATATACAATTTAATATCACAAAAATTAAAGTAATAAAACTAATATAATGAAATATTAGTATATATGTACTTACAATACAATAAATGCCCATGTGCCCACCCCCCAGCTTCAACAATTACTATTTGTTTCACCTATACTCTCACCACTGCCCTGTGCTTTAATGCTTTTAAAGCAAATTCCGCCCATTGCATCAATATCCCAGGGTAACCATTTTCAATGACATATTTTGACACTTATGGTGAAAGTCATAATTTGAACAGTCAGGATTCAGAGTTGCCAGAAGAGCTTTGTGGACTATGCCAAACCATTTTTGTAACAAACACAAGTAGCTGAGTTTATGTCAGAGACACCTTATTGGATATACCCCACCACCTAAACACAATGCACTCTGAGGTATTTTCCATGGATCTGCAGGTCTTATTTCTCATATCACATAGGTAAGCCAGTCATCAATTCAAAATATCTTTTGAATTTACCACTGAATGTGCTAATAACAAACTACTTCCAAATCTAGAACTTCCCCACGAAATTTGGAAGCTGCTTATCTTCTTAAACTCTCTCTAAAACAGAATACCACATGACTTAAATGCTCAGTATTTTAGCTTCACTTCAAAAACCAGGTGTGTTGCCTCTGAAGGCTGATAATGAATGATTTTCTAAGATTGCCTCTACTTAAACGGGAAAATTCTACCCCAAATGCCACTTATGAAAAAATTTGGAAATAAAGGCTCCTCTAGGTATTTAGTGACCCAAAATGTGGAGTCTCACCTCAGTTGAACTAATTTAAGATGTTGGAAACATATGGAGACCTCACTTCTTCATTTTATGCCAGTGGCAGACATAACTGACTACAAGTTCTTCCTACTTAGTTTTTTCTTGGCTTGCTAGTGATCACAAGCACAGCCCAGCCCACATACCAGGCCTTCACAGCCAGTGGACAGGAGGTACCACTTGCAATCCCAGTTCTTGTCCATTCATCTTAGTCAAAGATTCTATAGAGAGAATGATTTTTTTTTTTCTGCAGAAACTCAGTGACAGAGTCCTTAAGCTTGTCTTTTTGACAAGTCCTCTTGTGACAAAGGTATGCAAATTCTTATCTATTGTAGGCAATGGTAGCAAAGAAGCATTAAGTTTGATTAGTGCTTGGTGGTGGTTAGGAAAAAGCAAGAAAAGGAGGAAAGAGCCACTGTGCATTTGCGCTTCAGAACTCCATCTCACTCAGGAGGAGCTGAATGCTACTCTGTCCCCAGGCCGCAAATCACATTTTCCTTCCCCACTAAAGATTTCCCTTCCCTCATGGGGCTCTTCAGAATCAAGGACAGTCCCTTTTGTTCTGAAGTCCCCCAGCCTTTTATCTTTCCTCCTTGGAGGACAGTCCACATTTTCTTTTGGTTTATCTTCTCTCTACTACCTTTTGGGTTAGGTAAAACCATAGAGCTATCCTTGTTTATCTTGGAATTTATGCAAATTCCTTATCACAGTGCCTCATCCAAAAAAGTATCCTTACATGTCTGTGGAGTGAATGGCAAAAAACAAAATGCAAAAGTAGGGATGGCAGCAAGAAGGAGGTTGATCTATGTTCCAGCATGATCTTATCTCCTTCCCTAACTATTTCTTTTTCTTTTTCCCTCTTTTTCTCTCCTTTTCTCTTTCCCTAATCTTCATCCCCCCACTTACTTTATTTCCCCTACCTCCCTGTCAATACACGCAGAGTATTTTACTTGGAATCCATTTCACCTTAAAATGAGGCATGAAAAAGGGCAATGATTTAATACTTGTATTTGAGAACATGATGGGATTGAGGATTATAGATGTATGCAACAATACGTGGAAAGAAATACTGCAACCACAATTTAGGTGGTGTAGTTATCAGAGGTGCAGTTTATTAGTCCAAAAGAAACACAACAACGAAATTAAACTAAATTGTCAATATCTTCTTTTTTCTTTTAACAGGAATTGACTTTGTCTATAATAATAGTTTGGGAAAATAATTCTAGGCATACCTCATTTTATTGCGCTTTGCTTTATTGTGCCTCACAGATATTGCAAATTGAAGGTCTGTTGCAATCCTGCGGCCAGCTAGTCTGTTGGCATCCAATACCATGTGCTCACTTTGTGTCTCTGTGTCACATTTAATTAAGCTGTGCATATTGCTTTCTTAGACATAATGCTATTGCACGCTTAGTAGACTACATTATAGTATAAACATAACTTTTACATGCACTGGGAAACCAAACAATTTACATGACTCATTTTACTGTGGTAGTCTGCAGCCAGATCTGCAATATCTCTGAGGTGTGCCTGTATTGTGAAATATTTTCCATATAAAATATAAAATGCTAATCCTTTGTATCTACTTCCCTGTTCAAACAAAGTATCCTTCATTTAAACTGAATACATCTTTATGAAGAGCCTATTTGTGCCCAGTGCTGTGCTAGGCTCTAGATGCAAATTTTCATGACATACTGACCTGCTTAAAGGATAAAGGAGATGTGAAATGTGCACACTCACACACACATACACACACACAACTATTAATCCACCATGAAAAGCAAGGACATCCAGTCCTTTACATCAACATGGATGGACCTCAAGGTTATTATGTTAAAGTGAAATAAATCAGATAGATAAAGACAAATACTAAATGATAGTCCATATACGTAGTATTTTAAAAAGCTGAAGGGGGGGGATAAGGTCAAAGAGTGCAAACTTTCATTTAAAAACATGAGAAAGGTCTGAAGAATCTAATGTACAGCTGGTGACTATAGTTAATAGCATATTACATACTTCAAAGCTGCAATGAGTAGTAAATATTAAATGTTCCCACTACATAAAAGAATCAGTAATCAGGTGAGGTGGTGCAAGTTATAATCATGTTGCAATATGTAAGAATATTCAGGCACACATTGTGCATCTTAACTTGCATAATGTTATGTGTCAGTTATATATGAATAAAATTGAGAAAAAGCTTTTTTTAAAAACGTGAAAATATGTTGTAGTAAAAAGGCGGCTGTATATGAGAGTTAAGGTTCATTCTTTTATACTCATGGGTTAGGTCTAATTGTGATCATCACTTAATCATTCTATATGTCTCAACCTCCTTATGGGTTGTGAGTCAATTAGACTCAAGTCCAACCACAGCTGCCATTTAACAGCTTTTATAGGGCATTGGGTTACTTAGCATCTCTAGACCTAGAATGGGATCATAAATAATGAGAATATCTTCAGCTAGTAACATTATTGTTAAAATTATATGAAGCAACACCTGTGCCTGCTTAACATGGTTCCTAGCACATGGTAGGTGTTCGATAAATGTTCATGCTTATTACTAGTATCACTAATAATAATGCCCTCCACTTGAAAAGTCAAATAGCTTTAATTACCCATTAAATTCCCAAATTATTAGACTCTCATGTGTGTAATTATTGCAAATCAAAATATCACAATTGGGATAAGAAATATAATTTTAAGAAGAAATGAAACAAAAGCAAACATGTTAATTAAGCATCAATTAAAGGCAGCTACCCTAAAACTTGAAATAAATCTGCACAGCAAATATGACTTTTCAAGTTAAGTCAGTAACTTTGGCATTTTAAATATCTGCAATTATTTCAAGTGAAGTAAAACTATCTCTGAATCAGTCTCCCATGTGAGGAAACTGATTCCACAGTGACTGGAGGGGAAATGCATCATTCCTTCTCATGACAATTAGAAATTTTAATATATTTAATTCAAGGACAATTAGTCTACGATCAATGGTGCTTACACAATTTGACAGTTACGGTAAATACCCGGAGGTAGAAAGAACATAGACAAGAAGAATGACAAGGTCAGTCTTGCCTTTCTTCATTCAAGAGGAACGAAGAAACAGTGTACCCTAAAATATCAGATGCGTCACATATTAGGGGAAAAATGGAGCTCGAGGTTCAAATTCATACTTGATTTTGAGGGAGAGGGTTCAGAGAGCATGGTTCAGTAAAACTGACAAAATAAAGCACCGGCTATAACTTTGTTTTTGAATGTGTACTAAACAGTTCCTAACATTGGCATATTTCTATTGCACAGTGACAGGCTACAAAAAAATATAAGCTGTCCTTCTCGTGCGTGCCTCATGGTGGTATGCTGGGCGTGATAACACATAAGAGACAGCTGAGGCACTCTTTTGTCCTGACGGTATTTATTTTCCTTCAAATTCCGTAAATGCCTAGCACCATCAGGATCTGGTTTATAATTTAATTGAGCTGAGGTTTACACTCATAACTAAACAATAAAGTTAAAGTAATGAGTTTCAATCACAGGACTGTAGTACATAGTTTAATTTACATAGATAATTAAAATCACCACCCCTACTGTCCTTTCTTTGTACTTGAAGCTGTACTAGCAAGATAGCTGGGCATTACCAGTATCCCTTTTTCTATTAGAGGGAGAGGGAGGGTAGAAACGGGAGTGGAGAGCCATTTAATGTCATTCACCCACCCCCTTTCAAAGCTGAAAATGCTTAAAGTGAAATATGCCTGGGCCAATTGGTTTTAAGTTCCAAATGAAAAGTATTCTGATAATTAAGGAAAGCTGAACAAACTGGCATGAGTTCTTCAACAGAAAACACTACTCCTGCTTCGGCTTTTCTGCATGTTCAGTGGGGTTTCCTTGAGTTGTATATCCTTATCTGCTGAGTCACAGAGCTCCTTCTAGGCCAATAATTTCTCATTCCACTAATCATTTGCAAACTGCTATTTAACTGTCAGATCCCCATAGCAGAACGACAAGTTCTAATTTTATAGTAGAATGAAAAAAATCTACAGATAAAGAACCTTTATGGATTTCATAAAAAAAAATTCAGGTTCCATAATTATGACTATGGTAATTGTTATTTATTGATGAACCGCTTTACCAAACTATGTACAGCAACCTGGTTTTGTTTTATTGTTTTCTTTTAGTTTCATTGAGCTCTGCAACAAAAGATAGTGCCTAGCAACTTGATGCTGTTTGACAGGGTTGAAGGAGAAGCCATTATTACTCGTGACACTAAGGCCACCATTTGCATGATGTCACTTGTTCCAGGCTAGGGATGGGATGCTGCATTCACCACGAACTGAAGGTACGTGATGCTGACAGGTATTTCTGAGACCTCTGCAGCAATCTATGCCCTGATTTTTATAGAGGGAGAGAATTTCATATAAAAGATGTATATTCTGCTATATATTCTTAAGCATCTTTTAGAATTACACTTCATTTAAAATATTTATTAAACACACTGTACCTTTAATATAGACAAAGTACTATTCATAAACGAGAAATCCTGTTTTTAATGAGGATTAACATGGTGAGTTGATCCTCTATCCCATGTCAATGAGACAGTGATTCTAAAAATTTAAATAATTAAAATTACTTGTGAGAATTACAGTTTAATAATTGAATTATTTTTTATTTTGATTTCATGAGAGGTAGATGCTATTCTATTTATCTGAAAGAAGGGCATACTTAACAAAATTACAATTAGTTTACCATTAAGAAATTTGATAGTTGAGTTCTTACATGTCTGAACAACATACAGATATCCAATTACAAATTCAAAAACTGCTTCCAGCAACTTGTTTTGCTTTAAAAATATGTATTAATAATTAACTGACATTTTGCACTAGAAAAGTTGTTTAAATCTGATGGCTAATTATGTGAGTGAAGATAGAAGACTCACAAACAAATTAATTTAGATTTATTTAATTTAGACACATTTCAAAAGTGGTTCAAGATGATAGATAATTTTCAAACCCAGAAACTCATGTCTAGAAATATCTTCAAATACTATAGAGCAAATACTTCCATGTGCCATTTATCAAAGATTATAAAAAACAACCACTTATGTTCTGCAACTAGAAATTAAACAAGAATTAAATGAAGTGTAACTGCTAAACTGATAGTTTTAAAGAGTTACCTTCCCCCTCCCCACACCATTACCTTAATAATGGAATTGGGTATCATGAAATGGACGATAAGTCAAGTATCCCTTAAGTGTCATTATACCAAATGATATGCCAGCAAGTTTGACTTGATTGCTGAGTCTTATTTACTAAAATTAGCTTTAAATACAACTTCAGACATCACCATATTTGTAACAGTAAGATACTAAATTATTTCCTTTTGTGAAATGTATTGACATGTGGTTTCTGACTTTTTTATTTCAGCCTGGACTAAAAACCAACTTTCACAAGTTAGCTGCAATTAAAGCAGTTCTCTCCATGTCATTCAAAGCAGAACTATTTAGGAGAATCTGTTAGGAGAAACTATTTAGGAGAATGGTGTCTGCAAGTTGTTAGAAAGAAAAATTACCGAATGCATGAAATTATTTGCACACATCTGAGTGTTCTATGATTGTCAATTCAGTAATATACACATTCTAAAAATCTATGCTAGGGATTCCATGTGAAATATCGTATCAAACATGTCATTCTCTAAAAACATATGATAGGGCTTGTCATACATAAGAGTGAGGACTCTTTAAAGATAGTTACATCGCAGCAGGCTGCTGCCACGGTGCTATTTCAGGAGTGCTCTTTTCTCAGGTCCCGTAGTCAATTCCTGTTCGTTATACAACTGAACTTTAATTAGTAACTGTTCCTTAAAACTGATTTATCTAGTCCAGGGTCATAAAGACGATGCCCCCTTTCATGGCTTCTCCTCCATCCCCCTTAATTTCCCTTCATATAACCTATCACATCTAGTAGTTGCATAACTTTGATGGTTTCAACTGATGTCTGACTCTCCTAATTCCACACAAAGCCTTCATTTATGCTCCTATTATAATATTTACCTGTATTATGAATTGCTATGATCCCTTAGTAAATTAGTATGTTTTGAAAGAGTGAATGGGTGCCCAGTTGGTACCATTTCTATTTCTTCTATACTTACTATAAAAAATAACCAGATTCTATAAAAAGTGAATTAAAAAAAAGTTTGCTTGCATTTTTCAAATCCCCTCCTATTTCTATTACTTTTTGACCAATAGCATGAGTTTGGTTTGACAAAGCAATTGTTTCCCTTGCATCCCTCCAGATCCCTTATTTCTCTTGTGTCTCTGTCCTTTATATATTTATTTAAACTCTAAATTACTAAATAACATTTAAGACCATTACATATTCTTCTACTCTTGTGTGAAGCCTCAAAAATAATACTAATGTTAGAATAATAACCATTTATTTTATAAGCATATTTTGCATTTGACTAATTTGCACGTTAAAGATTTGATGTAACTAATAATTCATCAGTCTTTTCCACATGCAAACCAAAAAAATGATAACATCAGCTTGAATATCAAGCATAATAATACTAAAGCCACTTTCAATCATCCCTAAGAAGATAGCATTCGTTTGAATTTCAAATACAATGATATAAGAGCAGTGTCCAATCATCCACGTTAATGGCATAGATACAATACATCCCCACCAATAAATGCAAAGCTTCACTTCACCCTTGCTTTGTTTTCCTCTTCACCCATCAAAGAATCTTCGAAGGGGTGGAAGGCTGGAAACCACTTCCATTTTTTGCTTCTGTCCAGCCTTTTTGAGCAGTGGGAAAAAAAAGTAGTATCCATGTCCTTTAGGATAAAGAAGGAAAGGAAGGAAGGAATGCAGAAATAGAGGTAGGAGGCATGGTAATTCACAAAAAATACATAGGTCCTAGATATTCTACAAGGAAGTATATTTTGGAAGAAATTCTATGCTACCTAACAGAGTGAGGGCTTAGCAATAAAAGGAAAGATAAAGCAATGCCACTAAACATGAATTCTGGGTCAAACTTAACAACTAAAGGCAGGTCAAATATATTATTATGGAGAGGCATAACGAAGTTTAGTGAAGTTATGAGACATTCATGTACACAACCCCCTCTATAGAGTCACAGGGTTCTTTCTGGTCTTCCACCTCCAAGTGGTTAAAGCAACATTTCTTCCAGTGAGATGCATGTAATTTTTCATTATATGGTTTCAAATCAAGCTCTAGTCTTAGAAAACAGAAACAGAAAATCAACATTGTGAAGTATTATAGATTTTGCATGTCTAAACAGCTGTGATGAATTAGTCACAGTTACAATGAACTGTAGGAAAAATCTACAGGCAATATATTGCTTTTGCAAGTTTTTATTAAACTAAAAGAAAACCCTCAAGTAATATTATATAATAAATTATTGTAACAGTGGTTGGCAGTAGGAGTAATTTAAATAAGATTAATTTAACAACCTTTAAATATCAATAAGTAATAAATATCTTCATGCATGGGGGTCTGCATTTCACTTTATTTAGAAATAATGAATAAAGCCAGTTGCCTAATATAACCCTAATAACAGAATAGTAATACTCTGCACTTTAACAATTTTCATTAGAAGAACTCAAGTATTACTTCCATTTGACATAAAATTATATCTGTTTCATATTACATATGCAAAATACAAGTTCTATGAAGTTCCCAAATTAACTTGGTAAAGGAAAAGCAAAATGAACCTAAACACTAAATCAAGTCATGCACTCACTGTCACTGGATCTACTTTTGCAAAGACCTGCTGTCTAATGTGAACTGGCCACCAGACCTCAGAGATACCTGGCTTTTGACATAAACATTCTGGTGCCTCAGATAATCTATTATAGAGGTTTTTAAGTTACTTCTTTATTTGCATACACCAAAAACGGGGGGGGGGGCAGGTCAGGCTATTATTCTATTGATATGCTTACATATACTTTTTTAAAAAATTGAGTCAACACTGGTTTACATCACTGTACATGATTTAGGGGAACAGGTGCACGCCATCTCAGATGAATGTCACTACACCACACCCACACCGAAGTAGCCACAGTCCTTCACCACAGGCCATCATGTCCCTGTCCCCTTTTGTTCCCACCTCCACCCTCCCTCTACCCTTCTGCTAGCCTCAACTCTACAGTTAATATTTCTAGGATTTGTTTTGGTTTAATTTTGTTAGTTCCTTTGTTTTGTTTCTCTATATTCCATATATGAGTGAGGTCATCTGATGGATATACGTATTTGGACTTATTTTTGAGTTAATCATCACCCTCATCTGCCCCCTTCCACATCTTCTGCATGCTTCCATATCGCTCCTTACCCTTTGCCTCCCTGAGGCTGAACCTCCACAATGACATTGTCTAGATTAAGCTTAGATTAGCTAAGTAAGAAAAAGGAAAGTGTGAAACTGCATACACATTATGTTCTTAATGAGTTTTCACTAGGTGCTTTCAATTTTTTAAAAAGTATAATGGTAGTATAGATTTTCCATTATGCAATAATGAGTTATTTTTAACTCATTTATTGTAATTATAATTTCCCAAGTAAAATGTATTCCTCTGATTAGTAAATAATAATATGTAACCTTTCAAATATTATTTTTAAGGTGAAATTTGCTATGATTCCTGCATAGATGAATTTACAATGATGTCTTAAATATCTCTCTCTCTCTCTCTCACACACACACACACACACAAAATGTATAAAAAGAAGTAATGAATGGAGATCCAGGGAGTAGAAAGGCTCAAAGTTGAGCTGGTGAGTTGATCATGGCTGTGCATTAGTCAGACAGCTGGACATTTTTTCATAAGAGGAAAGAGATGACAGAATGACTGGAGAACAAAATAACTGAATGAAAAGGAGACTCGCAAGGTTTAGGGGTCACTCCCTAAGAAGTATCAACAGGTTTGATTATGAGTCTAAAACAGTGTCTCCAAAATTGGGGAGGAGAGATTTGCTAAAAATTTGCAAGTGTGGGGCCTCCCTGGTGGCGCAGCAGTTAAGCGCTGTGCTGTGGAGCTGTCGGCAGCAGCGATGCAAGTTCGATGCCTGGCTGGGGAGATTCCCACATGGCATGGCAGACCTCTTCTGCCTCGCCCTCTGCTCCCCTCAGCAGTGCATTTCTGTCGATCTGCCTGTTTGCTCCCCACTCTGTCTCTGGTGAACCCTCTCACCGCCCCACGCCTCTGGCCTGGACCCCAGCTTGTATGCATAAATAAATACATCTTAAAAGAAAATTTTAAAAAAATTGTAAGTGTGAAGTTTAACCTGTAAAACAGTACAATTAAAACCAAATACTCCATATAGAAGTATTGGGACATTGAGATTATTTGGGTGATTTTTAAAACGTACTTTTTATTCCACAGATCAATTATATGCCAGTTTTATCTTCAATGCTAAACTAAAAGTTTCAAAAGTTCGTAAGAACAGACTCTTCTGGAAGGTTGTTAAAAATCCAGATCTCAGTTCACCAGCAGCTGTTTTGATGTATTTTGTCTTAGAATTGACACAGAAATGTGCCTTATTAGCATGAATTGCCACCTGAAAATGAAACAATTATTCAAGGACCACACTTTATAAAAGAGTGGATCTAATGGGGATTCGGTGCTTTTGACAAAACCAACCATTTTACCAGCATATTTTTGTAGGCTGATATTGTTAGACATTTTTAAAAGAAGAGAAATAACTTAACCATGCAAAATGTAATGTCCTATTATAACTAAACACTCCATTATAGACAGTGAAATATAAAGGAATGTTGGAAGGAGCTCAGCGAAGATTTGAAAATAATCAAGCTTTTCTGTACTGTTTGTCCAATGAATATTAAAAGTTGTAGTTGAGTGAAATAGCAGTTAAAGAAAATGAAGCAAATCAATAGATTGCAAAAACTGTAATCAGAAAGTGGCATTTTATTTGTGTCTTGAGTCTATAATACATTTTTCTTTCATTAAATTGTTGCACACTGTTTTCCTGCATCTATTCATCCTATTAGCTCCTGATTCATAATTTGACTGCTTATAGTCCTGATTCTTAAACAAAAAAGAAGAAATAGGTCATTCAAATGTCTTCACCAGAGGCTTTAGATGTACTCAGCTCAAATAAGTCAGTGGAATCCTTAATACGGCCACAGTGCATCACAATATTGTTATCACAAACCCTACCCTGTCTCGGGTAAATATATGCATGCTGGCCATTTACAAGTGAAAGTGGTCAAAGTTCATGTCAAAAATGAAATATTCCTAGCAAAGCTTAGTCATGCCAAAAATATATAGAGCAAGCAACATGACCCAGCCCTTTTTTTGTTTTTTCATTTTTGCTTCCAAGTTTCCTAGTATCTTTGTCAAATGACAAGTTTGAAAAAAATAGTACCCTTTGAAGGGTGTGACAATTAATCACATAATAGCGAAAACCACAATTTCTTTTGACATATTTCTATTCCACATCCTTTATCTCTTTCCCCAGTATTTGTGTTTCAATAACTACATAATTCAATAAATATTTATTTCTATGTGCTGCCAGCCCCACCACAATACAGTGAGGGTGGAGGTTGGTGATGACAAAGCCAAGGTACCCCAAACCCTCCTAAATAAAGAAAAAGGGAGCAACTGAGCTAACAAGTTCTCACATTGTTTCAACCCAGTCAAGGCCACTAGAGAGTTCCCTCTCATGGTCTCTACTGTAGAACGGGTAACATGGAAACCAGCACAGGGCTGGAAGGAACAAGAAGCTGGAAGAAGGATTTGGAGAGTGGGGCTGAGAGGGAGAAGTCACTGTAAAATATAACATGAAAGATGAGAATGAGTGGAACTTACAGTATTGACCACAGATAAAACAGCGATTAAGACAACTTTGTAAACGCACCTGTATAAGGTACATGACAACATGAGTAAGTCCCCACATCATGTATGGCTTTTGAAATGGCTCATATTTACAGCCTGGTTGGACAGCAATGGCCTCAAAGAAAGAAGAGAGACCCGAACTGTTTGTGAGGTTCCACATTGGATATCATACTTAAGAAGGGGGGATTACTTTATAGTAACAGAAGATACTGAAGATGTTAATGCTGGAGACCAAAATGAGCAGTTGGGAATCATGAAGCAACATGAAGAAGGACATTCAGATTTGGGACTAGTTAGCAACTTTTCCTTCTGCCAAACAACTTGCCATCCTCCTTGTGAGGAATTGCCTCTCCCCTAGATCTATAGTTGTTGGTCTGGAATACTCACCACACCCCTTGAGGGCCCCATTTTTTTCCCCCAGAATCTTTGACTTCTCTTCCAGATACTAGAAATCACTCATTAAAAGGGAACCAGTGCCATCAGACTTTGAAAGACTGGAATTTGGATTCAGCACAGAGACAGAAAGGAAAGTAAGGTGAGTGCTAGTATTACCTGCAATTTCCTGACCAGCCAAGTCTATTTTCTATTTCCTGCTCCTTAGCCATCTAGATCATCTCAGTTCCTGCCCATTTCTTTGTATTTAAAACAATTTCTGAGATATAATGTGGAAAAATGTATTGGCAGCAAGGTACACTGTAGATTTTTCTCTTATATCATACCACACTGATTGAGTGCCTGCAAATCACAGTTTCACAGTGATAAAACCTCCTCCACTGGGGGTATTACAGTCTTTTTACATTTTGGGCATTGAATTCACTGGACAGAAAGCTCAGAGGCTGAAGTCATTATCGAATAGGACAGTTGTCAAGTAAATATGGGACAGATCTGCCACAGAGGACAAGGGCACTTCACCTTTGTTGCCCCTGTTTTCAGCCTTTACACCTTGCTAGAGCTAAGACACACACCCTCTCCCTCTCTTACACACACACACACACACACACACACACACACACACACACACACACTCTTTATAGAATATACCCTCACACACTCCCTCCTGTACACAAATCCACACATGTCCCAAACACATGTCCACACACAAACACTCATGTACACACTGTGTCACAGAACACCTGCACATATGCATGTATGTGCACACAGGCACATGCATGTGCACACGAGTTGGATCAAAGCAAGGCAGATAGTTGCAGACCAACTGTATCTTCTTTAGAATTCACCTTCGATCTATTCAAGGATCACAACACCCATATCTGTCAATTCAGGGTAGTTTGGAAAGCTCTTAGTTGGAACAGAAGCCATGGAAACATCTTTTCATGTCGACTTTTTTCATGGAAATTCTCACCATGCCCCCCAAATAGAAAGAATTGTAAATGAACTCTCATATACCCATCGTCCAGCTACGAACCTCATCTGCTCATGATGATTCCTATTTCCTTTTTAGCACCATCTATACTCATCCCACACTGGAAAATTTTGAAGCCAATTCTAGAAAGTGCATCACTTTATCCAAAAATATTTCAGTATGCATCTCTGAAGCAGAACTTTCTTTTGGTAAATATGCCCAATCCCACTTCTAGCACTCACCTTCTAGCCTTTACACCAACTCTCTGAGCTCCCACTCTCCTCCAAAATCCCTCTTTGCTTAGTTCCTTGGAGTTATCAGTGTTGCACACAACCAAAGAATGATGCCAGATACAGTACCTGTGGTAGAAGTGTCTAATGGGGGGGGGCAGTGAACAGTGCCACATAGAAATATGTTGAGGACACAGGGGCATGTCTTAGGGTAGAGAAGGGATACAGTGGAATGGACAGAAAACTGACAGGTAAAAGAAAACATGCAGGGAAAGGGGGTCAACTGAACTAGGAGAAAAGCACAGAGTCTAAAGTCTGTATTCAGGCAGTTATGACACATTTTGGTAAAAGCTAAAACCTTGTCACTACTATTGTCAACAAAACCTTCAACCTTGGTTTTATAACAAAATACAAACAATGAACCTCTAGCTCCCTAATACAGAGAATATTTTCATGGTCTCATTAATGATGCTTTCACACAGGTCATTCTCTCCCAAAATCAAAGAGAAGAAATGGTGAAAACTTTAAAATTTGGAAGAAAACGTAAATAAATAAAACATGAAAATTGTAATTTTTCTTATTTCACCTTTTGACACCATCCTCAGGAGAACCCAAAGGTTCTCTGTGAGGCTCTCTGTTGAGGGTAAGCTATTAGTTCTAGAGTACAAGCTTTTCGAGAGTAACAGCTCTGTAAAATCAGGCTACAAATCAAGAGAGTCTGAAGAGAAAGGGGGAAGAATCTCCATACCTGATTCTTTCTAAGGGTTTCAAGTGTCTTTGAAACCTGTGAACAAAACCAGAGAGCAAAAGAGAACAGCAGATGGCACAGATGACATTGTAATACTAGCAACACTGAGGTCACACTTCAAAGTTACAGGCATGCTGCTCATTAGGACAACAAACTCACCCCCGCCAGATTACAGATTTGTAATCTGTAATTGGCTGGAACTGAAAAGCCAGTTCACAATCTCTGGTCAATCCCCACAAAGAGCTTCTTGACATAATTCTGTGACTATTAGGATCCACTCATCTGAAAAATATTTTTGATTAAAGGTATACCAGATGGACAGGTATCAGAAGTGAGCAAGTTAGTGCCCTAGCCCAAGAATAGATGCTGTTACTGAGATAATGAGTAGATTGTTCAAACTTGGGTTCTCTATGTTCATTTTCAAAGGAGACAACTGGTATTCAGGAACACTTAATTACCAAGTCACCCTGTCCCAAGCCACTCACCCTGCAGGTACTCAATAAATATTAATTAAGGATGATGATAAAGAGCAGCTCATTCTGGGCTGAGACAAGTTGGCTGTTCAGCAGTGCAGCACCTACCCTTATTCAACACCACAGGTAGAAGGATGAGGCAAAATGATTTCTCTAATTGAAACTACAGGGGGTCTTTAGGTAACAGAATGTAATTACCTAAGCTGGAATTTGGCCAGAGCAATGGGGTGTAGGCCTCATGCTTTCAAAGAGGAGGTCACGATCGAGCAAAAGCAAGAGATCGTCAGTCTACTTTGACATTAAATGACAAAACTGACCACAGTGAACACTGGATTGTCGAAGGCAAATGATGGCCTTGCTAAGAGAGTGCAACATGGGGGTCTCTCTTGTAGAAGATGATCTATTTGGAATAATGCATGGAAAGGACCTAAAGAATGAGAGTCTGCTACCAGCCAGGTATCTTTCCCATCCTCTCGCTTCATTGTGAAGATGAACCTCTGGATGGGGAGGCATCAACAGTTCACTGGGCACCAGGAGAAAGGAGGGAAGGGGACAGGTTCTCTCTCTCTCATATGTCCTGTGAGGACGAGTGTGCTACTTGTGCAGCTTTCTTCATTTGGACAAGTTTTATCCCTGATGTTTTTGTCATCCTATTTACTCACTTTGATTGTCTAACATTGTGATAGTGTCCTCGGTCCACTCAGAGGATAATGTTTTGACTTGAGAAAACAGCACTTATTCCTCGTCAGCTGAAAGTGACCACCTAAAATGATGAATACGCCCCGAGATTCTAATTATGCAAATACTTTTGATAGAGCTTTTCAAATTTAAATTTTACACTGCCCTTGTTTTTAAATCTGCCAACTGATGTGCTTTAGTGCTTCCTTTATTTTATAAGTCTCTCTAGGAGTGCTGATTTAAATTGCTCCATTTCTGAGGACTAGGAGGGGAAAAAAAATCAAATCTACAGATGGGTAGCATCTGTGGTTCTACGGTGTTAACATGTACAATAACACACAGTTTCTAATTGAACACAAGAATGTAACTCAATCGAGGGTCTGTGCTAACATCATAAACCATGACAGTGCAGCCTGAGCAATTAATAAATAGTAATAGCGTCTCGCAATTGAATTTTGTCAGGAAGGGGCACTGGATGGAGGTTTCCGTGGCACACCTCCTTGAATTACACCTGTTAATAAAAGAAAAGTGGACATGCTTCTAAAACTATGTTACACCATTAATTTTTAATAGGTAGCACTAAAGAAAAACAACAGCAACAAACAAAAAGCAAGACACGGAAAGCACAAAGAGGAAGTGATTAATGCTGATTGTTCCTGGTTGGGAAGAGTTCTGGTCTCTGTAACATTCAGTTTCAGCTTACCAAAATCCATCTGCACCTACAGATCCCCTCAGTGTCATTTTAAAAATCGAAGTAAACATCAGAGTTGAAAGAAGTAATGCAAAGAGACAGGGCAATCTTCTAAGGCTACCAGGCATTTCTTCCTGCTGATGATAAACATATCCTTGAACAGTTCTGAGAACTTAATGAGGAAGGAGAATTTTGTGAATATTTTGAGCAATGGGATGAAATGAATCACATCAAGATCACAACGCTACCCTGTAAGTACCATTTTCTGCCCTAACTTCATTTCTAAAAGGACTTGTCCTACTTCTGTTTTAAAATCCATTCCAATTGATTTAGAGTTCAAGCTCATCTGTATTTGTGGCATAGTTGCATTTCCTTTGCTTGAACTAGGAATTCTCTTTACTCTAGGTTTGTACATGGGAGAGGGAGTATGAGAGAACCTATAGAACATTTTGCAAAATCTTAAAATCGCCAAAACTTAAAGTAGGCTGTGAAGTCATAAGCATCAGTTTTTCAACCAGTGGCTTATTATATCTTGAGCTAGAAACACTTTCTACTGACTATATAATGTTATGGGCTAAATTTAAAAATTCAAATTGTTATTGATTGTGATTGTAAAAGAACTGTAGAGATTAAATTCTTTTTGTTTTATCTTGTTTTTTGGTTACAAACAATGAAATGTAATCTAAATTATTCTAAACTAGGCAGATATTTTCTGGGCAAGTTTCTGAATATCTGAAAATATTCACATAAAAGAAAAACAATCAGGACCTCACAAAGGTCCAAGCATCTCCACAGTGTGTTGCTAGTGGTTATTCTGGAATCTTCCTTAGCATGCATTGCTTCCCACTCCTATTACCCAAATTTCCAAAAGACATTCTGTTGGAATCTGTTAAATCCAGCTTGGAATGTATATCTTGCCCTAGCCATTTGATGGTAGGGAGGCTGGGTCATTTAAGATATCTGACTACTGCTGTGCCAGCCTTGTGATGCCACTGCTGGAGATGAAAAGGATTGTTATCATAGGCCAGGGAAGCATCCAAAGATTTTTCAAGGAACACCCATTTTGCTACTGCTGACTTTGTCCCTGATTTTATGTCCGTTCTCGCTGACTACATTCCCAATTATGCAAACAATTTTATAAAGGAGACTATATGATTTTGTGGTTTTAAAAGGAAATCAGCATGATTCCTTACCAGTTTACTTGACTATGGGTTTGCACTAGCTTACAAAGCTGAGAGTGGCATTTGAAATTTTTGACCTTGAGGCCTATTCAACAAATGTGTGGGGTGTTCATTTTAAATTATTAAAATAAAAACTTTATATTAAAACCTTCCGCCATAAGAAAGATTGTATATCATCTAAATAAATCCATTTGCCTTTGTGGATTGAAAATGTCATCTAACTACAGCTCATAAATTTTAGAGACTGTATATTAAAATTATTCATAATAGTCTAAATGAAATCTTAAAAAATATGAATTATTACAGTTGGTTGAATATATTAGGTTTTCCTTATCCTGGTGTTTTTATCTAGGGTCATCTATTCAGTCCAACTTTAAGTCCTGCTCATAAAAGACTAAGGTAGACAGTTAGAAAAGTGGTATAATTGGATTTTTAAAAAGAATCTTTGATTTTTCTAACAAAGAACAGAGAAAACACATTTACTGTTATTGCTTTAAACCTTCACTTCACTTGAAATCATAGTCCTCTTCATGTATGGGCTTCAAATATGTCTGTTTTATATGTGTATTTACAACTCTTTTTTCAGTCAGGGGATTCTTTAGTGATCCTATTGCTGTGGACAGGGCTTACATGGTATATGCTGAATGAATGCATTCACTAATGAGTGAATTAGTGAACAAAAATCATGTAAAACTACACAGAAATATTAAGAGTTTCCTCACTGCTCCTGACTTGATTTTATAATTTGATCATATTATTTCCTTGATCAAACAACTTTTAAGTAACTCATTATCTAAAGAATGAAACACTATATCCTCTGAGTCTTCAAAACATTAGATAAGTTTACTTTTCTAGCCTTTTCTCTTTCTCATTAATTATATTATCTGCCACAGTGTGCCTTGTTACCTTGGGTACTACTGTTTCTCTCACCGTTGGGATAGAGACAGCTGCCTCTTTTCCATATTTTTTTTTAATTCAGTTTTAAATATAGTGGCTCTCACATACTCATCAATTACTAGTTGAGTGAATCAACAAATGGATGGATGAACTCTAATATCAGCTTTCCCCATGAAAGTTACCCCAAAGATTCAATGTAGAAATCATCTTTCTTCCGTATGAACTCTTCATCATCTTAGTAACAGATTATACATATTGTCTCTCCAGTTAGGTGGATCCTGAACACACCTACTATTCCAGGTCATTCTGTGTGCCTACTAACCTGTTTTATATGGTCTATTTGTTTGCTTCACAATCTTCTTTCACTACATCACGCTGAGTCCATGGCAGGGACCTTTTCTATTCTGCTTACAGGTATTTAAATATATATGCTGAATGAAAGAGTAAATTCTAGAGAAACATATGCAAATATTATTTCTCCCCTTGAATTCTAGATATATATATATACTTAAATCTTTCTCACTGATCTTTGTTAACTTTAAAAAGTTAAGGTAACAGGTAATTCATCTTTGATCCTGCATATCTCGGTACTTTCATTCAGTCAATATTAATAGTAGTAAACATTTATTGAGTGCTAACTAGATGCCAGGAACTGTGGTGAGGTTATTACATATTTATTTTGATAATCACAAGAACCCCATGAGATAGAAACTATTGTTACTTCTGTTTTCACATGAGTAATTGGAGATTTCAGAGATGTCAAGTCATTTGCCCCATTCACATAGGTTCAATGTCAAGAACAGGGTTGGACACAGGTTTAACAGGCTCCACAATCTGTGAAGTTAATAAACATAGTCCCTGACATTTCTCACAAAATTGATAACGGCATCCTGAATGAATAACTAAAGTATCTGACTTTCATTTACAAATCAGAATCATGGAATCCCATACTAAGAAGGGGTCCTGTCAATTTCTTCAACTAAACCAGGATCAATTCCTAACCTCCAAATGCATTTCATCTATGATTTCCTGGATGAGATTTTTCCCAGCCTCTGCTTGGAAACTTCCAGTAAAAAGGAGTTGATTTTTTAGAACAACACTAGTACTTCGTACTATCGAGTAGTTCTGAATTTTAGGGTAACTTGAAGTCATTTCACAATCAAACAAAATCTGCCTTCCTGAACATTCTATTCACACATCTATTTCTACTCCTATGTGACTGCAAAGGATAAGTATAACCTCTTTCACACAATAGCCAGAACCACGTCCTCTTCCATAGGCTAAACATCCCTGGATTGTTATTTTTACTGCTTTTTATCTTTCCATAACATCATTCTATAGCTTATTGGAAAATATGTAAAGCTTCACCTAGATTATTAAAAATAACCAAATTAATTTTATAAAATTACAAAAGCCTAGATATAAAATAAGATAATTTACTCACAACTTCCTTAATAACATTATGTATTATTTAATGAAAGATAACATATTTAGACTCTTTCTTACTTTGTGCAAAGGCTGTAGTGAGCTCATTACATGCATTATCTTATTGCATGTTACAAGATGTCATGATGTAGGTGCTATTATTAGTAATTTCATTTTCTAGATCATGAAACTGAGTCTCAAATAGGGTTATGCACTCCTCAAGGACGTTCAAGTAGTAAATGGGGATGATAATAATCTATCTCTCTCTGATTCTAAAACCTGTGCTTTTAACCACTGCTCTACACTGGCTCAGAAACTGAGAATTAACTATGTAAAAATAGACATATACTAAGTAATACAATGTGAATTTCAAAGATTTCTATAATTTTGTAATGATCTAAAGACTTCTCTTCTATCTCAACAATTCCTCTCTTACTCTACCTAAAACAATGCATTTTCCACTGAAAACAACCTTTTAGCCTTTAAGATATTAATAAGGCAATAGGCAGAAAACTGAAAAATTTCCCATCATCCCCTTGCTCTCTTTATTTACATCTTTTCAATCTGGTTTTATTCTGCTTTATTAGGACAGCAATTACTTGAGATAACATTGCCATAGCTATTAGATGATACCCAGAGGGCCCAGGTACTATGTTCATTCTTTTGATGCCTTCTGACCCCTTGCTATATTTTAGATCAGGTAGTTAGCTGAATGTGAGTGGGGGAGGGGGTAAAGAGATGAATGTACAGGTGAATGGCTGTACACATTTAATTGGGACTTTTAATAGAACACTTTGTGGATGTTCAGATGAGAGAGTGGAAAGCGAAGTATCCTTGACAACAGTGTAGGTACATAGCAAAACAAAAGGAAGACCAGAAGATTCACAGTAGGAGATCTGAGCAGCAGATCATGGAAGTAACAGCTGACAGCCTTTTGGTGAAAACCTCAAAGTTTTTCAGATGCATTGATGAAACGGATAATGGGTCATTAGAACAAAAAATACTGAAAGCTGGCAGAGTGGCTGATGGAGCACTGTAAAAACTGTTGCTGAGTATAAAATTTTCCCTGTGGTTGCAAATAATAATTATAAATAATGTAGTTACAGATGGGAGGAATGATTAGTGAATAGGGAATAAGAACTGCCTTTTAATTCTAGTACCAATTAATTGTTATTGAGCTGTTATCCCATAGGAAAAGTGGGATTAAACAAGATAAGGTTTATCCTACTTATCTCAAAGATAGCAGTAAACTATGCTTATGACAGTTTGGGGACATTTAGGGTCTCATATGAAATTCAAGTGGATTTCTTAAAGATTGTCTATGATATGTAACGATAACAGATATTTGTTTAACTTCATAATTGTCATTCTCAAGTCTATAAACAGCACACACTTCTAATTTAGAGACATACTTTGTCACAATCTCTGTACCTGTGATTCCATCCATCCCTATGAATGGATCCTCCCCTGGAAAAGTCACTCAGAGTAATAATGTACATCACTGTTACTGGTTCAGAAACTAAAAGGGGTTCCGTGCGACTTCTGCTAGAAGTGATCTTACCATCCCATGGCTTGGATATTGATAAATGAGACTGATGTACAAATTGAAGGATATAGAGATGTGGAGTCCTAATGACAATGCTGGACTCCTCAATCTGGCTTCTGTACCCTGAGATTTCTCACTGCATCCTATCATTCATCACCTTGCATGCATGTAAGCTAGCAAAGTTAGACATTTTGTCACTTGTAACAAACAGACTTAACTAATAAATCAAGAACTAATTTGCATATAATTAATTTTGTCTAAAATCCATGCCTGTATCATATAACATATTAATGTTTCATTAATTTTCATGATAATGGAACCATATTGATATATAACATCTACCGATTTTAGAGGAATTACTAAAAATATGATAGAAATTTTGAGAGAGCTGAACATAAAATATTACTGCTTTCAACAGATATTAGTTCACTAGATTTAAAACAGACAACATAAATTCATTAAAAATTATACCAGTAAAAACTGACAAACGACATATAATTACATTCCATGAAAAAAGACATCGAAATGACAAATGTGAAGGGTGGAATTCAACCTGGAGAAAAACATTAATTGATGGACTTAGCAACATACTGATGTTAAATGCTCAGTTGGGCAAACATATGACAATTACATAAGATGTTATCATTAAGGAAGACTGTCTATATTCTTCTAGTCACCTTTATAAATTTAAAATTATTTCAAAATTAAAAATTAACTAAAATACTTATATACACTTTGTGAATCAATTTGGAAAAAAAATTTAAAGGTGACATAAAATATGGCTTAATGTACTGGGGAAAGGGATATATTTATAACCTATGATGGTGAAGTAAATAAACAAATGCCAACTCTCTGGAGATTAATTTGATTATATATATATATATATCTAAGTCTATAAAATCAGCAAATATATTGGGACAAAATTACATCTCCCAGAAAAGTAATTCTTAGAAAATAACCTGAAGGATGTACAAAGAGTTACAGACATTTAAGTAGGTGGTATTCTTTATATTATTTAAAAATTTCAGCTGCATACATAACCAGTAACAGGGATCTAATAAATGATGGAACATTAACACAGCAGAAAACTGTTGTGCCAGAAACAACTATACTGTGATAAAATTACCCAGCAAAAAAAGAAATTTTCTTAGCGAATAGTAAACTATAAAAAAGCACATCAAGATGTAACATATACAGTACAGTGTCAATCATAATCTTAAATAACTTCTGAAAAGAATGTATAGAAAGCATCTATTATGTTTGGCACTGGGGATGTTGACAGAAGCAAACAAAATGCACAAACATTCCAGCTTTAATGGAGCACATGGTTGAGTATAATAAGAGCAACACACATGCATATTATATAGTATATTAAAAGGCTTGGTAAGTGGTAATTTTTACAAAGAGAAATAAGGCAGGATGGGAGATAAAGAGAGTAAGAATGCTGGGTTGCATTTGGGAAGGAAAGATTGCAGAGAAACTGATAATTGTGCAAAGGCCTAAAAATAGTAAGGGAGTGAGCCCAATGTCTTTCTAGGGGGAAGAGCTACCCAGAAAGAGGGAGACTACTAAGTGCACAGCTCAGAGGCAAGGGCATGCCTGGAGGTTTCTAGGACATGCGCAGAGAGCATTGGAGGGCAGAGGGAAGGGGAAAGAGTGGCAAAAGGTCAGCAAGGACAGACTGCATGTCTAGGTCTTCACTTTTGAGTGAATGGAGAGTACTGCAGGAATATGACAAGAAGTAGAACATTATTTAAAAAAGAAATTTAAAGATTTATTCATTTATGCATACAAGAGCTGGGGTATAGGCCAGAGGTGGGGGCTGGAGGGGTGAGAGGATTCACCAGAGACAGAGTGGGGAGCAGAACAGGAGGATTTACTAAATACACTGCTGAGGGGAGCAGGGGGCTAGACAGGAGAGGTCTGCTGTGCCATGTGGGAAGCTCCCTGGCCTGGGATGGAACTTGTGCTGCAGTGGCTGCCTATAGCTTCATAGAGCTGAGACTTAACCCCTTGCGCCACCAGGGAGGCCCGACTTACCTTTTAAAGGGCTACCATTTTTGAGAACAGATACTGAAAGAGGCAATAGTGAATGTAGGAAGATTGTCAGGAAGGCAGACGCAAAGGCCTAGGAGAGCAATGGCAGTATCATCGACGAGACTAGTAGCCCTGGAGGAGGTTAGCAATGGTTAGGCTCTTGAATTACTTCTAATTTATAGTTGAGAGAATTAGATATATGATGAAGGGTGGCATGAATCAGAGGCTTCTTTAAATGTTCTGACTTGAGAAAATGAAAGGACAGTTTAGCATTACAGAGATGGAGAAGACTAGAACTGAGCTGGTTCCAAGACCAAGAATTCCATTTTGAACCTGTTAAGTTTGGGATATCTCTTGGACTTTCAGATGCACATATTAAATAAGCAGTTGAATCTTTAAGTATGGCGTTCAGGAGAAATCTGATGTAAAGCTGGGTTTCACAGTCACAAGACTGAAGAAGATTCCCAAGGCAGGAGAGTAAAAAGAAAACGTGCAGTGAGTATATCCTGGCAAGCTGCAACACTAGGGGGTAAGAGAGAAGAAAACAGCACAGGAGACAGAGAAAAGGCAGTTAGTTAAGAGCAAAGCCATTCTGGAAGCCAAGGAAATGGAATCTTCCAATAACAAAAATACCAGCCTGTGCGCTCACCAAGGGCAGGAGGAACAGCCTATGAATTTATTTCTACCCTAAGACAAGCACAGCTTGGGAATATGGTAGAGACTTAGATACTTACTCAGCCTTTGAGTATAAGCATTACAGTAATTTATCACTACACTACACCATGCTCTCTGTAAAAATCTCTCTGAAAATATGACATGATGGCATTTTTTACCCCAAACTTAGAGGAGATCTTACAGATAACAATATGGGGAGGCACTTCAATTAGAGACTGAGAAAAGTTTTAAGATGAGTGTGCATGTATAAACACGTATTCTAAATATAATCTGTGCACATAAATAGATGAAGGCAGTGGGGTCTACCCACTTCACATATGTGTGCCTAAGGGCACATATAGAGGTACAGATCATTATCAAGATGGCCATGCCCTACATCAAAAGCACAGCAGCACCCTGGATCAACAGTCAGCATTATGCAGCCCAAAATGTACCAAGTTATAAAATGTGTACCCCATGATATGCTCAATTTGCACTTCTCTGCCCCTTGTAACTTGTTAGAGTGTTTAAGCATTCAGTGTCATAGTGACACCACTCTACATAGGCATTGCTGTTTTGTTCTTCAACTCCCTGCACTTTAGAAGTGACAAAAGCCACTTCCCAGGGAGATTCGAGACAGCCTCTCAGTAACAAAGGTCTATTTCCCTGCCCCCCTTCTGCCCCAAATTCTGTACTCTTGACACAGAGGCACAGTTAGAGATGAAAAATAAGGTTCATTATCTTGGTAGCACAGAGAAAAATGTTACGGCTTTATTTAGCAGTTGCTTTTATGCTTTTAAAAACATGTTAATTTCATTTTTTATGTAATTGTGCATTAAATCATCTCAGACAATTGTGTGATTTGGAAATAAAAGTCCAACAAAATAAGTAAAAGCCATAATGTGGTTTTTTCCTTACCGCTTTTTGTAGTCTGTTTTTATGTTTCTCAAGCATTAGTGTCTCCGGTCCTTCCTGGGAAGATTAATCTGGAGGCTTATAGAGACTCTTGCCTTCCTGTCTTTAGCTCTCCTGGCGCTCTGAGCTTTTCCCCATGGTTTCTGCATCTACTACTCATGAATTACCAGCCCCAACAACATTAGGACTTATAAAGACTCATAATCCTTTAGTCTACTCCCTAATAAGGCCACCAGCTGGATGAAGACCTCCACCCTGGGGGAGAAATTTTAAAGAGACCTAAGCTGTCTAAAATGAAATTATGAATCTCGGGCTACAGAACATCACTATACTCACACAGAATACTGGCTATGCATTTGTTTTAACTAGAAGGTAGCAATGGGACCTCAGCACTGTAAATCAGTATATCTGAGAGAGGCCTTTCTTTTTTCTTTTTTTTTATTTTTTTAGAGATTTATTTATTTATTTTTTTATTTATACATACAAGTTGGGGTACAGGACAGAGGCGTGGGGCAGCGAGAGGGTTCACCAGAGACAGAGCGGGGAGCAGAACAGGCAGATCAGAAATACACTGCTGAGGGGAGCAGCAGGCAAGGCAGGAGAGGTCTGCCACGCCATCTGGGCTTCTCCCCGGCCGGGCGTCGAACTCACGTCGCCGCTGCCAACAGCTCCACAGCGCAGCGCTTAACCGCTGCGCCACCGAGGAGGCCCCCCTTTCTTTTTTCTTAAGGAAAAGTTGATTCATTTATTTATTTTTCATGTCTCCCATTTAAAACATTTTATTAGTCACAAGACCATGCATGACAGACTGAGATTATTGAGTGTCAGAAGCTAATTCAACACTAATTTCATACATGGTAGCTGTTTTTCAAATGCCCTCAAATACATCTGGACAATTAAGTTCTATCACTTATCTTGCTTTAGTGTGTCTTAATGTAGAGTATTGATAGGAGGCATTGTATTTACTTTAAGGGAATGTGGATGAATTTCCTATGGCTGCCATAACAACCTAGACTAGTAAGTACCACAGACTAGCAAGACATTTATTGTCCTAAAGTTTTGTAGGCTAGAGTCCAAGATGGGCAGGGTTCATTAGTTCTGAGGACCATGAAGGAAAACTATTCCAAGTCTCTCTCTGTGGCTTGCAGATAGTCATCGTCTTGTTTCTCTTCACATCCTCTTCCCTCTAACATACCTCTGTGTCCAGTTTTCCCATTTTATAGGCATGCCAGTCATGTTGGATTAAGGTCCACCCTAATAACTGCATCGTAACTTGATTACTCCTGTAAGGACTCTCTGTCTAAATAAGTACAAGTAATAGTGTTAGGACAGCAAAATAAGAATTTTAGTGGGTGCAACCCAACCAACCCATAACAGAATATGAAAATTTTTTTCTTTTTATAAAAATACAGATTGACATGCTAGAAAAAAAATCACTAAAGATTAATAACTTCTTTCACAATTCTAAAATGAATCTTTATATGATACAATCAGGAATATATATAAGAAGCAGGGAAAATCACTCTTCATTTAGTTGTAGTCTAACTCTCAAGACAGATATATGGACATGTATATACACAATAGTAACCTATGCAAGAACCAAAGTATGTATATATAACCAGCGATGGAATTAACTTCATCCTGCGGCTACAATGAAATGTCAATTAAACTGCCAAACTTTCAGAGCTTGGTACTCTATCTTCCAGCCTTGGGGAGCTTTTGTATTCAATTTATTGTTAAGTAAAACAGCCAACTTGGCAGCAGAGTTAGATTAACAAATTATAATGAACTCTTTTTTCCTTAAAAAAATAAGGTGAGCTAATATTCCTGAAGAATAAATTTCAGGAGATTAAATATTTTGAAAGAGCTTATTTGTTATTAACCATTTCAAGTTGAGCAGGAGAAAAATAATGTCCCCACTAGTGTGTCTGAATTAAACAGGTATATAAAAGAAACTTTACTGAAAACTCAGAGGGGTTTAGTTTAACATTTTTTAATTAACATTTAATATTAGATTAGGAAAAACTGATGTTAGAAGCCAAGGGGAACTGTGGAACAGCTATGAGCTTTAAACTTAAGTATCTTTCATTTGACCCATTTATAATCTATTTTCACCTTCTTAATCTCTTTAATCTCTCTCTCTCTCTCTCTCTCTCTCTCTCTCTCTCTCTCTCTCTCTCTCTCACACACACACACACACACACACACAGCTAATTTAGTCAGATGAACTATAAAGCCCATATATTTGGTTATGTGGCTAAAGCTACCATCTCTATAGTCAAAGCCCATCATTTCAATGTCAAACAGGGGGAGAAGTTTCTGAAAGCACATGAGTGGCAAGGAGAACTTTTGCCTGCTCATAGTCTTTGAATGTTTGTTATTATTGGCGTATGTAACAAAGTAGTGGTGGGTTAACACCCCGCAAGGGCTGGGCTAGGGCTGGGCTAGGTCTGGGCTAAGCTGCATGTGTCGTTCAACTTAATCTTTGCAAAAGCTCACTAACTTAGTTGATGATTTCTGTTACAGGAAAGGTGAAGGAGAATTATATAGGGATCAAGAGCTTGGGTCAAGTCCCCACATTGTTGCGTCATTTGAAAATCTACAAGAGGAAAAGATGGATTTCATGTGGCAGATTTCCTCTTCAAAGACACGTAGATACTTCTTCAGGAAACTACTTTTCTGAATTTAAGTGAAAGAAGAGGGCTGGATATTTCTCTTTTATTAAATTACACTAACACTTACTGGGCTCCTATGGTTGGTTGCCTGACACTGATCTACACACTTTATGCACATTCCTCATTTCATTTATCTGTGAAGAAAGTGACCCTAAGCTAAATATTCTAGTGTCATTTCCAGTTTCCAGAGCTTAATAATTTTACTTAGGTTTCAAAGTTGGGGTTTAAAGTTTTCTGATTTGCTATAGAGCATGTCTATAACTGTCTTAACTACTAGTTTACTATTAATTTATAATAGGACATAACAAAGTTGTTGTTTTTTTTTTTTAAATCAAGTCAATAATGGCTAGTTTGATTTACCTGTTAATAAAAATTAGGTTGTGTTGGGCCTCCCTGGTGGCGCAACAGGTTAACTGCAGCACTGTGAAGCTATCCAGAGCCACTGCAGCACGAGTTTGATAACCCAGCCAGGGAGCTTCCCACATGGCACAGCAGACCTTTCCTGCCTTGCTCGCTGCTCCCTTCAACAGTGTACTTCTGTCAATCTGCCTGTTTCTACTTCCCACTCTGTCTCTGGTGAATCCTCTCACCACTCCACACCTCTGGCCTACACCCCAGCTTGTATGCATAAAGAAATAAATCTTTTAAAAAATTAGGGTGTGTTACCACACAATTTACAATTTTCAAGAAAATTATATTTTAAATGAATGAAGGAAATAAGACATTTAAAATAATGATGAAAATATAATCTGAAGTTTGTGAACAATTAAACTATTCATCATAAGCTTATCATGGTATTAAAAAGAGAAAAGGAAAAGCTGAAAAATCTTAACCATCTCACTGAAAAGAAACTCAGATAAGGTTCATCCATGTGAATGAATAACACTAAATCATAAAAACAGCTTTTAAAAGGATTTGTAAATTGCATGGGGAATGACTCCTCATAAAGGTTTTTTTTTTTAAACATTTATTTATTTATACATACAAGCTGGGGTACAGGCCAGAGGCGTGGGGCGGTGAGAGGGTTCACCAGAGACAGAGTGGGGAGCAGAACAGGCAGATCAGAAACACACTGCTGAGGGGAGCAGCGGGCGAGGCAGGAGAGGTCGGCCGCACCATGTGGGATTCTCTCGGGCTGGGCGTTGAACTCGCATCGCGTGCTGCCAACAGCTCCACAGCGCAGCGCTCAACCGCTGCGCCACCAGGGAAGCCCTCCTCATAAAGTTTTAAGTGATATTGAACATTGTTTTTATAGTAACTTTTCAAATATATTCAAGTATTTGGAAATAGGTCTAAGGGGAACTACACTGACATGTTAGCAGAGTTTATTCATATCCAGATGATAAAAACTAGGGGTTTTCATTTATAACCTTGCAGTCTTTTTCAAATTTTGTATCACTAGCACATACTACTCAGATAATCATGGAAAATCCTATTTTTAAAAGATAATTCTATCACGATGAAACATTTTCTATAACTGAAATAACCATCTGATATTTTATAGGCATTTGTTGCTTCTTAAGTGTGTCAGTCAACTTTTGTACAACATTCTCTTGATAGTAAATAATTTAGACTTTGCTGGTCAAGCAGCAGAATGAGAAAATGACATAAATACTAACATGACAAGAACGAAACCAAATATCCTCATATATTTTGATGAAATTCAAAATATGATACTAATAATTGAGAATAATTTTTATAAACATGTGAAAAGACTGATATTCTTTTCATATGTGTGTACTAATATTTTGCTTAATTGGAATTCAAAGTTAGCATTCCCTATCATCAAAATTTATTGCAAATGTTCACCTGTTAATGCTGATCTATAATAAGATTTTATGTATTTCATCTTTGAAAATGGCTTTTCACACAGGCACATAACATATGTAGTGCTGAAATGCTGTCGATTTATAACTGCTTCATTGCAATTTATAGCGCTCCAAGCAGTGTGCCCACAGAGCGTCTCTGTTATAACCAGAGTCCTGCCTTTGTGGTACAGGGTGAACACAGACAATACAGAAAGGAATGGGCATGACTGTGTGCCAGTAACATTTTACCAACAGGTCACCAAAATTTGAATTTCGAACAGTTTTAATTTGTCACAAAACAGTATTCTGATTTTGAATTTTCAACCACTTAAAGTATAAAAAATTAAAATTTTCCAATAACAAATGTTCCCCAATATGGTAAATCTATTTCTCATGAATGGACCAAACAAAAATAGACTGAAGGCTATATTTGTTCTGTGTCACTGAGGCTGGTTATCTCTGTTCTAGCAGTAGACACATCTCTCTAATAAACTTCATCCAACTACCATTTCTGATAGCATTGAATATATCCACATATTCTTTTTAAAAAATATAAATACATTTATATAACATATGTCTCTAAGCGCTCTATGAATTAATTATTCTGTTGGTAAAGAAACTAGAAAATTAGACAGTAAGATACATCAAACAGACATTCTGAAGAAAATACTTACAGAATTATTAGGAAAATCAAGGTTCTGGTATCGAAACGCAATGCTATATTCGTCAGACTTCTGGATAGTTTTACGGGTATTTTAACATTGTCAGAAACTGTGCTAAACAGACCTTTTATAGTAACCTTTTAAGAAATACCAAATATTTAGAATCTTAAAAAAAATGACCCCAACCAGCACATAAAAAAAAGAAAAAGCTCGTTATTAGCAGGGAAATGAAAACACTAGAATGAGCTATCACTTTACATCTGTGAGACTGGCCTATATGAAAAATGATGGAGGCTAAGAGTAGACAATTTAGGATGGAGGTGTCACAATACCAGAAACTAGGGTAGAAATGATTAACATAGTTGTTAAACCAGCTACAGAATGAAAAATGCTTGGGCCAACTGCAACAGCAAGTAGCAGACTGCTATAGAAAGTATCAGGAGGCACAGACCAGAGGAGGTTGAGGTTGTAGAGAGTCACAGGTAGAGAGTCACAGGTCCTTACAAATCAACCCAGTCACACCCTAGAAGTAATTAATTTAACACTATATAGCAATTCCACAAAGGAATGAACCTCTCCCCAAAAGAACACTATATCAGTATAACTTCTGCATTGGCGAAATGCAGCTCTAGCCCCAACACTGGACGGGCTGTGTCTGTGCAGGCTTCTCTCTTAACAAACCCATCCCTTCAAAGGGCAGGTTTTCTGCCTGCTGTGTCTGTGCAAGTATTCCCTGCTTTCCCTTCCTTTTTTATATAATAAACCTGTCCTTTCGGCAGAAATGCAACTCTCTTGCCCACCTGTGACTATGCAGGTGCTTCTTTACACAAACCTTTTCCTTTCGCAAAACAGGAGCTGCAACTCTCCTGACCACCTGAGACTCTTCAGGTACCTCTTTTCCTTTTCCTAATAAACATGTCCTTTTAAAACGTGACCTTCACTTTTGTCTGTGCAAACATCTTCATCTCGTTGGTAAACTCACTGTTGCCACTGAAAAGGGAACTCTGGTGAAACTTTTCTCAGAGGTAAGCCAAGGACCCCTTTCTCCGACCCAGTGACTCTCCACAACTACATTAAAAAAGATCAGAAACAGTAAGTGCTGGTGAGGGTGTGGAGAAAAAGGAAACCTAATGCAGTGTTGGTAGGAATATAAATTGGAGCAGCCACTCCACAAAACAACATGGAGTTTCCTCAAAATCAGAAAATGGAATGACCAGATGATCCAGCAATTCACTTCTAGGTATCTATTCAGAGAATATAAAAACACTAGTTGGAGGAGACACAGAAACCCCTCTGTTCATTGAAGCACTACTCACAATGGCCAAGCTGTGGAAAAAACCTATGTGCCTGTTGGATGACTAGATAAAGAAGTTGTGGTGTATATACACAATGGAAAACTAAGCAGCTAAAAAACAGATAAGATCTTACTATTTGTCACATCATGGACAGAATTTGAGATGATTATGCTAAGTGAAATAAGTCAGCAGGAGAAAGACAAATACAGAAAGGACTCACTCATGTGTGGAAAATAAAGAAACAGCAAATGAACAGACAGAACAAAACAAAAACAAAACCTTGGGTTCTGATAAGAGAACTAAGGTCACTAGAAGGGATGGGGGGCGGTTGGGAGCTGATATTGGAGGGGGCCCAATGGACTTTGGTGCAGTGGTGGGTGTGGTTTTGAGTCCTAGGGCATTAGGGTTAATTAGGCAGCTTCACGGACAGTGCGGAGACTTTGGGAGAGTTAAAGGGGCGCTAATGAAAACATACTCCAGAATTAAGGAGTATGTTAAGGAGTTAATAAGGAGTTAGTTAAGAGTTAAGGAGTAAATAAATTCTAGGTGGTGCTAACCAAACATACTGCAGAGATGAGGTCAGAAATCCAAGAGGACTAATAGGGGCAGTAAATTTTAAGAGACCTTGGATAGGGGAGGTAAAGGAGAAACTCTAAGATCAAAGCTGGGAAAATGGGCACATCTGCCCAGAGGTGTATAGCCACTAGGAGAAAGAGCCAATCACAAAGTAGGATGGTGACATTTTAGAATAGAGTAAAATGGTTTAAATATCTCTGAGACACAGGCCTATAGGGCGTCTTTTGTTCCTCCTTGGCATTGCTGCCTTGGGGTCTTTTGTTCTTTCTCCTACAAACAAACTTTTCTTTTCTAAGTAAAGATTTGCTTCTCTCTGATAATTTATCTGAGGGTTTGTCTAAGAATTCCTTTTTAAGGCTTCGTGGGGCAAGAAGTGTGGTAGTTTAAGAGATAAACCAGGTGGTTTACTGGGGTGAACAACAGGAGCTGCGACAGCAGCTGTAACCATGGTAACAGTGTACACCAGCTTCAGTTTGGCACCACACATCTGAAGAATCCAACCTGTACTCCTAAGACATGCACAGTGTTGTAAACCACTGTTAAGCTCATGAATGAACAAATGATTGGATGGATGGATGAAGTAAGCAAGCTACCAAGTCTATTCAAGTTCCATCCCCCATCTACGCTGATATGTTATTTCTCTCATGACTGCCTACTTGAGGGTCTTAGCATACAAAAGATACTCTGAAAAGTTAGTCAAAATGTGAGGAGTGTAATTGACAGGAGCTTAAAGAAACTGAAAAAAATCCATTAAAATAAATTAACTGTTTGTAACAAATTTTTACTGCAGATTTCCATTTACAAAGCATACCATTCCTTGATGTTCCTCCTTAGTATTTAGCGTACACCATCTACCTCTTCTATCACCACCTTATGAAGTATAAATTTCTTCAACAAAGGGACGATACTGTAAAAGTGATTTGATATCTAGTAAAGAGGTATACATCCTTATGAAAATATTATAAAAAGTTATCAATTCTTAATCCAAGGAACCATTTTTGTAATTTGTATGACAGTGTTTTACAACTGGTGAGAGAGAGGGTAGTGGGGATCAGTTAGGGAAGGGAGTTAAACTTCAGGTTGGGATGGAAAAGATACAGTGATGGGTGGAGTAAGTATTCAAAATGAAGGTTACCTGCTAGGTATAGGGACTCAAATGTGCAAAGCAAAGAAAGGAAAACTGGACATTCTCCTCAAGTCAGGGTCCTCCAATTACTTTCTCATGTTGCTTAAGGCAACTTCAGTCTTTGAATTCTGATCTGAAATCCCTAAGAAACTTTTTAAAAATTCAGATTCCTGGACCCATCCCAGAGCTGTTGACTCAGAATCTCTAAAATACAGAAATCTGTATTTTAAGCCATCTGGCCAGCTATGCACTGAAATGTGTTAAAATGACTCCCTCCCTGGACATATGATTCCATTTTTCTTTTTGAATGATTAAGTTCCTTTAATTCATTTCAACAAACTTCCTAGAGATCTAGCTATGGTTAAGGAAGCCACACACAATAAAAATTGAACTGTAAATGGTGGCCTAAGAAAGTCCACAATCTAGTGAGGACCTGAAGGTATACAGGCTGCCACAAGAGTGACAAACACTGGGACAGCAGTAAATCCAAGGGGTTAAGAAAACACTGACAAACAAAACCCAAACAATTTATGTTCTGGTACACTGTCCATTTTTTCCTTTGGAATACTGTATAATCTGCCTGTATTCAGTATGGTTTTTCTAGGTAAGAATGGTCTTCAAGATGGTTTTTCCAGGTGACATTTTTAATCCTAAATAATTTATTCATGATTAAGCTCTGTCTGCTTTCACCATATCGCTTATGCCGTTTCTATGAATGATTTACATCAAAATTACCTGGATGCAAATGAATCTGTCCTTTCTTTAACACTTAGATTGAAGACAATTCTAAGATGTTCCTTATGAATCTTTTTTATCAGAGAGTTTGGGAAAAACTTTACAACTCCAAATATTTTTTTTTGTATTAAAAAATTCATAGTGACAACAGGTGAGGAATTTTGCTTTGTATGCAAATTAGTTAAGCAATTTGGGTGGCTGAACAGAAGGAACACAACAAAAGTTCTGATTTCCAAATATTCTGGCCCAAGAGAAAAGTCATGATAACAAAGAGGCATACTTTAAAGTTAGTTAGATTCAAGGTCATATTTACCAGTGTGTGTTCTGGGACCCCATCAAGTTTGTTTCCATCTATGTTTACTATGCTACATTTAGTAACATGTTGATAATGTCAATAGCATGAATATTTGATACTCTCACATATGCCATGTACCTGTTCACACAGAGACACACATAAAAAGTAGCTTTACCCCTGGTGGCTCAATGGGTTAAGTCTCAGACTACTAAGCTATCCACAGACACTGTAACACGAGTTGGATCCCCAGCCAGAGAGCTAACCCACATGGCATAGCAGACCTCTCCTGTCTTGCTTGCTGCTCCCCTCAGCAGTGTATTTCAGTCAATCTGCCATTTCTGCTGCCCACTCTGTCTCTGGTGAATCCTCTCACCCCTCCCCACACCACTGGCCTACACCCCAGCTCTTGTATGCATACATAAATAAATCTTTTTAAAAAGTAGCTTTACAGCAAAATGAAAGAAACTCGGGGGAATTCTATGTAGTAAAGCAAGTCAGAATGACAAAGATAAATAGTGGAACTTCAACAAAGAAAAATACTCATTAAAAACTAGCAGCACAATAAAGTTTCTGAGGTTAAGAGGGAGGAGGAAGGAGAAGGATTCAAAGGAGTATAAGGGAAGACAGAGGGTAAAAAGAAGTAGCCAGGAATCCTCATGCTTATTTTATGATATTGTTAAGATTGAATACAGTGAGGCATGTGAAGTGTTAAGTTAGGACAGGACCCATGCCCCATGGAACCTGGTGGAAGGTGTGCGAGAAAGCAGGAAAGTAAGAGAGCAAGAGAATGAGGGATTTGAACACATAGGGAAACTAAACAATAAAGAACTCTTACCACAAAGGTGAAAGAAGGCAAAAACTTGAAAAAAACTATTTCCTTCCAGTATCTTGAATAATTTTCCCTTTTTATTTTTTTTTTTTTTGATAATTGGATTATAAGTTTGCTTCTATGCTATTAAATGTAGTAGCCACACATCCTCTCTGTGACTTAATGGACCTCATTAGAATAAGCACACAATAGAGTTATCACAGAAAGGTTGTTAGTATTTCATCTAAACTCTGAAAATGTCAAGCCATCTAGAGCTGGCAGATAGTGACAGGAACCCCATTTTCAGTTATCGTATGTTAATGAAAGTAAACAACGTGCAATCTATAAGGTTGGAAAAAACCCAGATTGAGCAGAGCCCAGAGTCTACACAGTTTTCTACATTTCCAGTCTCATTAAAATATGCAGATCGTATCATTAGGAGACAGTTTCCTGGCAGGGCCTTCTGCTGGAGTTCAGTTACAGGTACCTATTGGCAGTTGTTAGTACGAGTAGTTTAACCAGAACTGTATTCTTCCATGTAAAAACAAATAAAAAAGAAGACAAAGAGGCAGAAGCAGCTCTTGCAAGCATGTTTATATTTGGGGTCATTACTCTTTTTTTCCAAGTATGAGTCTATGTTTGGAAAATGGATACGATGCTTTCCCATTGTGTTCTTTCAACAACACACAAGAACCATACTTTGCAACTTTATATTTGCCCAAAGTTTTGCTTTTCCAATTTTGGATGCACACAACATGTAAAATATTGAATGAGCTAGCACCCATTATACCTAGGTTTAATTCAGTAAGATAGTCAACAATTACTACTGAATTGAATCATGATTTCAAAGATGAGCCTGACTAAACTTTGGTTTCAAGCCAGAAAGAAAACATCTTTGCGTTCCTCTCAGTTCCTTACTTTGTCCAGAACTTGATCCTTTAGTTTCTTCATTACTTAATTGAGTCCTTTCTCCTCCTCCCTTTCCTTTCTTATTGCTCCCTTTCTCTCTCCTTAACTTTCTTCTTATCCATCATCTTGTTAGGGAAAGGGTGAGTAAGGTGAGCAAGGAAGAAAAAAAGTTTTATTAAAACAATTCTCTGGGATGGGGCCTCCCTGGTGGCGCAAGGGGCTAAGTCTCATCACTATGAAGCTATCAGCAGCCACTGCAGCACAAGTTTGATCCCCAGCCAGGGAGCTAACCCCCATGGTGCAGCAGACCTCTCCTGTCTTGCCCGCTGCTCCCCTCAGCAGTGTATTTCAGTCAATCTGCCTGTTCTTCTCCCCACTCTGTCTCTGATGAATCCTCTCACCCCCACACCTCTGGCCTGCACCCCAGCTCTTATATGCATACAAAAATAAAATATTTTAAAATAGTAACAAAGGATAAAACAGGATAAAACAATGTCTTTCTTTTTTATGAACTTTTGTTAGAAAATATACTCATTTTTCTGAACGAGTCTTCAAATTTTCTTAGTTTTAATTTTTAATACCATAAATGTTGGTAGATGTAATGTACAAAATGTAATGTACCAAAAACTATATGAACAAAACAAAATCTCTTTGGGTAAAAAAAAAATTAAGAGTTTAAAGGATCTTGTGTACAAAATTTTAAGAAATTCTGCTGTAGGTACAGGTGGTATTTTTCTATGTGTATAATTCTTCAGCAGCCTGGATACATTTAATATTTTTAAGTATAAATTATGTTACCTTCATTATACATATTTACACATATACATAAATATAAAGTAAGTACCCTCCAAAGGTATTATATTAGATAATTTTTATTCTGTGCTCTAATATTAATATATAATGAAAAATTTAAGTATATGTATACACTGATAAAAAATATGAATGTGAAGTCAAACAAAAGTATCTGATGAATATTGTTATAGCTTGAGCTAATAAACAATATAGCTAAAGTATCAATTAATAGACTAAGACTGTAAGTGAAGACTTTGGTGCATCTCTACCTCTAGAAGTTTTCATAATGAGAGAGGTCAAAAACATTTCTTTTAAAATCTTACATGTAAGATTAAAGTCTAACATGAAGCCTATATTTTCCTCTATAAATTATAGGCTTCATGTAAGATTTTAATGCCATGAAAATGTGGAAACTAGAAAATAATCAATGAATATCAGCAGAGGGAGAAATCATAGAAATTGCAATGGTCTTGTGTTCTAGTCACAGTTTTCATGCCTACTATCTTTGCCAAAAGGATACATGCACCCATATGTTCATTGCGGCACTGTTCACAATAGCAAAAGTATGGAAGCAACCCAGATGTCCAAAAATAGATGATTGGATCAAGAAGATGTGGTACATATACACAATGGAATACTATTCAGCATTCAAAGAAGATAAACACATGCAATTTGCAGCGACATGGATGGAATTAGAGGGGATCATACTCAGCGAAACAAGCAACAGAAACAAGAAAGAGAAAAATATCGAATGGCTTCACTTATAACAGGTCTATAGGGAAACCAAATAGGAGAGAGACACTTAGGGGTGTCGTGGGGGGAGGGGAAGGATAAAGGCACAAAATAGAGTAGAAAAGGACACAAGGGACCATGGAGATGGATCACAGGTGAATTGGTGGTGGGTTACCCAGGGGGAATACAAAATGTAAAAGACATAAATAACAATAAAAATATATATTTAATTAGATTAAAAAATAACTTATTTAAATTAAAAAAATATCTTACATGAAGCCTTGAGATAGACAGCATTTGGTTTCATTTTCCAAGTGAGGAAACTGAAGTGTCCAAAGTCACTTGATTAACTAGTGGCACTGACATTTGAACTCTGCAGGCTTCAGAGTCCACTCTCTAAAACCCTCCTTTATGCTGCCTTTCTAGCTACTGCACTTTCCAGATCAGCTTGATCTCACTGCCATTATGTAGTCATGTCTGTGAAACAAGTATCAATCAGACTGGATTTTAAAAGTGATATTTGAAAGATTTACTGACATGTTTATTTTAAGTCACTCTTTTCAAGGATTAGAGAGAATCTACACCTGTAAAAGTATAGAGTGAATGACATTTGAAAATACTTAAAGAATTAAGATTTGGTATGATCTTTATTTGGTTTCTGGCTCTTTAAAGAAACTTGCTGTTTAGCTAGTGTTGAGAAAATACCTTGAGGAAAACAGGTATATGGATCTGAAAGTGCTTAGGATTAAGAGACTCATTCCTCTGCTCATCTATAACTAGTGAGAAAAGATCATTATACGTAGATCTATATTTATATCTATAGATGTTAAATACAGAGAAAATAAACACACATAAATATCTGTCTATCTACCTAAAATCATTAACAATGTCAACAGTGATAATGAGTATATGTTTGCCAGATAATTTGGGTTGGGTGGAAATTCACATCTTCACTATATTTAGCCTAATGTTCATAGTAATAACAAACTTAATGTTCACAATGAAAAGTGTATGTAGACACATAGTACAAAATTAATCATAGAAATATTAAGTCTTTTTTTGGAGAGAGTTCTGCAGAGGGGTGAGTAAATGGCAAATGTTAACACACATATGATAGTGTTATCATCTAAGAACTAAAAAAAGTATTCAGTTTTTGTTATTATGTTTGTTTTTAGTCTTTCAATTCCCACCCCAATTTGGTTATTGTCCAGCGGGGAAATAGTGAAGTTATTAAATTTGTCAAGGTCACGCAGAAAGTCACGGCTGTTCTTGGGAAAGGAGCTTACATATTCCTGAATCCTAGTTAGGTACTATTGCTTTCTGCAGTGGACGGGTCCAGGAGGAATGAAAGAATGCTCTTAAGCAAATTCCAATTATGGTTTATTAACTTCACACGTAGCATTTATCTTCCAGTTTCCAAAAATAGCAGAACCAATTAAACTGTCTGTTTAGCACTAAGTTTTTTTAATTTTTTTTAATTTTTCTTCAGATAAAGCCTTTATAGCAAGATAAATGGAACATTACAGATATGAAGGGACAGAAGCCATCGGGTCTCTGTCACCACCACCATCTTCCTCAGCACCACTCTATGGCACCCAAGGCAAGACCTCCTGAGCTGAGTGTCTCACATCCTCAGGGAAGCAAACTAGCCCACTTTAGACATGATGAATCACAGTGAAAATTTTTTATTCAACACAATTGCTTATTTGAAATAAAAGCCCAACAAATTCTAGTATTCTGTCCACTGTCAAAACAAGATTAAACAATCGCAGCAAGAAAAATAGCCAGCTCATAAAAAGGAGGTTTCCAAGCAGTATTTTACTTTATACATAAAACACCATCTCTAATTTCCTATCAGAAACAAAAAGGGAGACTTGACTTGGTAAAAATCCTACAGGGATCTATCATTTCAGATGTTTCCCTTATGTCTCTCTTTTATAACTCTTCCATTAAAGAGCCATAAGCTCACATGAGGGACACAGAGAGCTGGAGTTAGAATTTCTGTTTTGCAAGTCTTGGGTGGAAAAGAATGAAGAAAGTTTTGCTCTGAAAGTTCAAGTGAGAATGGTGAAATAGGGGAGCTCAATTCTCAACTTATCTAGATCACCATCAACTCCCAGGAATCACCAACGGTCTAAAGAACAGGATATTGGTGAGTGAGTAGGTGCCAAGGATGTTTTCCTGGGAATGAAGCTGCATATCAGGGCAGAGATTCTCAGAAACTGAGACTCAGAGAAAGAAAAGGATTTTCCTTCGATCACACTACAGGGACTCAATCCACAGTCTCTTGACACTTAATCTAGTTCTTTTTCCTACTATATCACAATGCAGTGAATTGGAGATTACTTTTTCTCTCCTCCAGATTTTCAACATAAAACCTCTCTTGACTTTTTCGCTGTTACAGGTACCATACTCTTGTGTCTATCACCACAACCTGTCTAACAGGCGCTGTGGGAATGGCAGGATGCATTCATACTATATAGTTTGCTGCTCGGTTCTGTTGAATGTGTATGGTAATTATTTGACACTTTTAAGAGGTGACAACCATCTTGAAATAATAAAATTGCAATTATCTTATCAAATTTAATATTCGTATACTTCAGAACTGAATTTTTTTTATTGGAGATTGCCACTTCAGTGTAGTTGACTGAACCTGAATTCTTACAGTAATGTACCTTTTGCTACTTTTTTTCTTAGAGCTTTCTTCCTATATTAACTATTTCTTTCCCACTACTATGCTTTTAATTTATTTTTCCACTTTAGAAAGGAGTTAAGGATTCGTTCTTTCTTGGCAAACATTCTGAAAAACCTACTTCAAGGAAAAGGATACTAGTTCATATCCAAAGGATAGCAACCTATGATTGTCCTTATAAATTTAATTTACAAATACTTCAGCCTTCTGTATGATGTAGCAAACACGCAGAATTAGGAAACAAGGTCATTTTGTTAAATAGCTCTATCTACAGAATCTCGATTCTACACGTTCTAATTGAGGAATCCTCATCAGAGAAGCTGGGGTCTTGCAGATGGAGGACTTCATATTTAATTTTAGCTTTTCACAGAAACAAAGGCCCAGTGATTCAAAGGACTTAGTTACAATCACTCAGCTTTCTAATAATGCAACAGAAAATGAACACAGAGTCCTTGACAATCAATCAGTTGTTCTTTGACCAAATTTCTTCAACCAAACTGCCAAACCCTTTCTAGTAGAACTACCTCTTTCAGTGGGTCTCTATGAATAATCTTAAAATAATTAATAGTGCTGAATTTTAATGCAGGACCCTTTCTTCTTGATTGCAAATGGCTACTTCACTGTGTTGCTTCCACGAGCCTCCGCTATGGGCCGCATGATATTTGGAGATAGCACAACTAGGGCATTAATTGGGTTCTTTTCAGATTGCTGAATAAAGATAACTCCTGTAAGTTTCCCTCCATAGAAACAGCATCATTCTTCAGGCTATATCCTGATTAGCTTAGCTAGAAATTATTACACTGGTTGTTTAGCCTTACAGTTAGGGAAGAAAGAATCTTTTTCTCTAAATTGAAATACGAAAGTAAAAACCAAACCAAATTACTTGCCAATAGATTTCAAGAAAATGAACTTCCACCCCCCTCACCCCTGCCCCAAGAAAAAAAGCCAAACAAAAATGAAAAACAACTGTGAATATCGTTGTTAAGTTCTGAATGCACTATGATGCATGCAGGATTTCAAATCATACTGAAATTTCAAAGGCTCTGCTGACATATTTGGAAGGACAATGCCGATCTATAATTGTACTGCAGTCACATAAAATAAGCAATTATACTTGTCAATATAGATAAATATAATTTCTGAGCTTAAGATCTGCTAACTTGATTTATGTATTGGTCATTTTCTATTATTGCAAACTTTCTACCACTGGCATATTAAAGCTTCATTATGGTAGAAAATTTGAATGCCGATTTGGTTCCGGTCCATGCAGAAAGCTTTGTATTCACAAATGATTGACACAAATAATCTTTTCCAGTAGACTATTTTGGGGCTTACTGATCATTGCAATGTTTTATGTGAATCATACAGGGTTTTAACTGTTAAACTTATAAAGATTATTTATTTAAACCAAGCCATTTGGGGAAAATAATACATGTGGATAAAAGAAGTATAAAAGAAGATAACAAAAGACCAAAAATACGGTAAATTTACAGGATTCTGATGAAACAAAATTCATTTGCAGTTTCTGAAATAGAAGTGAGGAACTTCTCATTTAGAAGAATAAACACAGATTCCAAACCAAGTTTCTTTTCTGTGTCGTTTCTTTTAATAAATATGCACAGCTAAAAAGCCCTGATGGCACATTTTTGCTAAAATAGTTTCGCTTTCCAATTGCCAATAAAGATGGATCATAACTAAAATTTTGTAAAGGGCTAAGAGTGAAATAGAAACTTAACTGGCAATCAGAAAAATAATTGCAGAAGTGATTTGTTAATGGTTAATGACTCATTAAGTCTAACACTTGCATTATAAACCATGTAAGCATTTTAAAAACTGTGACCCCAATTAAAAGGTTATACACAATAACAAATATTCTAGAAAATGCCAGGAAAGGCATACTTTAGTGTAACAAACAAACAGAATTGTGTCTAACAGATTGCATTTAAGTCTCAAATTTAGAAAATTGATTTTTTTTAAACATTAATCTTTACTTGGGAAAATAACAAATGCTTATCATAATGAGACTGTAATTAAAAAACAAATAGTTTTGCAAGAGTCTCTTTTTACTGTAGTTTACAAGATGTCATTTCTGCATTGAAAAATATGTTTTTAAAGTAACTATCAAACATATTTAATAAAATCTAATTATGCAGACATAAAATGTGCATTTTGATACAGTGCTGGGATTAATCCCTAGTTTGATGATTTTTCCTATCAGCCTAACTTCAGATTAAAAACACACACACAAACTTTTACTTTATATCTATTATCGAGATTAAATACTTCTGGTAGAGTGCCTGATGAAATAATTTGATGAAGACAGCATTTAAAGTTTCTAGGTAAATATGAAGACACTTCTCATTTTTAATACAGGAAAAAAGAAAGTCGGAATTAAAATATATTTAATTATGCATCATCTGGGAGGACAGAGATATTTATAAGTGGGATCATGAGCTTACAGAAATGTTTTCTATCACACAGCAGCATAGTTTTTTTTTTTTGACTACTGCGTCCTTGTACTGTGCATATGAAATATTACAACTCCTGAATTACTTGAGGGCTATAAAGGAAAAATTGGGATGCACAGAGGGTACAGTTCATTCAAGAATCAATGATTCAATGTTCAAGATTCCACAAATTGCCTGAGAAAGTAGTATCAGACCAGTACTTTTGTATTTGTTGATTAATCCCATCCCAAAGAGAATTACTACAAATTTTAGGATAGCTTTAAAAACAACTCCACCTGAGAGCTTTCTGAATTTGTAGATCCTATCTATTTCTAAGTATTATGAAAAAAGTAACGATGTCTTCATAGTCAAATAATTCTAGTTATGAAAATATATGTAAATGATTGCCAAGAGTCTCATTATTTCAATGATGGACAATTTCTGTTTCAATACACTGTGGACAATTTTTGGACAGGTGGAGTTTTATTTTTCCCTCCACATTCCATATTTAACATTTTAGAGTTCATCTCAAGCTGAACTTCTGCATATAACATGCACAGGCATTCCAATATTGCAAGGAAGATCAGTATTCTGAAAATTCAAGAACTGCTAGAAGTCGTTCGAACTTTTGGCAGAACCTCCTTCTAGACCAATTTCTATAATGGAATGTGAACAGAATAGATGCCAGTTTATGGGTTTATATTTTTGATCAAGATTCTAGTGAATTTCATTACTTTATATCCATAAATATAAGATTTGAACAAATATTTAATCAGCTGTAAAGTAGATAGCTGAATGCTATACTATGAAAGCTTCCACCATATACATAAATCAAGCAGGGCCAGTAGAATAACCTACCACATAAAATTTGATTTCAGCTGATTCAGTATCATGGTGTTCTATAAAATATGTTCTTATCTTCATCATATTTCCAGACTTACTTTTGCTGTTGCAGATATGAAAAGGAACAAACATCTCCCCTAGGGTTCAAGAAGTTTAGAAAGGATCGTATATGTTTTAAAAGGTATCACTTAAAGACTATTCTGAAAGGAGTAGGGACACTTCTCTCCCTCAAACAGAAGTAAGAATGACATAGCTTACCTTCATTTCCTTTTGTAAATTTTATTTTACCTATGGTAAGCATAAGTTTTGAGGATCAAATTATTGAACACTGCTGAACCAAAAATTAGGATTCATTTCCCAAAAACTGGAAGGGCACCTAAGTTTCATTGTGTGCTGCTTGGCTTGATTACATTATAGAACACATGGGTTCAAATCAGCAAAGTGCCTTAAGTTCAAACCACTCTACTGTAATCCTGCTGTTGCTGAGACTTCCTTACCCAGTCAAGGGGGATGGGGAGATTCTGCTTAAATGGGAGACCCACTGGTGACAACTTACAAACTAAGTCAGAACCTGACGAAATAATTTCCCATTAAAAACACTATTTTTGGAATATGGGTACCTTGGTGGTGTTGGGTGTGATATGTCAACAAGCATCTGAAGAGGTGTGATCCTATACCTCTGAATCACATATAATATTGTAAACCTATGTTACCTCAATTTAAAAGTTTGTTCAGCAAAGAAACACTACTTTGGAAAATTGAAAGTCACCGCATTTATAAATGAAACCTTCATACATTTTGACCTAACAGAAAGAGTAAAAATATATTTAGATGCATTTGTAAATAAATTCCTTGGAAAATATAATCACAATTCAAGATGTCAATGACCATTATAATCACAATAAATGAGAATCCTTGGAAACAAGAGCACACAATTAATTTGTCACATTGTATGTATTGTGGAGCTTATAGGTTTTTAGATGCCATGATTTCAATTTACTCTGCTGTTAAGGATATCAGACACTGTGGAGCTCTGAGACTGGAGATGGGTATGATGGAGAAATTCATTGGGCCTTTCCAAAACCCAATTCGATATGAAGAAGTGGGACTGAGTTGTGAAGATAGAGGAATGGAAGTGGCCTCCTGGGATCACACAGAAGCCTTCTGTAAGGGAATTAGAGTGGAGAGGAAGGGTTCTGCTGTCTCTGAACATTGAAACATCACACTATCCTCAGAGACTTTTCAGAGTTCAGTGAGCCATTAAAAGGAAATCCTATTGGTAAGTCCCAGCTTTATCTCCTTTCCAAGGACATTTTAATAGTATTTTAGTCTGAAGAGAAAATAGAGCCAGAATGGGGGTCTGGATTTGAAATCAGAGTCTGGAAAGAAGAACAGCAAAGGTACCACTCTTGCCCCCTTCCTGTATTACAACCAAATTATACATAAAGGCAAAGGTCTCTGGACGACAATTACATGCATCAAGAGAGAAAGCACAGCACAGGGGCAAGAAAAAATGCAATTTAATTGTGCCTGGAGCATTACTGGGGCAGTGTGACACAACAGAGGGAGGGGTGGCTGCTGTACGGAGCCCCTCTGCTGTGGCTGAAGGAGGGCTCACGCCTCCATCAGGGGCTTCAGCACCCTGGGAATGCATGGGAGGGAGAGGTACAAAGGGTTGGTGTGCAGGACAGAGGGCATAGCTCTGGAGAACTACAGCAGAGATCCAGAGTTCAACGCAGAATTGAAGATCTTTCCTTTATTAAGGAAAACAACATTTAGATTAAAATGATTAAGAAACAGACTTTTTCTGGCATATGCCCTGATCAGCATAGGGCTTTGGATTAAAGCAGCTATGGATAACCCTGAGCTTTGTCCTTCAGTAGCTCTGGGGACCTTGGGCATGTACCTTATCCAGGCTGACCTCCATTTGTCAATTTGAATAGTAACTTTCAGGGCTTGGTGGTGAAGTCCAAGTAAACTCATGAAAATTGTAGTGTGTGTGCTTGTGCAAAGGGGATCTCAGTTTGTGCGTTCTGTCCTGACATCTTTTACCCTCACTTAACAAGAGGACAAAGTGTGCTTAAAGACAGAATGTGAACTGCTCATTTTTTAAGATTGGACGAAATGAGATATATTCACCTTCAGTAACATTTCATGCTATTCCAGCAACTCCGCTACATTAAAGAGTCAAATTAGAAAGCTTAAATAAGAATACATATAAACATTTACCAAACTACAGTGCTGGCTATGTGTTAGCAGCTAACATCAACTCTTAAGCACCTCTAATTAAACATGATTATCCAAACTGAAGGGATGTGGAATATTTTGCTTGATCTGCATTTTAAAATATTTCCCATGGCAACCACCTCAATGTCCCATGGCCAGCATGAGTCACTTTATTGGGAAAGTTATGGATCATAAGTTAGACTCAACTGTACATATTACACATGCTGATTATCTAAATTAAATCTGAATAGTTCAGCACATTTCCAGTAAATGCATAGTTATGTGCTGATTTTGTTTTTTTTCCCCCCACAAAACTTACTTGGAGAGAAATGAGTCTCTTGCTAATACTAATAAAAGGGGTTTAAAAGTTGAAATGGTACCCAATCTTTTCCTACAAGGGTGATCAACCATAATCTCCTGTAAGTTAATCCATTCGGCCTTGTCGTGAAGGGAGAGGGCCTGTCTTCAATTTTCATGGAACAGTTTTATAAATGAGTTGGTCTCCTTCACTGAGGGGAGTATATTTATGGCTCTTCACCCAAATGTTATAATGAACATGGATTCAATACAAAGTCTTCCTTCAGAAATACTGGAAAACAGGACACATAAAAAATACTTAATAAGGTATTCATAATACAGACTCACATCAGCAATTCATTATTCAAGGATTTTACTTTTTTCCTCCTCTAACTGCTATAAAAGCCGGGTATCCTGATAGATGATTAGATTGCACAGATGCTAACTTCTTTATTACTTGGACATAGAAAGAGGATACATGCTTGTCAATGATAGGGTCTTCAGTAATATGAGTTTGCAGATGGAATTCGGATTTACATGTTTAACACTGTACTATTCCCTTTATGGAAGGGGACAAAAGAAACTAAAACAATGTGGTCTCTCTCTAAGGCACTTTTTCCTCAGATCACTTATGCTTTTCCTTATGACTTCAGCTCTTCACTTCTTGATAGGCAGCAAGGAAAAAAAAGAAAATATTACTCTGAGTTAGCAAAGAAATCAGAGATAATGAGGATGAAAAACTGTCACTGTGTCTTCTATAGCTGTCCTAGACCCCCTTCCCCCTTATAGCAGGTGAGCTGAGGCATCTCCCCGGGACTTCAAGGACAACCACCCTCATCCACCCCATTTAAATTTCAGTGATACTCAAGCCTGATCTTCCATGCACCCACCATGCCCTCATCCCCATGGCGAATATTCTAGATTTACATTTTAAATGTTTTACTTCTATAAATTACACCTTCTTTGATTTTCTAATCGTGAGAATGGATCCAAACAACTAATACTCTTGAGAAGTTTAAATGAAATCAATATTCCATATATAAATCTCTTTGTCTTTTAAGATGCTAAATCATCATATACACATATATTACTGAAAGGACACACACATGATTTCGAATTCAAAACAGTTTCCATGAAGGAAACACTGGCCTCTGGACAAGTACTAGTTCACTAACAAAGGACAAAGATGGTCCAGACAGAAACAATAAGGAGTTAGAACTCAGGTTTTGCCGTTTGCTATCTTCCCAACATTGGGGGTATCTTCTTATCTCTGAGACAAATTTCCATCCTGTGCAAAATGGAGTTAAAAACAACAGAAGCTTCTTACATGAATATCATGATGCTTAAACAAAATTATTCACATGAAGGGCTTACCAAGGTGCCAGGTACATAGCATATTATCGATGAGTGTTAGTGCCTGCAGTAGGAACACATGCATAGTTATGTCTGCAACAGGGGACAGCATTGCTGGCCACCAGAAAGTGATCATCTTGTTGTTTTGAGCTTTAAGATTCATGATTTGTAGATACTGAGCAAGAAAATGTGGTCTGTTCTTAGAGCTTTTTTCTCATCCCTTGGATTTCCAAGAGGAGCAACTTATGGTTTTACACTTGGTGCTCTATATGCACTACAAAGTGTACTGCATTATTTATTTTGGTGTCTTACAGAGTGTTAGCCTGAAGAAAATCCAAGAAGAGGTGTGTGTGTGTGTGTATGTGTCTGTGTCTGTATTTGTGAAATTGGCCAACAAATCGGCTCTGAAACTGGTTGTCTCTCAAGGATCTAAGGATTTGGGGCTATGCAGCTTATTTCTATCTCTGACTTAAAACTATTAAACTTCTCACAGACCATTAATCACACAAATCTGTTGAGATATAATTCATCTCAAATATACTGTAAAACACTGTATCATCACTAAGCAATAAGTATCTGAAATTATCATGATTATTAAGTTATAGGTGATGCAAATAAACCCAAAACTCATACATTAAGGTCTTATTACCAGAAACGGTTAATTTATACCTTATGCTTATTTCTCTGGCATAAAATCTTGGTTGGTGACTTTGGTGTTCTCGCTCTCTCTCTTTATATATATTCCTAGGGTCACATTATTTATAAAATATATACTGAGTGCTCATCATGCCAGAGTTCAGGGAAGTATAAAATCTCCTGTAAATGTTAAATAAGTTATCAAAGAAAGGCTGAGTTTACTGGAATGTAACCAACACATTAACATCACTATGTCACACCATCTCCAATGACAGTACATGTCCATAGTTTATTTCTATGAATCTTCAAAGTGTGCTGTGGTAGGGGTGGGGATGGGGGGCGTGAAGGTACCCAGTTAAGTGCTAGAAAAGGGATGTCTAGAAGGGGCTGTCTCTTGAGGTCATCAACTACATGAACCTCAAAGAAGGAATTAATTATAATGTGCCTTCTGTAAAGGAAACAGCACATTATTTATAATGTTCACTTCCCAATACGTGGATTCCAATGGCATTCTTGAAGGGAGTCCAAGTTTCCCAAATGAGAAAGATTTTTAAAAAAAGGTCTTTGTGGATTTCTATATATTTAATGTGTTCTTTATTTTTTTAAAATAGTAATATATCTGAATATGAACTAAAAAAAATTATACCTTCTCTACCAAAACACACACACACACACACACACACACACACACACCCTACCAATAGGAACATATAATGCCTAAAATAGGGTTGTGAGACTGAAATGTTACAATATCAAAACCCTGCACACTCTAGACATTCTTCTTACCAAAAGACACATTATGCTCACTATTAGCTGATGCTTTGTGGGTTGAAACTCCATAGAGTTTACCATTTCATTATTTGCAAGTGGATAAGCAGTTGCAGCTTATATCAACAGTATGAGCTGTACAAGTCACACAATCCTGAAGGGATGAGTTCAAAAAACAAAAGGTATTAAAATAAAAGGAGTCCCTGCAGAGCTTAGCCAAGAGATAATTAAAGTCTACTTTGGACCCAACCAGAATCAGTAGATTTTTTTAAAGAACTTTTTTTTTTTTTTGTGGTGGCTTAGAGAAACTGACATCGCCTTTGTTAGTGTTTTACAGAGGCATTTATTTTTAGTTATACAGCTGAAACTCTTCAGCCCAATGAACTGTGGCTGTCTGTGGTGTATTCAGCAGAAGGAAAAAAAAAGACACTTTGCCATTAGTTCTAAAAATATCAGTGACATGTCAGGGTCATCATCTCTATGTTAAGAACTATGGAGAGTTAGATAGAGATGAACTTATGTCTTTCACACTCAGCATCTTCAGTGCAAATGAAATTTTAAAAGTACCTTTCACAGTTTTTAAGCTGAATACAAATCTCAATTCAAAAATCTAAACACAAGAACACCTATAATAAATGGTGTAACTAGAAAAATGGTGGGAGATGGTTCACATATGAAATCCATATGGAGAAGGGAAATGATTTTAAATCACCAGTATCCTATCAAGAGCTACAATACATAATCCTATGTTACAGATATTGTGGATCTACACACACACAAAAAAAAAATCTATACCTATAGATAATATATATATATGTAGTTACAGATACTAAAATGCCTTATAGAAGTTGGATAATATGTTACAGTGGTCATATGGGGTGCTGGGTTGAGACAGCTATACCAAGTGGGATCAGGCTCTCACTAGATTTGCAACTAGGATCAATCACTTATGCTGTCTAGACTTCAGTTTCCTCAGCTTTCACATGAGGGAGTGTATCACTGTACTGCTTTCCAAATTGCAAAGTCTATGCTTCAGAGAGAAAATGCATGCTTAAATAATTCTGTTCTATTTTCCATAGCAATAAAGAAGTCCAATACACATTTGTTTAACAGAATGTAGAATTTCTGTAAATATTATAAAAATCAAATATATATATGTACGCATGCTATCTTTACACATAGGGGTACATGTACAGCTGTCTGGGGGGCCTATCTAGTTTGCAAATTACAGATAAGAACAAAGAAAATACTTAGAAAATGTGATTTTATGTACACTGGCTAGGTTCTTGATGTATGGCTACAACAGGAAATGACCACTGTTGAAAAAGGATATGGATAAACTGGGATGATGATGCATTTGGTGGAGTGTGAAATGGTGAAATCACCTTGGAAAACAGGATGAAGGTTTCTCACAAAGTTAAAGACAGAATTCCCATCTGACCTAGCCTTTCTATTTATGGATAGATACCCAGTAAATTGAGAATTGAAAGCAGGATTTAATTTTAATATCTATACATTCATGCTATAGTAGCATTATTCATACTAGCCCAAAGTAGAAGCAATGCAAATTTCTAAGGATGAATGGATAAACATTGCACATGAAATATATGCACACAACAGAATCTAATCCAGACTTTAAAATGAAGGAAAATCTGACATATGCCAAACATGGAGGAACCGTGAGGATATAATACTAAGGGAAATGTCATACACAAAAGAATAGGTATTGCAGGTTTCAGATTATACGAGGTACACAGAACAGTGTAATTCATAGCAACAGAAAGCAGAACAACATCACCAAGGGTTGTGGAAGGGAGACTGGGAATGGCTAGTGGGTACCGAGCTTCAGTTTTGCAAGAGAAAAAGAGTTCTGAAGATGGATGATGGCAATAACGGTTGTACAACAATGTGTTAGTGCTCCTGAACAGAATGCCTAAAAATAGTTAAGATGGGAAATTTTGTTATGTGTATTTTAATACAATTTAAAAAAAAAAGAAGAAGAAAATTTGACTTACTAGTTGAATGATTAGAGAACCAGCATTTCAGAATTAAAAGGACAGATTCTGAAACTGGACTGCTGACTTTCTGAGTTTGAATTTGCAAAAAGTATGGTGTTTTGGGTCAGTTACATAAAATCTCTGTGATTCCTTTTCTCAACTGCAAATTGAGGATAACAATAGCACTCCCTTCAGAGTTGCTGTTAGGCTAAAATGTGTTATAAAGTGAAACGAAGTCTATAGAAACATGTAAGGCAAACATGGAGTAAGTATTGCTTCTTGCTATTACTAGTGTTTTTACTAGTAGAATTCTGCTGAGATTTCTTTTCTATATGTTAATTTATTTTCTAAGATACAGCAATGAAATTCTGTTAACGTGTTTGACATTTTGAAATCACTTACAATTATAATTGAAAAGGTTGATTGCTCTTAAGAATAGGGATGTTAGAGCTTCATTTTCTTCTTTTCTTCTTTGCATTATAGTGGACGGTATTTCCCTTAAAATAATTGAAAAGACTGGGAATGTAAAGGGTCATTGCACAAGATATATACTTTGGCCTCTATGATTTGAAGAATTAGCAATATCACACCAAGTTTATGATAATTAGCAAAATGAAGAATGTATAAAAATTTCCAGTTACCTTAGCTGCACCTCTTTTTTTCAATGATTGTATTTGAAAATTCTTGACATTATTGGCATCTATGTATTTCACTACTATTTTACCTGGACAGTGCTTGGAAAATAGGAAATCTACAACATAGCAAAGAGGTGTGCCACTAATTTAGGGAAAAGTCTCTAACGCAAATGTTCATTTCCTTGACAAAAAACAAAAGGATAGATTTTTCTGGTGCATATGACAACACAGGTTGTTTTCAAAGTCACTGAAAAGTGCATTCTTTCAAAAAGGTCTAACCACTTTGCATAAAGTTTGGGGAGGGAGAGTTCAGCCTTTAAAAGCAGGAGGGAAGCAAGTAAACATGAATTATCTAGATCTTATAAGCTTCTACTTATGCAATAGGATTGCACACCCTCTAAAGAGACTGGTGTGCAACTAACTGAATCACTCGCTAATGGCACAGAAGCTTTGTCCTTCTCTGCCCCTTTAGAGTGAACTGATAGAGATAGCAAAGAAAACCGAGCCCTTTCCAAGATGGCTCTTAGGCTAAGGAGAAAAGGAGCTATCAACATAATTTTTACATTTTTGCCTAAGGTAAGAAATGCCAGTAAGAAGCCACATGTTTGCAAATAAAATTGGAAACAGAAGGAAAAGTGGAATGCTGACGCTTGTCTTTGGACCTGGCAATATTCTCACAGGGAGCAGTCTAAGAATCAAGAACTGTTTCTCTGCAATGTGGCATGACTGATGAATGTGGATATTCAGATATTGGAGAATATATACCTTTAATATTATCTGCCTGAACCTGATGAACAGATGGCATAAACGAAAATCAGCTTACCACAAATAATTATACAAAATGAAAATTAGATGGATGAAACCTAAAATTTGATGCTTTTTATATTAAGTCAAAATTAGAAATAGATAAGCTCATTTATGTAGCTAATAAATTGAAAGCAGAACATCCATCTTGTGTAAAAAGGAATACTCTGGAATGGGAATTAATACCCCAGTGCATAAACATTCTGAAGCCCGTTACCTCTATCTAGTCTACATTTTTTCCTGAAAATAAGTTTTTTAATAAAATACACTGTAAAACCTATGGAACAAAAGCATAACACATAAAATATCCTTAGTAAAAATACTGCATTTGGGAAAGAATCACAGGTTGGATTTAGTTCAATTTGATTCACCAGTACCCGTGAGGTGCCTCCTGTCTGTAAATTCTTGCTATAGAATAAACCACAAAAGATCAACGCCTATTTATGGTGCCAGGCTAGGGAATTTAAAGAATTTAGCCCTCTTATCTTTCCCCAGGATGCCCAAGTAGGTTTGGGATCTCCTTTGACTAGAGTGAAAATAAGCAACCAGACACAGTGGGGTAACACTTCCCAGGACATGTCCAACCCCACATGGCCAACTTGCAGATTTCCAGGTTGTCAACCAAAGAATGAACACTTCTACTCCATTCTGCCAAGAGATCAACGTGGCATCGACCAGAGATGGCTCGAAAATTTAGGGCACAATGATCCCTCTTAGGGATAGCCAAGGAGAAAAAAAATTATTAAGATCATTCAAAATTAAATCAAAATTCATGAACCAGTTGTTCTTTCTAACCTCCTAAGGACAATAAATTGGTGCCCCCTCATTATCTTGCTACGAGAGACACTCTACATTATTTTATGAAGAATCTATGAAATTGATTTGTAATAAATGTCTGCTGGAGGTCAAGGTGCAGCAAAGAGCAACTGGGCATCTTTTGAAAGAAGGTCATGGATATTGCATACAAACAAGCTTGAAAACTATAATCACCCTTGAATGATCTCTTGGGTCAATGACAACTTAAAAGCCTTATAAACCCAAGGAGATCTGGGGAGGCACAGAGCAGTCTTTAAAAGCAAGAGCCAAATGAACTTGAATTATCAAAGATAACTGGGACAGCAGATTCAGTTAACTTCTTTATCAACCAAAATTAATGTACTGACAAATTAAAAGCAACAGTGAATTACATGCATCCCATATCTGGCAGAGACATCACTTGGGAAAAAAAAAATAAAAAGAAGATGGATAATGAAATGTTTTAATGTTCCCAAGAGAAACATTTGAAAATATATACACATATATCAGCAAGAGGGGATAAGCCATGTCTCTGACCCTTAGAAATGAAGCATTTCAACATAGAGCCTTTTTCAGGAAATTTGATATTTTGTTTGGATTGAGATGAGATACCTGTTTCAAAGAGGAGCTAGATTTTCATTTCAAAGCTCAGAACTGAGCTCAACTGATGCAATGTATGTTTTCAGTTTGACTATTTAGAAATTCCTTTGTTCTGGTGTTTACTCAGTGAATCAGAAACTCTACATATTAGGGAATTTCTTTGGCTTCTAGAAAGAATTCAGCATTACTGGGTCCATTTAATACTTGGAAGAATGACACAAATATAGGAAAAATAGATATATTTGAGAGTTAGAAAGAAGAGAAAGGGACCTATAGATTAATTCATTATCATACATTGTTTTGCTTCACACTTTTGTGGGCCAAAAATAAGTTCTATTTTTTGGGGAGGGGTGGGGAGAAGCAATTACAGTTGATTTATGTGTTCACTCCTCTCCCCTCTCTTATTTCTGGTAACAGCATTCCCATTTGTTTCGGAAAAGCATCTCTTCTCTGCTTTTGTCAACATCATTGGGAGGGTCGAAAGCCATCACAGGCTCCTGTCATGGACAGGCAGCCAGGCCTAAATAATCATAATCACAGTGCATATGGATTAAAAGTACCTAAAACCAGGCCCGATAGAGTGCAATGACTTTTGCTGGAACTATGATAGAATATAGATCTGATGTTATGGTCAACCCGAGAGCAAAGGTAACACAGGTTGTGTGTGGTGGGGGAGAAACAATGGTCAATAGTTAGGTGAGTGGGAGAGAAATGGGGGACCAGAGAGAGAGGGGAAGAGGGAGAGAGATCCCTAGCATTTAGCCATGCCTGAAGCCATCCATATTCACTCCTTGATCTTCCTAATTACATGAGCCAACAAATTCCCTTTCATGTTTATGCTGGTTTCAACTGCAATTCCTCTCATTTGAAATAGTAAATAACCTGACTAGTAGAGCTATTCAGGTTTGAGAGTAGCAAGGCTTTTGGAAGGGAAAGAGAATGTTCCCACCCCCACTAGCTTTCCAAGAATAAATTCTGTTCTTGTATTACCCAGGGATGACTCAAGGGCATCACTTACTCCACTGCTATCCCTTTAATATACCTTTCTTGGTGATCCCCTGTGACCCCGTAATACGATTATAGACATTGATGATTTACAAGAAGTGAAAATTCAATTCGAATGATTCAAAGTGACTTTCATAAACTACAATCTGGGGGACATGCGTATTCTTGAAATACACATTTTCATTGATTACCTATGTCCCTAAGCAGTGAAGAGATGGCAAATTATAAAGCTTAAAACCATTACAGAGAGGAACAGAGAAAAACTTTAAAGCATGCCAGTAATTGGTTGGAGCAGGAGTCACCTAGTGAATATTCCTAAATGAATCAGGTTTCTACATACCAAAAGATTCCTTTCCCTTTAGAAATTAGCACAGATGAAAACTGAATTCTTAGATGAGTGGACAGCTGAACTGAGTTTGATGTTTCTGTATTGGCTCAATTTAGAGTTCATGACTTTAGTCCCTAAATTATCCATTCTTTTGATCCTGAATCAAGGGCAAATTTGCACACAAGGGCCATGCATTCATTCCCTGGCCTATGACTATATGAGGATGAAAGGGATGAAAGAAAGCTTGGTGAGCCTCTAATTCAATCCCTTTCCTTAGAAATGAAGAAACTGAGGTACAGAAAAGTTCAATATGATTTGTCCAAAGTAACACAGCCAGTTAATGAGAGAGTCATTCCGAAGTTTCCTGTCTTTTATTTTGATAATGAGATTCAGAGATGTTCAGAAAGCTATGTTTCATTATCAAGGGAAAAGAACTGAGATGTCCTTTTTATTCAAACAACAGTGACCTGGCATGATTAACCATTTCTTCATTCAATTAGAGAAGATGACAGATAGGTGGAAGATGGGTTTTCTCAGACAAAAAGAGTGGGTCATTTCAGGAAAACAAGTGCATTAGAAAGAGGATTTTTGAGCCTCTACATGAACTGGAAAGCTTTTAAAATTCTATTTTAAAAAATCATTTAACCTGTTGTTCCCAGCTTCTACTTTACTCAGTTATATAAGGAACTGAAGCTTCCAAAGGCAGTTACAATATATTGTCAAATTCTCTCTGGGCTGTTTTCAATTTCTCACCCCACTTTTCCTGTGCTCTCTATCTCACTTCCTCCATCCATGGGAATCTGACAAGCTGTCAAAGAGCTCACCTTCTCATTCAGCTCCACATTCACCTAAAGAAGTTCATTTGCATTTCCACAGCTGCCATATTGGTCTCCCACAATAAGAATCTGAACTTATTATCAGTGAATTTGATTTAATACCAGCACAGATATGTTCAACTAAATAGATGCATAACATGGGAAGGTCATTTTGAATAAGATAAATAACGTATTCACCTTCTAGTTCCCCAAACATTATATTTTACCCACACATCTGTGCTACTGATACATCTGTGCTGCCGATACTTACTTAACTGGCTTCTAGTCCTGTTTTACCCCAGAGAACTCCACACCTTCCTCTGGGTTTCCATTGTAAGAGAAGAGATAAAATGGACAATTATTTACTCATAAGACTGGCCAGTACTCAATGAGCCCCTGCTATGTCTGAGGCACGTGCAGTGCACTAGAAACGATAAGAGCCATGATGCATGCTTCCCTCCTGGGATTGTCCAAGCTAGGGCTACATTTATCTCTAACTTTCAATGCACGTACCCTTACAAAGAGTCAGCTCTTCAGAAAATCTTGAGAAAAAATTTAAAAGTTGTCCATTATTCCACCTGGCAACCAGAGCAAACAAAAAACTGACTCCAGCTGATGTTTTCAATTGTATGAGATGGTCCATTAAGTCCAAGCTTTATTTCGTCATAGGTCACTATCATGCCTCTTCAAAGAACCATGCAGGCAAAGTATTAAGCTCTGATTTAATTCTTTTTAAGTCACAGAAGAAGCCATCACCTTCCTCCCCAAATGCTGAAGGCAACTTCACTGACTGCTGTTTCAGAAAAAACTCTTGCTACCCGGTGCCTGCTCACAAAACACCCTTGAAAAAGGCTGTGCCATTCTAGAGGTCTCAGAGACAGTGAAAACTAAAGGAATAAAGGACCACAGGATTGGGAGGGTAGCCTGGGCTATTCTTAGTAGTTCAACATAGAGTCCCTAGCTTCAGAGACCAGTCTTCATTCAGATAAAATATATTTTATTAATAATAAGCAGAAGAAGATCCTGAAAGCAGCGGCCCGGGTATCTGGACCATGAAAACAAAGACCCTCTGCATAGTTTTCAATCGTTCCTTCCCGGCACCACACTGTCTAGTCATATAAAGCTGTAATTGAAACCATGTGGTGTGTGCACAGGGCTCATTACAGGCTCCTCCAGAGTAATCTCATGCCTGAGTCCTATGGGGAGTCTCTGACAATCTTGGGGTCAAGATATTGTCGCTTAAATATGAGAAACGACACGGGAACATACCTCCTCAGGGAAAACAAAACTGGTTTGAATTTAGTGTGTGCAGATAAATACTTCTTTCCCCAAGTCCATGTTTATGATTTTATTGACATCCTTTATAGAAGAGGAAATACATTTTATGAAACAGTTTAGTGATTCATTTTATAATATAAAAGGTAGCAGTTATAATTTTTAAAATATTGATTTTTAAAAATAAAAAAAATCTAGGAAGCTGTACGATCTTGCAAAATATTACATTCACGACGGATATCAACACATTAAAGAGTCAGAACAGTGAAATATGATGTGATATTAATAGTAATATCCCACAGAGAAACATCCTTAGCTTTTGACTAATAAGTCATACCACCCATTAAGGTATCTAATTTAGCACAGAGTGAAAGTCGTGAAAACTAAACCAAGTTAATGCCGGCTGAGAGTGAGGGGGAAATTGAGAACATACATTCAGATTTGAACCTGAGCCCCCCCTTGTGACCTGAGATCATTTGTCGGCCCACAATGACTTCCTGCCTCTCCTAACGCTCCCACAATCAGCTATTTCTTAAGAAGGACCAACTGGAAGAATCCACAGACAGCAGAATATAAGCACGTGCCTATGGAAAAGTCAAAATAACAGCTGATGGCTTTGATAGTCTTACTTCCTACATCCAATCCTTCTAGATTCAAGGAATATTTACTGCATAGCATATAAAAGTTATAGTTCTTGGCACCACTGAAATAACAGGAAATTAGACAAGGTTCTTACTCTCAGGGGACTTCTATTCTAGCAGGAGAGGGGTCATTAACAGGTAAACAAACACAAGCTATTTGGAAAATAATGAGTTGCAAAGGAAAGCAAAGGATGCTCGTGTGCAGGGGTTAGGAAGGTGAGAAAGAGACTTCAGGATTGTTGGCCAACAGTGATCAAAACAGATCTCGTGAAAAGCCAGGAACAGTGCTCCAATCACAGGGAAAAGCAAGTACAAATGCACTGGAGTGGAAAATGGCTGGCATTTTGGAGGAAAGTTATAAAGGAAAGCCTTTATATATAAAAATAGTTTTTAAATAGTGAGCAGGGTTTGGCGTGTCAAGAGTGCTGTGGTGCCTGGTTCCTACCACCGGGCCCTGCAGGCTGCTTTTGACGGGGCCCCAGAGAATGTGAGAAGATGGAAAACAAGGCCAGATGAGGAAGAACTGGAAGAACTCCACACGTTCCTCCAACACCGTAATAGGAGACACTGAAATAGAGAGACCAGGACATTAGATTTAAAAAGCAAGGCTATATGGGGAGCGTGGAACCTCCAAAAAGAAGTATCGGGGAAGAGGCCTCCCTAGTGGCGCAGCGGTTTAGCGCTGCGCTGTGGAGCTGTCGAAGCTTGCTATGTGAATTTGATGCCCGGCCGGGGAGAATCCCACATGGTGTGACAGACCTCTCCTGCCTCGCCCGCTGCTCCCCTCAGCAGTGTATTTCTGATCTGCCTGTTCTGCTCCCCACTCTCTCTGGTGAACCCTCTCACCGCCCCACACCTCTGACCTGTACCCCAGCTTGTATATATAAATAAATAAATCTTTAAAAAAAAAGTATCGGGGAAGACACTATGAATGTCTATATTTTAAAGTGAAAAGACTGACTTAAAAATATGGAGTCAAGAATTCAGCACAGGAAAATGTTTTCCTTTGGAAGCTTTCACAGTGGTTTCACGACCTAACATTCTGGGGAGGTGAATGTACTCTTAACCCTTCTTTATGTATCATGGATAATTTTTGCTATTTATATGAACTGTAATCCTTAATTAGCAATATGCTGGAACTATATAGTGAAACTGTACTTGCTAAAACTAAGTGATTTTAAAATTTCTTTACAAAACAGTATTGTTCTGATAGTATGTGCATGAAGTCATTTACAATTGTTCTCTTCATTAATCTATTCTTCTAGTATGAGATCGTATTATTGGTGCCATCAAGTCATTTATTAAGAAGCAGTAACAAGATTCTTTCTTTACTGCACCATGTAGCTTTGGGGTTCATAATGCCACGGGGCTTTGCTATCACAGATTCATCTGGCATAGTCCTCACATTATGATTTATTTACTAGGTGACCTGAGGCAAGTTACTTAACCTTGCCAAGCCTCATAGAGGGGGTGGAGGGGGGGAATACCGGTCTCCAGTGTTGTAGGAAGTGAATAAGATCACTATAATTATCCAACCTTCATTTTAAAGAAAATGCTGGATGAAATACAGTAAAAATAAGCTGATTAAAAAAATAAACTTGTAAATCTATAGCTCTTCAAAGAAAGAAGAATGTCATCACAGAACTATCAACTCTTTTGTCAAACGTTCACATTCAAGAAACATGAAAAAAATCATGCAGATATGCAGTATACAGTGAGAGCGAAATGTATAAATACTATAGCTCTTATGTCCAGTTTTATCAGAGAGAAAATGTAGAGTCTGCAATATCACATTAGCCCAATTCTCAGTCTTTCTTGTTGGCCTACAGTCTCCCTGAAGGAAATATCTCATTTAACAGTTCTAAGGTCTGTTTGCGGGTCCACAGTATAAATATCCCGAAAATCAGTGCACCTCTATTTTGTGTTTAAGGGTTTAAGTTAGGTATGGTATGAGCAGAGGTATAGACTGATTTCATGTGGCTTTAAAAAATAAAATTATGTTGACTATATGAATTTCCAGGGAATTATGCTGAATAAAAAAAGCCAATCCCCAAAGTTTACATACTGTATAATCCCATTTATGGAACATTGTGGAAATGGCAAGATGACTGGCATAGAGGACAGATAGTGACTGTCCAGAGTGTGGCTATAAAAGGGCAACAGGAGGGACACTGCAGGTTCCCAGTCTTGACTGTGCCTGTATCCTGATGAATCTTCACCTGTCAATGCAAACATCCTGCTGGAGATAGTGCACTTGTGTTTTGCAAGATGTTACTATTAAGTAAAACTGGGTAGCTCTGAGTTATAACTACACGTGAATCTACGGTTATATATATATAAAAAAAACTTTATTAAAATAAAAAGTGAACATAGGTGTTGTTGAAGTTAGAAAAGTAGACAGGAGCCAGAACATGAAGATATCTGTAAGGTATATAAACTGTTTTTCCTAGTCACCTTACCAAATGCTTTATATTAGAGAAGAGAATGTATTTAAATCCAAGCTTTTGCATCTGCAATTTATTAGTAGTAATTGCATTTTTTAAAATTGTGGTAACACTGATTTGCAACAGTGTAAATGATTTAGGGGAGGGTTACACCTCTGCAGAGGTATATGACCATACCAGGCCCACCAGCAAAGCTCCAGTAAAACTTCTCTTAACACAAAGGTGGTTAAATTCAGTATCCCGTGTACATTTGAAATTAGAAAGTACCGGGCCTCCCTGGTGGCGCAGTGGTTAAGCGCTGCGCTGTGGAGCTGTTGGCAGCGGTGACGCGAGTTCGACGCCCGGCCAGGGAGAATCCCACATGGTGCGGCAGACCTCTCCTGCCTCGCCCGCTGCTCCCCTCAGCAGTGTATTTCTGATCTGCCTGTTCTGCCCCCCACTCTGTCTCTGGTGAGCCCTCTCGCCGCCCCACACCTCTGGCCTGTACCCCAGCTTGTATGTATAAATAAAAAAAAAAAAAAAAGAAATTAGAAAGTACCAAAGTATCAAAGAATACAACTAATTTTAATAGAACCCCCCATAGGCACACACTTCTGCGTGTGTGTACTCAGTAACAAAGGCAGCGAAGCCCCACTTCTGTTACAATGCAAAAGGTAACCTTCATTCCAGTGGAGGTTTGTGTCTGCAGAGGGCCATGAGCTACCACACAAGGGAGCCTTGGAGAATCCCACTCACCTTCACCTCCTGCTCACCATAAATCCTCATTATCATGTTGTCAGCACTGAAGTCTGTTAACCTCTTCAGTGCCCAGGCTGACAGGCAAGTTCTGCTTATTAATTTGCCAATGCTTCATTTCATTGTCGTCTGAAACACCAAACTTATTTTTTCTCATCTCAAGGACCAGAGGTAAGTACCCCCATAAAAGCAGTGAATGAAGGCCTTACATGGAACTGTCTATATCCTTTTGCTTTTACATATAAGCAGGCCACCTTATAATTTTAGTGGAAGAATCAATTTTTTAAATTTCCCCACATTTGATTTTTCTCTCTCAAAAAAGTTCACCTTTAAAATACACAAATACCTTACCAGATATGATGGTGCAAATCAAATTTATTTATGGGTAAAGACAATTACGTTGCATGTCAGAGTAAAGCATCTTTGTAAGAGGTAGAGGTGGGATCTTGTTTTTTTCTTTTTGTATCAGTCTGCTACTTAGAAAAGACTAAGAGCCGTACAAACTTGGTTAGTGAATATTCTTCTAATCGTCCCTCAGAAGCCATGGGAACTAACTCACAGGCAAGTTTACCACCTTGCATTACAAAGTGATCTTACTGAAATTAAGGAATTCAAGTCCCTATTTATTTGAGCATGTAAACTTTCTTGGAATGGTTCTGCAAAATCAGTTTCTTTGATAATAAATGCATTTAATTTTCATTCTAACACGGTATGTATTGCTCCCTGGTGTTATGTGTTGGCTGACAGCATCAGCTTTTGTACATCCCTAATCAAATTTTGTCTAACAAAAAGCTGAACTAAGCATATTTGTTTTCCTATTTATAGCAGCATGTGCTTACATAACATATGAGATAGCAAGATTTTAAAAAAAAGATCCAAATCTTAAAATGCATTATTATGTTCAGTTTAAATAAAAGCTATGTTCTTCCATTAAATAAGAATATTAAAAACAATTGGAGACAGACAGAAGCGTATTGCTTATTTTCCAACTGGTATAATCACTGTGTTCATCCACAATGAAGTAGAACAGCATGCTGAAATGCATTGTTCATGGGGGGAGTTTGCTTCTCCACCCTCCCCATTTGCACAATTGCCCTGGCATTAATCCCCTTGCCCATGCAGGGTACTTGGTAACACCAGTACAGTAATGAATTATTACAATGCAGCCGGGGAGGGGGGAAGGCCATTGTGCTGCATATAAGCAGCGATTCCACCATATCAATAATTCTGACTGCCACTGGGAACCACTGTAGCTGAAACAGATGTTTCATGTTGATAAGTAGGGACTGGGAAAGAAATTTTTATCCCACTGTTCATTTTTCTCTATTTCCACTACCCATACCTGGCAGCAGCTCCTCCAGTACAGCTGTCTCTTGCAAGCCAATCTGTTCAATCCAGGCTCTTAGGTCTCATTTCATAAATCAAACTCAGACTGGACAAGCCACAATCTCAGGGTCCCCTTGCTGCTTTCCTCTGTGGAAACGCCTCTGTCAAAATGAGAGACGCTGGGCCATCGTGCTTAAATTAGTGCATTGTCACAATTCATTAAGAAAGACAGCATGGGCTGGGTCTTTTTGGTATTCTACATTAACTATTTAGTAGAGTGAGAGGCACATTTGTGGCATTTTGCACAAGATGCTCACCTTCAGATGAAGCATTTGGGAGAAAGCCCAGAATGTCTGTGGGGAAGCAGTTCCATGTGAGTCCAGTGGGGTCAGGTGCTCCCACTCATGTTTGCAAAGTATCTCCTAATTCCCTTTGCTGGAAATAAAACTTTATTGGCTGAGCCTCAGGTCAGAGATGCTTGCTCAAGTCTGGGTTGTAAGACCCTAGTAGTCAGGGCAGGGAGTGGTCTAGGGACTTTCTTGTAAAATTAACAGGAAAATGGGGGAAAAACACGCAGGTTCAAACTACTTTCACATACTTTGACTAATTAAATGCAGTTTTAACTTGTTAAGTAATAAGTACATGCAGTTGTAACTGAAAACAGCTCCCACTTATTATGTACCTAAAAGGGCCAGGGATTGTGCCAAAATCATAACACGTGTTTGTTTTATTTAATCTGCACAATAATCTTTGGAATGGGATTTGCTATCCTCATTTCATAGACTAGAAGTTAGAGAGATTCTGTGCTTTACCGAGACCTACGTTATGTAAATCTTAAAATCAGGTCTAGAAATCTTGCCATTTGCAAGGACATAGATGGAAATGGAGGCGATGCTGCTAAGTAAAATGAGAAAGACAAGTACAGGATGATTTCACGTACATACAGAATATAAACAAAACAATAGAACAGACAAAACTAAACCAAAATAACCTCGTGATATCTGACTGAAGAACTGAAGCTAATAGAACTGAGATAGGTGAGTGGGAGGTGAAGAGAAGGGGCGGGTGTGGAGGGCAAAGGGGGAATGGGTCCTATGAACTATGGTGGAGGATCGCAGGTGCCTTGGTGGTGAGTGGGGTGTGGTAACATACATCTGTAGAGATGTGATCCTGTACCTCTGAATCATATTCAGTGAATGTAAACCAACGTTATCTCAATAAAAAATTAGGTCATTTAAAAATTAAAAATATTTAAAAAACAAAACCAGGTCTAATATTTCTAATATTTTTTAAAGATTTATTTATTTATGCATACAAGCTGGAATGCAGGCCCGAGGTGTGGGGGGATGAGAGGATTCACCGGAGACAGAGTGGGGAACAGAGCAGGGAGATCGACTGAAATACACTGCTGAGGGGAGCAGTGGGCAAGACAGGAGAGGTCTGCTGCACCATGTGGGAAGTTCCCTGGCCAGGGATCGAACTCATGCTGCAGTGGCTGCGGGTAGTTTCATAGTGCTGAGACTTAACCCCTTGCACCACCAGGGAGGCTCAGGCCTAATATTTTTAAAGCCTACAACATCATCTGTTAATTCTAATGCATAGTGAGCTTTCTCTCTCTCTCTCTCTCTCTCTCTCTCTCTCTCTCTCTCTCTGTGTGTGTGTGTGTGTGTGTGTGTGCGTTTCAAATATTGAGATGGCGTGACTAAAAATATGAGGATGAGAGTTATATTAGCAAAGTTAGGTGAGGTTAACAATTCAAACTGTTTAAGCATTCACTGCATAAATTTTACATTATTGAATGTTTGAAGATATTTGTAATAAAAAGTTGAGAAATGGTTAGTAATTACGCTTCAGGCACAATGAGGCTAAAGGAAGGTGAAGCTGGGTTTGGGACTTCATGAGACATGCTAGTAGAGAGTGATAAATCAGTTCCAAGTCCTACATTTAGAAGGGCAAGATGGCTGACCACAGCACTAAAGCACCCAGAGGGTGAGGGTGGGGAGGGGTAAGAACAAAGAGAAGGAAGCAGAGTGGTCCCTGGTGGTGGGATATGTGTGAGTGGGTGCTAGATACACTGAGGTGGTAACCCCTGATGGAGATATTTCAATGTTACCTAAATTAAAATTAATAAGTAAATAAAATTCACTATTTAAAAAAAAAAGGAATACACATAATCTGACCCAGGATAGAGCTTTAAATTATAAACTTTCCAAACTGGAAGGCAGGGTGATTTAACTGATGCCTGATGAACACAGCAAATGGGGCAAGCTGCCACTATGCATATTTGAGCATCTCTGCCTCTGGGATTAAGTGGTAGGGCACCAGGAGGGATTTCTGCAGTGCACTAGTCATCATTTCTTTTTCAGCCTGGTCTGAATGGGATTCAGTCAAGGTGAGACATGAATTGGATGACCTTTCAGTACTCCGCATCCCCACCCCCAGTCCCGCAATTCTTAAAGTCCAAGGAAAAAAAAGGCATCGATAAAGAGCAGAATTTAAACAATTCATGTGCTTTTCCTTTCCAACCCAAATCATCTTATTTAAAGTATCTATCATACAGAATACTGTCCACAGTAGTTACGGAAACAAGAAGGGGCTACAATCACGCTGCTCAGTTTATCAGTAGAGCAGCAGCTGAAATTGTCCACCAATCCCCTGGCAGAATTAAACATGGCACTCCGGAATTATTATTATTATTAACAAGACTCACTTAGCCAGAGCACTAGCAAGTACAGAAGCCATGAGGAGAAATCAGATCAGATCAGGTCCAAAGAGATGCCCTCAAGTGATCTAAAATGTAATGGCTTCGCTCCATGTTTCTGTATGTTTCCTTTGTGTTGTCCAGATAAAGGATGATTTGGGGAGTCACAACATGGTGGAAGGAGGCAGTTTCCTGACCAACACCCTCAGTCTTTGAACCAGCCCAGTAAAGGCTGGAGTTGGGGGGGAGCGGAGGGGAGAAACCAGGCCTTTGGTCTTGGAGTCATAGGTTCAATTCTGCCATTAGCTGCTTGATACTAGGCTAGAGAATGACCTTAGATTTTTCTTATGTATAAACAGAACTTGTAGGGTGGCACGGAGGCAAGAAGGCATGCAGAAGGTATGTACAAGTCCCCCTGTACAACAGCTTTTCCTTACTCGCTACTGAATTATTCATAGTTTTTACCGCTGTCTTGGATAGAATGGCTTTGAAATGGCTTGTTTATATTTGTTTCCCCTTGAGGGCTGTATGCGCATGGAGGGCAGAGACAACTTTACTCATCTCTAATATATTTGCCTTGAACTGGGAGAAAGCCTTGTTCCTATTTCTAGAATGAACAAATAGATGGTTGGCTTACAATTGCTTCTGATGATGAAGGTTCTAGATGAGGCATTTAATATTGGTAGTGATTAATTTGGGGACATCTAAAGCTATTTTTGACTATGATTATTAGTTGTACTACTGCCTGTACTATTACTACTACTGCTACTTCTCTCATGTCACTACTATTATGAGCATGTAATATTGATGAAATACATACCAAGACTTTCTAAGACTCATTGTCTAGTAGCTGTATTTCAGCCAACCTTATAAGGTAGGCTACACTATTCTGCCCATTTTTTTTTTCAAATGGAAAACTAAGACAGAAAGAGATTGAGCCTTAAACAGCGATGAGGAAGAATCTATATAATTGAATGCTCACACTGAGTCTGATCATACTGATTTCTGTGGCTGTTTTTCTGGGAACACATTTATAGTATAATAATCTGCTTAATATTTACTCAAATGTTCATTTATTACAAAAGTTTATAGAGTTTTTATCTAATACCTGGTAGTGCAGCTGCAGATTAGAAAAGACACAGTTCCTTTCCTAATTCCTGGATAGCATAAACTCTTACTAGCAAGTTCTCTCAATAAAATTACTGCTGAAAGCATAATAGTGGAAGTTGGAAAACTGCAACAACTTTTATTTTTATTTATTTATTTATTTTTTTAATAATTTTTATTTATTTATGTATACAAGCTGGGGTACAGGCCAGAGGCATGGGGCGGCGAGAGGGTTCACCAGAGACAGAGTGGGGAGCAGAACAGGCAGATCAGAACTACATTGCTGAGGAGAGCAGCGGGCGAGGCAGGAGAGGTCTGCCTCACCATGTGGGATTCTCCCCGGCTGGGCGCCGAACCGGCATCGCCCACGGCCAACAGCTCCACAGAGCAGCGCCCAACCGCTGCGCCACCGGGGAGGCCCTGCAACAACTTTTAGAAGAAAAAGCTAATTTTATTTAATTTGGTCTAGTAACTGACTTCGGGGAAAGTTCTTTCTCTACACAAGGTACAGTTGGAATATTTCTTTTAACTTGGGTTTTGTTCAGGCACAATTATTTCTTCTTTTTCTTCTTTTTTGGTATCTGCTAATAGAAGTTTCTGAATTTTCTCAGACATGTCATTAGTTTTATATTGAAACTTGATTTCAAGTCCCCAGATGTCTGACTTTTCTTGGCTGAGAGCTTATTCATATGAAAGTTATATATGAAAGTCATACATAGCAATTTTTTTTCAAGACAGAGTTAAGGACAGCTTATTTGTGTGTGTATGTGGTGTGTATATGTGGTATGTGTGTGTGTATATGGGGTGTGCATGTGTGTGCACAAGTGTGTATGACTAAGACAGGGTACAAGTATGTATGACTAAGACAGTCTTACTCTGGGTGTGCAGAAATATAAAACAAAATTATTACAATGTTTCTTGAGACTGTCACTTTGGTTTATGAGTAAGACATGCTGATAAAATATGAGGCTGGCAGTATATTTTTGAATTAGTAAAATCTCTTGAGACTCTCTTGCTTATCTACAGCCATAATACCTGACACTGAATTGGTAATATAAAATATAATTATTAAACATTTATTTGCCAATTAATATGCTAATATTTTAATGCTATTTTAAGTCAGTCTTTCTGAACTTAATGAATTAACTTACTGGATAAAAGACAGATGTTTTGAGTAATCACAGGACAGATTTTTTTTTACCATAAAAATAAAGCACTACAAAAGAAATCCATAAACCATAATTTAACTGTCTTTTTTAACCTTTAAAAGTTAAAGAGTTACTATGTATAACAAACACCTTTTTTTTTTCAGTTAAAGGAGATATTATTTCAGTAATTTATTAGAAACAAAGGATACTGTTTAAATTTGTGTTTTTTACCAGTTAGGGTTTTTTTTTTTTCCCCCGGAAGTATTTGTACTATAATCTTCAACTCCTTTAGGACAAGCCAAATTATCTTACGAAGGATGTCTTATTACATTTCCCATCATCATAATTCATCTGCCAAAGGAATTATTAAAGGTTCTTTAGCTATTTCAAAGTAGTAAAAACAAAGGCTAATTCACAAATGAGGTAGCAAACTTGCAGAAAGTATTCTACTTCAGTACATAGTAGACCAGGGGTGAGTAAACCTTTTCTGTAGAGGACCAGGTAGCAAGTTATTTTAGGATTTGTATCAAATGTTCTCTCAGCTGCAGTTTCTTTTTTGTTTTTTTTTAAAGATTTATTTATTTATGCATATAAGCTGGGGTACAGGCCAGAGGCAGGGGGCGGCGAGAGGGTTCACCAGAGACAGAGTGGGGAGCAGAATAGGCAGACTGACAGAAATACACTGCTGAGGGGAGCAGTGGGCGAGGCAGGAGAGGTCTGCCGTGCCATGTGGGAATCTCTCTGGCCAGGTGTTGAACTCACGTTGTGCCACCAAGGAGGCCCAGCTGCAGTTTCTTAACCCTGCCTTTGTAGGGCAAACAGCCACAGATTATCACCTATGTTGGCCTGTCTTAGTTGTTCCAATAAAACTTTATTTGCAAAACAAGCTCTGATTTGGTCTTGGCACATAGGTAAACTCCTGACTACTGCGAGTCAGCATGTCTAGGACCATGGGAAGCCAGCTATCACTGTGTGAGCCTTCCCCTTCTTGGTTTTCATTACTCATTATTTCAAAGTCTAGAATAGATGGAGGAAACATGCTATTGAGATGTCCTGAGCACTCAGAAGACATTCACAAAATAATAAACTTATCATCCTCCTCTCCTTCTTGACCTAAATGGCCAGTTTTCAAAGGCCATCAATCAGTTGTGACCTTTTGTGCATTTGCAAACTTCTGTATACACAGCAACTTCATTTTTAGCCTGGAAAGGATAATGCTCCACAACTCATTCCTGTGTAAGCAAGTTGGACAACTCTAAGTCTAGACATATATATAATTGGGCAGAATTCCTATGTCTTCATAACTGACCTGTGGCAAATTCAACAAGGAGGCTCATAAAAATAACAGGTTAGTTGCACTAAGGGAATTAAAGGTGTAAGACCTCATTGACAGCTTCACCATATTAAGCAAGATCTCCTTTTTTACCCATTCATTAATTCTACGACATAGGCAAATACTACTATTTTTTTTAAAAAAGAGAATGCCTCAGCGATCGCTTAAATCTCAAACACATTCTGAGTTCTTTTAAAAATTAAATTTTATTATTTTTAGAAAACATAACTTGTCCATGTCATAGACTTAAATACAAACAAATAAATGCTAACAAGATGATTTTTTTTTATGATAAATTGTGGGGAAAAGTCAGATTTTCATAATATGAATACTAGCAAGTATTGATAAGGATGCAGGAAAATGGGCATCCCCTCTGCTCTTGGTGGAAGCTTGAGTGATACAGGAACTGAGAGAGCAACCAGACAAGAGATATTAAAGTGAAAAGCTATCCTTCGTACAACCTACTAAATTCATTTCTAGTTACTAACTTCAGAAAGCTACTCATACATGTGTAAGGATATTCATCACATTTTGTATAAAACAAATACTGCAAGTAAGATGAACACTCATCACTAGTAAATGGTTAAGTAAAATGAGTCACTTATGTGATAGAATACCATGAACAGTTAAAAAGGAATGAAACCTCATTATGTGTCATTATATGATCCCATTTCAGAAACAACATTAGATGAAAAAATGAGTCAAAGAAGCATGAGATAAGGAGAAATATATGCTGGTCTCTGCCCCTAGTTCCTGACATAGAGCTCCCGAAATCCTGGGTGATAGGAACATCCTCTGTCCTAATGCCAAGACTTTGTCCAGGTTTCTTGATGAAGACTGGCCATGGGAAAGACTAAGTCATGACTGGAAACTGGGAATTTTCAGTCCTGCCACACATTCTCTTGAGAAGGGAGAAGGGCTGAAAACTGAGTGAAAGATCTAGTATGCTCAGGTGACGAAGCCTCTAAAACCTCCGAATACTGTGGGGTTCAGGCCGCTTCTGTATTGATGAACACACGGAGGTACAGGAAAATCTGCTCACCTGAGGGGTGTGTACAGCACATGTCCCTTCCCACATACCTCATCCTGCACACCTCTTCCATCTGGACGTTAATTTACTCTTTTTCATATCCTTTTATAAGGAAGTGTTTCCCTGGGTTCTGTGAGTGCTTTTGCAAATTAATCAAACCAAATGAGGTGGCTGTTGGGACCTCTGATTATAGCCAGTTGGTGAGAAGAACAGGTGAGAATGTGACTTCTGATGGATCTGAAGTGTGGGGGTGGGGGGCTGCTGAGGGGGGAGGCAGTCATGTGGGACTGAGCCCTTACTTATGGGATCTGATGCTGTCTCTGAGGAGATAGTGTCAGAATTGAGTTAAAGTGTAGGACACCCAGCTGGTGTTACAGAGAATTGCTTGGTGTGGGGAAAAACATCCACACATTTGATGAACAGAAGTGTGAGAAATGAAGTGTTTTGTGTGAGTAGTAAAAGAGACTCGAAAAGAGAAATAGTAAGGAAAAAAAAAACCTGGTTTCTTCCTGTCTACATAGAAGGAAAAACTTAGCTTTTCCTTTATAGAATGATAGAAACTTAAAGATGATTGCCTAGAGGGAAGTAAAAAAGATTTGGGTTTGCATGTAGAGGGTTTTCAGAGTGGAAGAAACTGTTTAATCATATCCTATTTTTTTAAAGAAGAATGTTCTTTTTCTTTACCCTCCTTTTGTTATAACTCAATTTTAAAAACAAAAACTTGAGGCCCAGAAAGGTTAAGACATTGACCCAAAGACAAGTGTGAAGTAAGTGGCAGAGAAGACCTCATATTCTAGTCAAACTCACAAAGTGACATTCCAGCTGTGACCCTCCTCTGTAGCTGTGACATCCTTCCAGGAAGAAACAACTTCCTTCCTTCTCTCTCTCTCTCTCTCTCCCCGCTCCCCCCTCCATCCCTCCCTCCCTTCTCTCCTCTCTCTCTCTCTCTCTCTCTCTCTCTCTCTCTCTCTCTCTCTCAAGATTTACTTTTATTTATTCATGCATACAAGACTGAGGTATAGGCCTGAGGTGCTGTGGAGGGAGGGGTGTGTATGTGAGAGGATTCACCAGAGACAGAGTGGGGATCAGAATAAGCATATCCATTGAACTACACTGCTGAGGGGAGCAGCAGGCAAGACAGGAGAGGTTTGCTGTGCCATGTGGGTTAGCTCCCTAGCCAGGAATCGAACTCATTCCTCAGTGGCTGCTGATATCTTGATAGCAATAACTTTCACCCTTGCGCCACCAGGGAGGCCTGAGAAACTCATTTTTGGAAGGGGAAACATAAGATTACTCTAAAGCAGAATGAATGAAACTGTGCACTAGAGAAAGGCATCTCACACCCTTCATCAACAAAACATATAAAACACAGAGATAATTTTCTTCCCTCCCATTTCTACCTAAGAGGAAGGGATAGACCATACCACACAACTAACAACTACTCTCCTCTAACAGCATCTTATCTGCCAATAAAATGGGGAACATCATTATTTTATAATTTATTTTATTAGAATATGATAAAAAGGGATGTATATGGGCACAGTTGATAGAAAAAAATTAAAAAAATAGTTGAGTAAACCCAAATTTTTCAACGAAGCACATGCTGATCAAAGTGTGCATGACACAGTAACCTGTTTCATCTCTATTTTGATGAGTGACTTCCAAAAACATCCAGAAACAGGATTATACAAGCAACTTTAGTTGAAAAACAAAACAAGAGTTGAGAGGATCCAAAGGACAGGAAATGCTAAGTTTCTTTGGAATATTACTTTGCCTTCCCCACTGAACAAAAGCCCTCTGCTATGAATGAATGTTCCTTTGAGCATATATGGTCAGCATCATGGCAAAACTGCCTTTAGACTGGACTTGAAAAAGAATTCATATTCCGCTACATGCTAGATTAATACCTAGGACACCCAAAGGGCAATGAACTCTCCATGAAGGAGCGTGTCCCTGGCCAGAGTTTATGCATGGGTGAGCATGTGTGCACTCTCAAGCTTCAGACTCCATTATTACCTTTCAAAGTGGGGTGGGAAATGGAGGTCTCCTGGGTCATTAGCTTGCTATGAAGTTGGGAGGGAGTTAGCACATAGTTTTGGGGAGCATCCATATGCTGCTCAGGAAAGCTAACTGGAGTCCTCCACTTTAGAAATGACCAAACAGCACTACCATTCTAATTAAACTTGGGTTCCTGGCTTAATCTGTAAGTGTAATGTAGATCCTCAAAAGTTGGAAGGAAGGAAGACAAAATAACAGAGAAGAAAAATAAAGAAAGCTAAAAGCAGAGTAGGAGAAGGAAAAGGAAGGAGGAATGAGAAGATGTAGAAAGAAGACATTAAAAAAATTAAATGTGGGAAAAAATAATGACCCTTATCAATATTACAAAGTATCTTTTTCCTTGTTGGGGAGTTGAATGGTCACTACAGTATTGAATAGAAACTATTTCAGATATTTCATTTTTAACACTTTCCTAGCAATTATAGATATCATTTCTATGTTTCATTAGATCAGGGATAATAAATATATTCTCCAGATATTATTTCTATGTTTCATTAGATCAGGGATAATAAATATATTCTCCAGACCCATTACACCCTGTTCTTAGACTTATAACTATCATGGCCTTCATATTCCTAAGCCTGAGTGCAGTTTCTTAGTCTTTCTCAACTGAGTGATCCCAGAAAATAGTTCCAATGGGTTGCCCGCTGGCACACAAGATGAACGCTATTTGCCAACTCTCCATTGGGATTGCAGTCCTAGTTGTACATTTCACTTAGCATTGGAGCTTTTATCTCAGGAAACTCATTGTATTATGGAAATTCTATTCAATAACAAAAAAACATTTATTTTCATTACATTGTTAAAAGTAGAATGATCTCAATATATTATTTGAGACATGAAAATATGACCATGTTATCTATAGTTATCTCATTAAAACAGGATCTGGTTATACCATATAAAGGCCTGGGTAGACTTTTTTTTTTTAATAAAATCTATTTACTGCAAATAAATTATGTCTGAAAACATCAGACAGTGGTAATTGGGGAAGGGTTAGAGCTACTATGTAAAACAGAACATTTTCCCAGCCACAAGAGATGGTCAAAGATATAAATTAAATAATGTCTTTACACTGTAACTAAATTTGAATTGGCAATAATGCATTATAGATAAAATGTTCTATCTTTTAAAATGTGGCCTTGAAATGATTTAGATTTTTATACTTATCAAGAAAAATGCAGGTAGTTAGGAATGCTTCATGCCTCTCAAAGTGGAGAATGTTCACGGTCTGCCACTGAATTTTTGTGACTCAACCTGAGAAGGAGGACTAGCAAAAGGATGAAGAAGGGTAATGCTATTAAAAATAATATTTTCACATTTAGGGGAACTTACTACATGCCAACCATCTGTGTATTTATACACAGCTTATTATTATTCATGAATGATCTCTAGGAAATTGTAGTAGTATTCCGGTATTCAGAGGGAGAAACCAGCCTAGAAAGGTTAAGCAAGGTGTTTATATCACAATAAACAGACACAGAATTCAATTCAAGGTGTTTTCACCATTGGATTTAGTCTCATTTACAGCTGGAATCACTGAATCACAGCTCAGAAAGCAACCCAGGGAGATTAGAGTTTTTTAGCCGCAAAAGCATGTAGCATATGTCTACAAAGCACGCCATCTCCTTCCCAACACTTCCCACTTACCACACAGATGTCCTATGACTTTGTAGCATCTGATCACATTTGCAAAAAGTTAAAAGCATACATTATTTTCTCAATATACAACTTATGTCCTACCTTATCCACAAGAGCTAACATGATCAGCTCTGCCTCATTTGAAAAAGTTCAGTCTTGACTCTCTCATATGATACATGTGTAAAATCTTACTTGTTTTTCTCAGTACAATGCTAGTATTATATACTTTGCTCATAAGACATTAATAATGTTCAAGCTTCATTTGACATGCTGATTGCACAGGTGCACACCTGGAACCTTGTACTGACAAATGGTTTATGTATAGGTATGTGCCAGGCACCTACTATGCACTCATTTCAAACATGCAGATGTAGGAAAGAAGGAATAGATATTCTATAGGAGAAAATAACATGAACAGTGGCACAAAAGAGGAACATCTTGATGATTCATGGAGAGAGAAGTGCATAGTTCATTCTATTTGGAGTCTAAATTTCCTGATGAAATTGAAGTTGGCAAGAGAGGTTGAGAGTAGATAATAAACAGCCTGCATGAGCAGGCATTTAGTAATACTCTGTACAGAGGAATTTCAGGTACTACATTATTCTGTGGAATATTAATTAGTAATGATTAATATTGATGGTAAATGGCGTTTTGGGAGACACTGTGTTTAAAGAGATGTCTTCTCTTTTAGAACTGAGAACTTCCAGGTAGTGAAAGCATTAAACATATAGCATTTCCTAAGCCTCTATGATCATACTACCTTAAACATGAAAAAAAAAAAAAAACAGTATGTTCATTGGGAAGCTGCTCTGAGTAATGGATGATTATTTAAAATAACAGACCAGTGTTAGAGTAAATATAACACACATTCATTTAGATTGGAAGACAAATCTAGATTAGAAAATATCTATGTCGCCACCATTCTGTCATTCAACTTCTGAAAATATACACTCTACCCAATTGGTACTGCTAATTTTGAGACAAGAAGGTAGAGGGTCATGTAGCACATTTAATTCAACCTTCAAACTTATCTAAACCATGTGTATAATTTTCCCATAAGGACAAAGACAGTCACAGAACTTGACCTATCTAACATTTCCTTTTCCTGTGATGTAGAAATTGCCGATAAGTACTAATATAAATTTCAGTTACTTTATTACTATGGCATCATGAATTCCATGACCTGCCAATACTTCCAGAGTCTCCATTATACTAAATCTGAATAAAATTCAGGCGCAGCACTATCTTGTGCTCCAGATATTTGAAATGATTTTTTGTAATTGCTGCATGGTTCAGAAGTTCAATAATTCAACAAAAATTAACTTTTTGAGATTACATCTGATTTCATCTGAAATACTAAATTACTTTTTTTATAAACAATTTGACGTGGTGTTTAGGGACTAAAACACTAATTATAACTATTGTATCATGTAGTTTAAACATTTTTTTGTATTATTAAATATTTATTATCTTAATGCATTAATAGAATTTCAAATATTTTTATTAAATGACAGTTTATATTAAGATATTTTAGGATATCTGAAAGATCCATCATGGACCTGTCCACCATGGTAATTAAAACTCATTCACATTTAAACTACTTTTTTTTTTTAAGTAAAGCGATTTCAAGACAAAAATTTCAAAGGTAAATTTCAATACAAAATATTTCAAAGGTATATTATATTGATATTAGTGTAGCTGAACAAAACCTTTTTAACTTTACAGTAAGACACATATGAGTTATTTCTGGATGCTTTAAAGATTTGGATGTCTACATTTTACAAATATATCAATTTACAAATTAACAGTTTTTTCAATAAAAGGCAAAATCATACGTACTTTGCTTTGTACAGAGATGTTTCTGAGAGTTGATTATTTTATTTTTTACTATGTTAATAGTCAAATTATATTTTCATTTTAAGAGCCAAAGATAAATGTGGTAATAAATATAAAGGCTACATATTTTCTAGAATGATCCCAATAATATGAATGTTCCATTGCTCTATGTATAGGCACCGTGTTCAGGGTTTTACTCAAGGAAAAAATAAATTTATTTAAAATCATTCCTTAACTCCTTCAACTTACCTTCTAATTAGAAACTCAAAAAATTAAGAACATTAACCAAAAGCATGAAAGGAGCAAAATTCCTCAATAGTATAAAGAGTTTAAATATTAGTCTGAATCTCAACTACTATTCTTCCTGAGTTAAAGTACAGAAATTAATTTATTAGGGGCAGAGAAAATCTGTTACCTGCTGTTAATAAATTTTAAGGAGGTGATATATAGAAATGTATATGCCTATTATTCTAAATTTATTCAGTGTTTATTGCCAAAATTCAATTAATCCTTTGGCAAGTGAAACATTTTTTCCCCTTCGTGATAGAGCAAAAGATAGCGGATATTTCATAAGCTGAGGGTCATATTTTAGAACACCTTAATAAATTCTCAGATTTCCCTTAAAACATTAAGGCATTAATTTATATTTATTTTATTTACTGACAGAACAATACAAGATTTGATCTGTGTCCAAAGGCTTATAACATGAAACTTTAAAATTTCAGGGATGGGAAAGGAATGGTCAAGAATTATACTCCATATAACCACCCTGACATTTACTGAATATAATGTTTCCTTTTTCCCCTTCTTTACAAATAATCCTCAGAAGTGTTGAGGAAATGAGGGGGAAAGGTAGCATCTAAAAGTTAACTAGAATAGAAAGGAAAAATGTTTTTCACTTATGAAAAGCAGCACCAATAATTATTCAATGAATTTGGAAATCAACTCCAGCAGAGAAGTATATGAGATTCCTGCTGATATTGGTCATCTGAGAAATAATGATTTATTGCTGTTTGGTATATGCTTACTTATATGAATACAATTTTCCACTGTGGAATCAAAATAAAATAAGTGTTCCAACTGCTCGCAAGGTTTCTTCAAAGAGATGAAGAGAAACAAATTGGGCACTAATGAGTACGTTTAGCAAAGCTGATTCACTGTGTGACTGTGAAATGTACAACAAGCAGAAGAAAAATATGCAGTGGGGTTACCTTAACTGGTTTTTATTTTTTAAGTACAGAGAAGAAATGATAAAGGCAATATCTATGGAAATGATCATTTAGAGTGTTATTAGAAACCACTGCTTTTCAATCTTTTGTTGCTTCATGCTGCAAAACTCAAATGTTTGTAACTCAGATTTAAATGCAGCGAATCCATGTTGATGAGCTATTTTGCGCATAAAAACACTCACTGTGTTTTTCCAAATCAGGAATGTCTCATAAAAAAATCTATGGTGGCAAGTGAATAACTGAACAGAGGTAGAAAGTTTATTTGTAAGGAAGGCTTTATTACATTAAAATTTAACTTCTACATCTTTTCTCATATCTTGGCCATCATTTTCCTCAAGTGTAGATATTCACTTAAAATTCCAGTGTATAGAGAGCACTGAAACATATAATAAAAACAGTCCCAGAATGATAACAAGTGTAAAGTAATATGGAGTTGCGCTGTAAATGCAGAGGTGATTAAAACTCTTAATCATGTGACATGTTAGTCAAAATATTACATACCAAATTCTATATGAAAATGTCCATTTAGAAATAGTAGGTGGTAGCAAAAGAGCGCTTATCTTATATTCCCTAAGTGAAGATAAATATGTACATGGATATGTAAGTTTATAACTGTGTGGCTGTGCATAGCTGCAGAGTTAGGCTGAATACGTATTGTATTTCAAGATCAAATGCAATCTGTTTTGTAGAAAATACAAGCTAGGTAAGGAGGGAGGAGAGATATGTTAATGTAATGCAAAGCCACTATCTTATATTTCCTTCCTTTGAAACTTTGTTCCCAATCTTGGGTTTGTACTGATACAATCCCGTTTATTCAAATAATTTTCTTCACTTTATATTAAGATTTTTAATGTTTTCACACATCTACCCTGAGAATTGGGTACGATTTCGTATCAGTTTTAAATCCAAAGAAATCTTCCTGCTTTCTTCACCATCAAGTTAAATAGGGGGGAGTCGACCTTAACTATTTTATAAATCTCTTTTGAAAAATATCCTTTTGTCCAGGCTGATAAAAAAACTGAGGGATGAAATAAGGTGTTTCACTTGCCTCTGTAAGTAATGGTTCAGATAAAAGAAATTAGTAATTGTCTTAACGACCAGCAATCTAAACATTATGCCCTCACTATGAAAAGTTCACAGCAATATTATGGCTAGATTAACAATAAAGATTTCTAGTTCACTTATTTTATATTTAAATGTTTCATTTTTTCCTTTATGTAAGTCTTTAGATGTGGGACTCCACAGGTGAAAGAGACAAAACAGACTCCTTTATTATTCGGTACTCTTTTTATACAGGCCATTCAATTAGATATTTTGAGTCATTAAAAATGATTTTAAATTTGTCAGGTTCCATGAAGTGCTTAGCTTGTCCTGGAATATTAAATAGCGACAGATCACATATTTTTATCTGCTGTTACCTCTACTCTTGAAATTGTGGAGTAAATGATCTGCTAGGTGTTGTGTGGCTCTGCTATTGTAGGCAAAATTAATGATTTGGGATGCAAAATGGTTTTGTGTGAAGAAACTTTGAACATTGACATGTTAGTGTTTAACTAATATGTTATTAATGGGGAAAAGGTCCATTCTTAAATCCCTAAAGCCAGACCTGTTTGGGGCTCTGTTTGTTTGTTTTGATTTGTGCTGAGAGGGCAGCCCCATGGGGTCACTTAATAGGCTGCACCTCCTCCCAGTCTCTCTGGTTATTCTAGTTGTGATGGCACTTCCAGCAGAGAAAAGCTAAAATTAACAGACAGTAAACCAGACCCCCTGCCATCTCCAGAGGCCCAAATGCCAGGAACCTCAGAGAAAATTGTCAAAAATTTCAGATATTAAGGGAGAGGAGGAGAGCACAAAATAAATTAATGACTAGCACAGGCTGGAGAAGCAAGAGGTCATTGAAGAGAGACCAGAGCAGGCTCAGGGACACCACCACCCTGTTAAGTTAAAGGTTACTGCTGACAGAGAAGTTTAGGTTGATTGTCTTATGTCACCTTTTCCATGAATTAGGATGTTCATATCAATACCCATTTTACAGATAACACACTTCAGGCTTAGCAAAAATTAAGTACCAAAGTCTGGATTGAATCCTGGCAGATTTTTGCATACATTGCCATTGTGTTTAAACGTGAATGACACCATGCCAATCCCCTCCCCAAACTCCTTATACGTCAAGATCCCACTTGATTTTGCAGCCTGCCCTCTCCTCAGTATTATCTTTTATGCTCTGCAGCTAGGTATTAAAAGGTTTTCTGGCGTTTTCCTTCTCTTCCATCTGCACACCATATTCACTCTTCCAGGACATCTGGGCATGTCACCTTCTCCCAGTTACTACTTGGCTCTCTCATTCTTGCAGTTGGCCTCTGGACTCCAATGATAAATCTTGAGAGAGGCTTTCCCTGACCCTCCTGATGATCCCCATTTCTATCCTGAATTTTCATACTGAATTTTCTACTCTGCAATCCTCAGTTGCCATTTTTGTCTCATTGATTTTCAGCCTCCCTCCTCCCCTCAATTAAACTCTATGAACACAGGGACTATCTTTTTCACACCCTAGTCTGTAGCATCTTAGTGGGGAGGGGTCTGGTGCGGTGTAGATGTGCAGTAAGTAATTTTGGAAGGATTAATTTAGTCCTCACAACAATCTTTTGAGAAACACAGGAGGCAAGCTTACAAATGAATTCTCTACAACTCAAACCACAAAGCCTGCTGCATGGAGAGGAACAATTAAAACAAACCCAGGGGCAAAATCATGACCACTTTTCTATAAACTGATGCTAGACCCTCATCCCTGCCAGAAGTAGTCTTAATAAGAGGCATTGATTTTGAAGGAGAAAATGGCTGATTGCAAAGCAGGTAAAACAATGAGAAAGCTTTCAAAGATATTTATATCATTGGATTTCCATTCAAAATTTCATTTATAAACTTTCCAGGAGAGAGAAATAGGGGTGTGGGTGTGTGCGCACATGTGTGTGCATGCACAAGTATATAAATACTTGTGGGGATGTGGAAGGAATGGGTTTAATGCCTAGAGGATGCTCCTGATGAAGGAGGGTTTATTTTTATTAGTGATGGGACATGTTATCAGTGAACTACCATGAACATTAAGAGAATCCACAAGAACAAAACATGAAACACCTTGTTTGAGGCTCTGACTCCTCCTAAGAAAGAGAGGAAATACATTCTTTCCTATGCACTGAGTCCAGCTCTGACTGAACAATTATTCAAGGTAGATACCATTTATAAGGGCAACTAGGGATAAAGCAAATGCTTTTTCTTTCCCCACTGTTCAGGGTTTTATTCTCAAACAAGGCTACTCAATTTTGAGATAAAATCAAATACATCATTCAAGCCTTCAATTTGACAGCATTGGGAAAGCATCCCAGGGAAATGAATCAGTTTTCACTTTTGCAAAAAACATATGTAAAATTTCAAATTCCTACTTTTTTTTTGTATTTCTTTCAAAACTTTAAGTGGTTGATCGTGGATAAGCACATATGATAGATACAGGTACAGATAGAAAAGAAGTTTAGTTGTTACTCACAATCCTACCAGCACATTTTAAATGACTGTTACTGATTACGAACAAAGACAAAAATGTTACTTCTAAATATAGAGGGAATGTCATTCCTTAACAATTTCAATAACCTGTAAAAATTTTGTAAAAATAAATTACTGAAATGTAGTTGAGCTTACACAAAATGCAGAGTTGCTAGGGGCCTCACTGCCTTAGAAGCTGCTGGGATCTGTTTCTTTCTCATCATTTCATTGTAACCAATAATAGTAAGAGTGATTGCCTTAAAAAAATCTACGGGGGCGAGGGGGAGCAATATCTTATCTACTACCATACCCCTTTGTCTTCTGCAAGATGGCAATAATATTTACTCAAATTTGAGATATTAAATGCTTATAAAATTAATATCTGTAGATGAAAAGAGCATAGGAAAATCCTCAGTTTGTGAGTGTGGATGAAAAAATATCGTAGAAAATCTAATGATAAAACCAGAGATTAATATTGTTGGCTTATTCTCCACCTTTCTCTCTCTCTTTCCCTTACTCTCTATCTTCCCCCATCCCTCCCCTCTCTCTCTATCTCCACACCCTTTCTCTCTCCTTCTTTCTTTCCTGCCACTCTTCTGCCTCCCTACCTCTTTTTTTTTTTTTTAAATAAAAACGGAACACATCCTACAAATGATCTCCTCCCCCTACCCCCATTTCTCACAGTGTTCCAGCTGGGAAACTACAACTAGAACACATCTGTCCTTGTGGTTTTTATTCTAGGATCTCGAAAGGACAAGCTATTTATGTGACTGGTAGAGCTTTTTGTAGTGAAAATGATCTCTGAGACAATCATTTTATCAAAATAAATCTGCAGCATATTTTATTTTTCTGGAATTTAATATGCTGCTAGGTCTCCATATTCTTTATAAGTATTTGCTAACTAACTTTAAAAGTGACAACATACAGGTATGATGAGTGAAAAGGCAAGTCCAGTTGAGTCAACAACTGCCCAAGTTTGGAGAGAGTTGACAAATCATTTCAGTTAAACAGTAAATTAATAAATGGACCCCAATCATGTCAACGCAGTTACAACTGTAGCTGTGATGTGAGCATATTAGCAAAATGACTAAACTTAGAACTTTTTAATAAAACATTTCCAGGATTATTTTTAAATGTTATTTTGAATGTATTTGAAGTGATCTTAGAGTATATCATTTTTATAGGGCATGGCTAATACTAGGCTTTGAATAAAATTACACATTGCAGGTAAGACTTATAGCATTTAATAATAGCAACTAGTCCTATATAGCTCAAAGTTACTCAATGTCCTATATAATTCTTAGAAAAAATCATATTAAATAATAATTGGGATAGCAGTAACAAGTACACTTATTAAGCATTAAGCAATTACTTTAAGCCAGATAATGTATAAAGAACCAAATAATATAGCACTTATGAAGAATTTGGATGAGGTTTAAATAACTTCCCCATGATCAGATAGTAAGTCAGTGGCCAAAAAGGATTTGCAAACAAATCAGCCTGATTCGAGTGAGGCAGTATGACTACAATAGGATCATCAATAGAGCATCCCCTATAATCTATTTCTTTATAAATCCGGTCCCAAGGACAATATTTTATTTTTATGCAATATTCTCATCCTCAGACAAAAAACACTGCATTGCCAAAAAGCCATATTGACCAGCTAGATAAGGGGTAGGTAAATTGGAAAGGAGTTAGCCTTTCCTTCATGTAGCAGGGCTAAAGTACATGCACTGCATCTATGAAAATATGACACACTAACATGGCAGATGACATAAGAGTAGGAGAGAGGAAAGGTACTACATCACTTACTTCAATATGGAATTGCTTAAGGTGAAGAACTCATATTTTTGTTGACTAAGTCATCAAAACCATGTATCGGACAAAATAGATAAAGAAAGTGAATGATTGGAAGCACTTGGAATTTACAGAAAAAAAAAAAGCAGGCAATTTTTACTTTGTCACTATTTTTCCATGGACATATACATTATTAGCCCCACAAGAATGTGGGGGTGATCTTTAGCATCTTTAGTATTGTGACAATTCTATGAACTTGTAAAATCTTTAATACCGTTTAAAGAAAATCCTAAAATGATGCTAACTTTGGGCATCTCTCCCCATCAGAGTGAAAGATAAAAAATCTCACAGCTCTCACAAATGACCGCGAGAATAATAAGTGGTTTGTTGAAGTGGTGTTTACAAAAGTCTCAGGGGAAAGCAGAAATGACCTATTGTCTAGGTTGTAGGCAGAGATCATGAGAAAAGAAAATGGTGCTATTGTAAGCAGGATGTATGCAGAGCCCTTGAGATTTGAGGGGTGACTTGGAAGTGGGAGGCATGGTCAAAAAACACTGCAGACATGCTGTTGGAAATATGGCATCAAGTTAACAGCTTCAAAGCTCATAAGAAACATAGCATGCTAGAAATTTTCTTTAAAAATGCAAATTAGTTAGAATTTCGAGGAAAGGGTGCCTGGGGTATACCCCTCTGGGGCTTGGAGGTTGGGGTCAGCACAAAGGGAGTCTTGGTATGTAAGTTTATCTTAAACTCCTTGCAACCCTAACAGAAATGGCAAGGATGGAGGAAGCAAGACAAAACTACCATTAGCCAGGCAGAAAGGACTTTTCAAGGTTTTAAGGTCCTGGGACGAGGAAAACAGGGCAGTTCACAGACTTGCCTTGTCCTCCATATTATGACAGGGAGAGTGCTAAGACTGGAAGTCCAATAAAGGAAACATGAAAGGAAACATGAGAGAAATGTGATAGCTGCAAGTATGATTAGCCACAAAATAATCTTTTAAATATTTATTTATTTATTTATTTATGCATAGAAGAACTGGGGAGTAGGCCAGAGGTGCAGTGGGTGAGAGGATTCACCAGAGACAAAGTGGGGAGCAGAACAGGTGGATCCACTAAAATACACTGCTGAGGGGAGCAGCGGGTGAGGCAGGAGAGGTCTGCTACCCCATGTATGCTTTAGCTCCCTGGCCAGGGATCGAACCCAGGCCACAGTGGTGATAGTGCTGAGATCAACCCCCAGGTCACTAGGGAAGCCCTCCTCCACTCCTTCTACTGACCTTTTCCATACAAGGGAATTTCTAAAGTCAGCAGTATTCTCAATAATGCTAATAACAATGCTAAGGAGCATGCAACTAACAATAACAATAGGCAACGAGCAGGTGCCATGTCAGGAACTGTACTACGCACTTCACAGGGATTACCTCACTGAATCTTCACAGTAGTCCTGTGAAGCAGGTGTCATCATCACAGGCTGCGGCATTGTTGTTTTACACTTGAGGAAAACTGAGACAGAGACTAATTAATGGTCCCAAGTTTGTACAATAGTTAAATTGTAGAATTAAGGACTGATGAAAAGTGTCTACTGGGAACAAAACAAAAACCAAGAACACTTGTCAAACATAAGCTATATACTATGTTGTGATTAAAATACAGGAATCAAAGTATGCATCAGACCAGTGACTGACACATAGTAAGCACTCAGGGGAGGCCACTTGTTTGTTACCATTAACTCATTTAATCTACATGGTCTTCCTAGGAGCTGGGCATATTTCCACCATTCACAGATAAAGGTGCTAAAACGCTGAAGGTCAGGACACTGGTGGACCCCAGAGTCCAACTCTTTCCATCCTGTCCTTCTGCTTCTCAAAAGACTGATGCACTTTTCTTTTAGTTTATTTGATTATTTTCTTTGATTGTCTGGCTTGTTTTATCAGTCACTGGAATTATAATTTCATACTGCCCTCATCTGTCTTGGGAGGAGTTAACTGGTCTTTAGAAACAACTCACAGACACTCACAACTCTAAAATTTACATTTGCAACAGTTACAAATAAATTTTTCAAACTGCAGAGCAGGTACTATAACCAAACATATAAAGCCATCTATATTCCTTTGGACATTAACATGAAATTGCACTGTGCAAAACCTTATGATAACTACATTTCATTGGCAAATATTTATTGCATTTTTGATATACTTATAATAAAACAGCTTAATCCATCATTTCAACGAGATATGAATATATGTTTTTTTTTTCTGTAGATGATGATACTTCCTTTATGAAACACTATAACTCTTAGAGCTGGGAGTATGAGGTTAAAAATCTGTAAGAATAATATTTTCAATAATTTTGAAATAAGTAATATGCTAACAAGGGCACAAGTCTCCATGTTCAAAGCTGAACGGAAGTTTTTTCTTTTTTACATAAAATACCAATTTCATATAATCAAAACATGACTTTCACAAAACAAAACAAGATGTAATTTCACGTTTCTGGGGGGAATATTAAGAGTCTTTACAAGATGTCTGCTTTAATTGTACTGTGAGGTGAAGCATTCTTCAAGGACTGCTCTCTTATAATAACTGTCTGGAGAGAATTCTGATCATAACAATTAAAGAGAAAAGTGATGAGACGGCAGCAAAATTATTATACTTATAAATATTGGGAACCATTTAATAACTTTAGTATTATTATAAAACATGAGTCTGAGCAGAATTTCTTCAAAAGTGACACGGAGTGGTTATTTTCTAACCTTGAGAATCATGATTAAGAGGAGCAGGAGGCAGTGTGAGCTTGGAGGGGCTGACAATGTTGGGAAGGAGTGAGGGGGCAGAGGGTGCATTGCGGGGAGATCCTTCAGTTGATTTAGCTACTATGCCAACAGGAACTGATTCATTCTGCCTGGGGAAGGCGACAGGAAGGAATAGAGAGAGAAGGTAACAGCTGTATAGGTCCTTGAAAGATGCAAAGGAGAATGTGAGACCAAAATACCTGTAAGTCCATGTTACCTTAATAAAAAAGTAAGTTACAATGATCATGATACTATTCTGTATAGTTAAATGAAATATATTTAACATTAAAAAAACATTAAAAAGTTAACATTAAAAAACCCAAGAGCAGTGAAATTAAAAAAAAAACAAAACTATAAACAAGATAGAAAATGAACTACTTTACCGGCCACAAACAGGGCATTCCCTCTGGAATATTGGCAAGGAAGCAGATTGTTCTGGAAGTAGTATTTCCAGCTTAACAATTCATAACCTCAAAATAGATTTGTATTACAGAGATGGCTTGTAGTATGACAAAGAGATGTGGACTTTGAGACAGCTAATACTAGGTGAGACGCATTTTAAAGATGGGGGTGGGGAGCAATATTTCACTATAGAAGAGTCTCTAGTGGAAAAAAGGGAGATGCATCTCCCCACAGGGGAATCGCAAAAAAGTTACCAGTGAATTTCAGAACACTTAAAATTGAACTTCACTTATGGACACGTCTGAATGAAATGATTCTAGAATTGCTACCATAAAGCAAAATACCTCTTATCATCGAGAGATCTCTTGTGCTCCCTGTACATCTATCACCTTTGGCCCATGCTTTTCTACCCCACACCTCATTGGAAGGGTTTAATGGCAAAGAAGAGCAAATGTTTATGGATTGTTATTAAGAGAGGAATTACTCACTTTGCAATATTTCAAAAAGACACTTTTTTAATTCTAGGCACATCAATCCTTCAATGTCTCTTTTCCCTAATTTGCATAAACAACATAATTGACAGCTTGTTAAGAGTTCATTAAGAACACTAAAACCTTGTGATAAACAACAGCCTGCTAGCAGCACGTTGGACTGCAAATCCAGCCAGGCATTTCATCCTCCTCCGAAGTCACACCAGCTTACCAACAAGAAGTCCAAAGGGTGGCTTTGCTAATCGATTTGCTCATACAGTTGAATACTCAAACATCACACATAAATGGCCATTAATTACTGATTAGCAGTTAATTTGTGTCTTTCAATTTAAGGACCCAGTAAGTAAATGTGCCCATGACCCCTAAAGAAACTAAAATATTCTATTTAAATAATTTTAAGTGTTAGGAGTGACCTCCAAATCATAAAAAGAAACTTAAAAAAAGAGAGAAATGCAGACACGAACAGCTTGTATTTTTTATTGGTTTTAAAAAATGTTGACTTTTATGTGTGGTTTTGTCTAAGTGGTATAGAATAGAAAATTATCATGATTGAAATTCCAACTATTCTGTACAGGAGTCAAAACCACACAATACAGAGATATGTATTTGTGTTTTCCTGCTAAGAGAGCATCATAAAACTATTGGGTGTTTGTCCTTCCTTAACTTGGGATGGAAGCATGAATATAAACTCATTTCAGTTGAACAAATCTCTCTGGACTCCCTGCCCAATGGTCTCCATTTTCTGTCCCTGACACTGTGCCTCTCATAGCTCTGGCACCAGGATTCACGTGGACTCACTGAAAAGCATGGTGGGGGGGGGGGGTTGGTAGGGAGCAGGGATATCTCACGCTAAAGCTTTTAGACACTATGTTTTTCTTTAGGAAAGAGACTCCCAGTGAGCAGCCCAGTAACCCCAACTTCTCCCCACCTAACACTGTTTTCTCACATGGAGAGAAAAAATGTGAAATTTAGAACCACTACAGAGAGACCCCAGTATGGACAGAGGTTGCCCAGTATGTACTGCTCCAAAGCCCTTTTACAACATAAGATACAGGGAGAGTTAAAAGTCCCTTAAAATAGTAGGTAGGCACAATCTTCCCACCAATTTGCTCTGGACCATCGAAGTTCCTTTTAAAGACTCAGCGTGAGTCCTGATAAGTTGATTTCTTAGAATAAATAGATCTCCTGGGTGCTGATACTAGAAAATGAGAAATGATTATGTTGAACTACATACTGTAGACTTCTGAAGTATTTTAAATATGTGGAACTGCTAGTCTTTTTTTTTTTTCTGTTGAGTATGGATATTAGGGTTACATCCTTTTGGAAGAGAATGACTGTTAATATTGTCCAACTACCATTGCCACTATGACAAATACCTAACAAATGTGGTGGCACTTAGTAGGTCATGTGTACACTGTGTTATTGGAGAGTGTAAACACTGCATTCTGTGGTATACACTGTGGGGCTTGTGTTAGTGTCTAATATTCACAATAATGTTGGGCCATATGTTTTCCCACTCTATTCTACAGATAAGGAAACTGACTCTCACAATAAACTGTCCAAGAGTTCAAAGAGCTAGTGGAAGTGGAAGACACAATTTGAACCCAGATTCCTGGTGTCTGCAGTGTGTGCTCTCTCAACTAGCACATTAAACCACCATTGAGTTTCTCTTTATGTAGTCATTGGCACTCTCTCCAGAAGTTCAAATAGGGGCTACCTGTGACATAGACTTGACTCTTTAAGCACCTCAAGGATGCCCCTCTATAAGACACCAAACCAAGATCAGACTGATCTCTAGTTAAATTGAGCTATAATAGGCACTTAATTTAAGTTAGTTGAATGACTAAGAACAAGGTTAATGGGTATACAGTGGAAATGTTAATTTTGGTGTAAGTGACTGCTCTGTCTGAATAATGTTTTGCAAAACAACCATTAACACTCAAATATAATTATCTTTATTGCCATTGTCAGAAAAACAACACTGAATAGCACGGATCAGTGGCCTAAATCAGACTGTTTCTTTTGATATGTCAAAGACTCTCTTTTTTTCATGAATTAGTTAATTAGACAATACTCTTTAAGTTTTGGCACAGGCATTATTACTGTTTAACTACGGCCTCAAAACACTTTCACAATTTCATAATCCTTTTCCAATTCTTGCTATTTTGGCCCCTCCCTCCTAAGTTTGAAGTTCCTCTTCACTCTGGTTTAGCCCTGATTTTCAAAAATAAGTATCTCCCTTTCCCATGATGTACTTTAACCCATAAATAAAACCACTTATTTCTTTTTGCAAAAAATATTTGGTATGGACATCCTATCAGGCTCAGTTCTAGATACATTAAACAGAACACAGATTCCTACTACTCAGAACATCCCAGTAGGGAGAGGCAGATAACAAGCAAAACTAGAGACATAGCTATTGGATGTAGACAGTATTGCAGAAAAAAGACCAAGGGTTTCCTGGTAAAACAGTCCTGGGGAGACATTTAACATTTTACATAATAGCCTTGCTGAGAAGGAAACTTGAAAGCGGCAGTGTGAGACATGAAGAGATCTGGGGGAAGAACATTACAGATAGAAGAAGCAGGCAGCAAAATTCCCTAAGTTGCAGTGGGCTTGGTTTGTTCAAAGATAACCTGACTAGTGAGGGAAAAATATAAGAGGTCACAGAACTTCTAGGTTTCATTGCCAGAAAGAGTGGTAAGATAGCGATAGCACACATGCAATCATTTTTATTACAGGTGGGCATGGTTCCAAAATGCTTCAACAATTGAATTCACAATCTTAAAAGAAAAACATAGGATTATTAAAATGTCAGGTTTCTGTATTATCCAGAAGAATCAGTGGATCTGATACACCACAATTTCATTCACAAGGGGTGATAATTAGTGACCCATTTTCATGGATATTTGGTAGTTCAGATTCCAAAATATTCTTGCTTCTGGTTTCCTTATATGTTAAGAGACGGACAACAATTTATAGAGTAAAGGTACGTGCCTATACCCCCGTTTCCCCCCTTTATTTTTTCATTCAAAATTCAGCTTAATTCTAAGTCTCCATTAAAAAAAAAAAAAGTCACTCAATTGCCCCAATCATGCATTCTTGTTGCAAAGTCTTGGTGTAATTTGGATCCTTTCTTCACTTGCATTATGACTTTTAACCTGGTTTTTGTTCCAAAAAGGACTGGGCTTTCCTTCCTTGGATCACCTCAGTCTTATTACATAGCATTTATATTCTTAGTTTATGGAAGAGAAGTTGCATAATTTATCCAAAGAAGCAGAGAAACTGAAAGTTGAGGATCGTGACTTAGTTCTGTCTGATTTCAATGAATGAAATTCTTATAATTTTGGCAGGGGATGTGTTGAAAATATATATTGTAACATTAAAATAGCTATTTCCTTGGGCATTCAAACATTCTGAGGACTTTTCATTAAATTATCAAATGAAAATAACCTATAGAGACAAAGTCATCCTTACAAACAGGCACACTTAGGGAGTTGGATGTTCACTTTCCTTACGGACTAGGGGTACACAGCATTGTATTCAAGAATGGAAAACATATGATCTATATGTTTATCAAAACCGGTTTAAATTGATAGGAGTGGGTGTTAGGATGCCATAAACACTAATATGAAGTGAGATATTATCCAACACAATCTATTAAAGTAAAAATATAAACAGACACGCCAAAAGAAAAGTGGGGTCAGCCTCTGTGTGTATGCGCAGGGAATGAGGGACATGAATTACCAGGAAAAAAATGGCATTAAGTATAAATTCACACAATGGTCCAGTCACAACACCCAGGAAGGGTGTCAGCACTGAGTGGTTGATTATCTCATAGCCAAGTGAGACATGCCCGGTGTGGACCCTGGTTATCCCTCTTACAGCTGCATATTGGTGTTTTATATCTTCAGCCTCTGATTCCTTGACTCAGGAATGAGAGGAATCATTCCTACTGTCTGTGGAAATACTATGAGGCCCAAACTAGAAGATATATGGAAAGCACTAAGTACAGTTCTTGGCTCAAAAAATTACAAATGGCAAATATAATTAGCTAATTATATGTGCCAGGAAAGGGGAAGGGAGAAGAAAGAAAAACATGCCTATGTTCTGGAGGCTGAAACAAAAATAAACAAAAAGGTACCATGGGGAAGCATTGCGAATTAATTTAACCAACTTTGAAGAGCCCCATCTGGCAGCCTGGGGTGTGGAGGGTCCCCTGGTACAGGGAGAGAGGTGCAGGGCAAGGACTGGGAAAGTGCACAGGCACAAAGCGATGGAAGGGGATAGGAAGCCTGGTTGAGAAATGGAAAGGAAGGGGTGATCTAAGAAACTCTGCTGGGAAAGTAACAGCAGGTGTTGGTGACAAATTGGACATGGAAGGTGAAGGAGGAGAGTCAAAAATAACTCCCAGATAAGAGCTTTGGGAACTAGAACACTGGTGACAGTTACAAAGGGAGGAATTGATAGGTGCCCTCCTATCCCTTCAAAGTGAAATATCCACCCAACAGCGTTATCAAGTTCTTCTAAATTTGTAATTCTACATAATTAAAATGCAGGACAAGGTGAAGGGCTGAGGCATAAATTAAGATATGAAGACAAGATTTCTTAAAGATTTAATTTGAAATTTTGAAATCAATTTAGCCATTGACGAAAACAATGACTATAATAAGAGAAGCAAAATAAAAACAAAAACAAAAAAACCTTCTGCACTCTGCTTTGTGATAAAATGACAACCCTGCATGAGAAATAAAAGGGATCAATTAAACATGGCAAATTTCTGTAATAGGCTAAAAGAAAAAGACAGTCGTTTTCTGCATGAATCTGGTTTGGAGTATGAATGTCAGTACCCATTTTCCTTGTGCTATTGAATATAATCTCAGTAATCATTAAGACAAAAACAAAAACAAAAAATGAACACAGCAAGGGAATAATTCTCAGACAATAGTAGTGCCGACGAGACTTCACAGTTGTACATGTTTTGGTAATCCTGCAATTAATTTGTCATAATGTGGTGGTTTGCCAGTATTTGCATTGCCAACCACTGTCATCATAAGCTTTTTAGAGGCATCAGACAGTCCATTTATCTTGCAAATAGTTGCAAAGCAAAAAAGAGTAATGTTATATTTTAAGTTGCTTAAAAACTACTTGCAATTAGGAGCCCCAAATGCATCTAAATCAAAACATCCCTAGCAATGATTCTAGGATTGCTGTAAATGCAACACACAGATGAGAATTTACAGTGTTCCATAACCAGGGAAATTGTGATACCAGATTGCATTTACTTTTATCTTACCCAAAGTAACATTATCTTCTGCAACCATAAAGAAACTGCACTATCATATAAATCTATTTAAAGGAATTGGCACTGTGACAATAAAGACATCCATACACTGTGGTTCATTCTCTGAAAATCACCCAAATGCCAGTGTCTAAGAACAGAGGCTTTTGATTTCTTTCTGAATTGCCACTAAGTGCCCCCTCACTCTTACACATATATCCCTCAAACTATGTCAAAAGCAGGAACAAATTTCCTAACCCAAACTGAAAAGTCCTTGGCTCTCCAAATGACTATAAATTGCATGGTTAAGTGCATATGGCCACAGGGCTGTCATAGTCACTTCTCCTGACAATTCATCATAGCATACTAATTCTATAATATCATTACTGCGTCTCTTCTCACTGTACTGATCCAGCCAGTTAATTTAATCAACCAATAATAGATTCAGAAATGAATGCAAGGGGCCCTAGCACTTCAAATTATATTACTCGAGATGTACACCTCGGCAAGGCGGATGCCTTCCTCGCCATCCAACATAACCTCCAGAAGTTAGGCCGGCCTGATAAGACAGGTGAGGTTACCTGTGAATATTTATTTCAGATGGAAAATGACTATCACAGAATTTCCTTTCAGAAATGATACATATTTGGCTTATAATATATTAACCATGTCCACATGAAAAAACTAACTTTATCTAAGCACAGGGTTCATGATGGATATTAATAAACATATGAAACTCAGAAGTTTTCACATGTGTGGGAGAAACCAGAGTTCTATGATTAACTACAAAGTGAGCCATTCAAGGATGGACAATTAATTTTATTAAATTTTAATCTTCTCTGCAAATGTCAGTGATAATTAGAAAACATTATTCTTTAACATCACAGTCCATCTTGCATGTCATGAAGAGTAATAAGTTAATTTATTATGAAGAAAAAATAGCCTGAAAACATAATGGTAGAAAATATACAACAGGTAAAATAAATATCACAAACATGCATATATAATTTATTCAAACATGCTGGGAAAACTAGTAATTTTTAGAAGAGTCACGTATTTGAAAGAATAATGTGATTTCCTTTTAACACCTCTCTATGAAAAAGGAGTTAACTCTCTATCCTACAGTAAGGAATAGTGATTGACAGAAAAGTTCAAGTGTGATCGCTCTCTCAGCCAACGTCACACTAACATACAGATTAATTAACAATACTGACTTGTCTTGGCAACATTTTTTCTCTGCACAGACTTGGGAAGAAAGAGAACCATTTTGCAAAGAGGCTTTTCTCCCTGGAGTGTCTCAAAGTCACCACCCACCTGATGGAAACTTTCAAGTACAGCGATGTCTATTTAGAAGAAAGAACACTCACTGATTCACTGATCAGGGTGATATTTCCCTTGTAAGTTATAAATATTGGAACATATACGATCCTTCCACTGATTTTTCTACCCACAAACAGGAAAATTCTTGTTCCTCTGGATGGATCGATGCTCTTTGGGTCCTTGAGATGTGAACATCATAATCCAGCAGGATGCCTACTGAAAACTGACCTGGGGGTGGGGGTAATTTTTGACCATGCCCCTTATTTTGCATTTAAATGAAATTTTAATGCTTTAAAATCAGGAGTTTTTGCATAAAAATCTTCATTTCTGTTTCACTGCAAATCATAAGAGCTGGCATTGTCATCCACTCAGACATCATAATTGGAATAACCTGAGAAGTGGCACACACACTCTCCAGCATCCCTAACAATGAGAGAGCCATGTAATATTGTTACTTCCGAAGGACTTCAAAAATCACCAGGTGAGTATTAGGTACTGGCTTTTATATTATATAGGACCAACTTTATCCATTTATGCTACCTACACTGCCAGTATTTAGTTATTAGAAATGGAGTAGTTATTAGAATTTATTCTAATTATTAATTATTACTTATTAGAATTTCCAAATTCTCCTTAAACCAATCAAATCATTTTAAATTTAAAGATTCTGCCAATGCAAGGATTTTTATAAAATATGTGTTTATCATCAGATTATTATTTCTCTTAAAAAGATGCTTTTAGATCTACGGAATATGATGATAATCTGACTATACTCACACATTTAGGGAGACTGACCTCAAACTTCCATGTGGAATTGCTTTTATCTATCAAAAATTATCAGTATCAAAAATTATAGCGAAGTGTATTTCTACAAAAAGTTAAGTACAAACCTTGTATGAATTTTTCCTCCTTGTTAGAAAAAAGTGAGAAAACCTGTCATCATGATAATGCTTCTGTATAGCTATTTGAGAAACAAGTGTAAACTCAGTGAAATGTCCATCCAATGTCACCCTTTGCTAAATGTGATTCAAATAGTGTTTGCCTAGACTAGACACAAGGCATCTCCACGAGCACTGTAATATAACAAAACAAATAATTTTCCTTTCATCAATATACAACAGCTTTGTTCATTATTGAGAAACGTTAGGTGGTAAAGTATTGAGTGCTATGCATTTTATGCTTAAATCAATGTACTGTCTTGCAGTTATGCCACCTAATGTGTTTTTAAGTCATCCGCTACAGAGATCAATGTGATTCTTATTTGATATTCAGTGTTAAGTTCAGCCTCATAAATTTGGAATTGCACTCTGTTATTTTGATGGTTATATATTAACCACGTACTGAAAGTTTTATGATTTTATACTCAGCCTGGCTGTAAATCATATGGGATCCATATGTAAGGCATAGGGCCTGGCTTGATTTTTATTGCTCTGCGCAGAAGGAACGGATGGGTGGCTGGATACTTGAGGGAGGTAAACCTACAATGTGTTTGGATAAATACATGAGGTATGTGAGCTTTAAAGGCATGGTTCAGAACTTTCAAATTAGACAACTCACTGCAACCAGCTCATAGACATGGATAATAAGGCAATAGTAAGGTGTCACGAACTGGCGATTTCTGATATTGGTACTATCACAGGTGTGGACCTTGACCTTTTCTTTCAAGTTCAGATTTCTCAAGGTGTGGTGAATCTGACAAACAAGACTCCATTTGGACTAAATCTAAAAGAAGTGACCTTGTGAAGAGAAAATGACTTACATAATATTGTTAATCTGAAATACAAACATACATACATACATACATATATATGTAATATATAGATTCTTTCAGCATCTGGGAAAAAAAAAAGAATAGATGACAGCATCACCTCCTTGAAATAATCAACTGGACTGTGACACTGGACTCGATGATGCCCAAATGCAACAGCTTCTTATTTATGTAAGAAAATAGAATTGAACTTACAATGATCATAAGAACAAATGAAGCTTTAAAATGTAAATATTTTTAATATGCCAAAATGGTGCAAAATTGCATATGATAAGAAATTCTTTTTTTAACATAAATGGTTTCCAAGTTCAATGACAGATTTATCCCTCCAATTCAGATTTCAATCCTCAGTTCTACTGCAAGTGATAAGTATTTATTTGTCAGGATCTCAAATATGCTTACTCTCTGAAGGTGCCTATTAGTCCCTTTACTAAATTTTTTGTCATAAATTCAAGTTACTTTTTTCTTCTGATGACATATTTTCAAATTCTGCACTTATCGCCCTCAGTTAAACATGCAACATCTTTAAGTATGACTAAACTGGCAGACGTGACAAAACATTTCAAAGGGAAGTGTATTAGGCTGGGCCAAAAGTTTGATCAATTTTGAGTTAGCAGCATTTAGCAGAAATATAACAGCCACTATTTTTTTCCAGGCCATTGGGAAGTACAAATTGCCTGGCCTTTCTCTTTTCCTTGGTGCAGTATTTCCTTGATTCTGATTCAAGAGAAAAAGGATTCCATATTTTCTTTCACTACCTCCAAGATGGATAACAGACTACCTCTTGACAAAGAAATTTGGCAATAAATCCTGAGTGTGCATCAGAATCACCTGGAGAGCTTGCTGACACATGCACTGTTGCCCTCCCCCCAGATTCTTCCTGAGGAGGTCTGGGGTGGGCCATGGAATCTACATATGTAACAAGTGTTCTGGGACAAACCTGAGGCTGCAACCCAGGCCATACTCTCAGAGTCTCTGCTAAAAACCCTTTCCAGTTCTCCCATTTCTCTTCCTCTGTGAGACTTTCGCAGAACAAAATTTAGTTCAGTTGGAAGAGCTTAGGAGTTTCTAAACACTCACTGAACTGAAGCGATTCAGGTCATCTGTTAGAGCTAACTGTAGACTCACTCTAGCTTCCAGGTGAATCTTCAAAACCTAGGACACTCAATTTGGTAGCCAGAATTTATACACCAATCAAATACTCACAAAACATTTCTTGGTCATTTTTCTGAAAAATGTCTTTCAAGGAAAATACCCACATTTAAGTATTCTTCTGGCATTTCTTTGTTTCTACTTCAATTTTGTCTTTTTTTTTCCACACAAACATGTGATTTGGTCAGCAGTAGTTTAGTCAAAATGGATGCAGTTAGACAAAACAAACATGATTGAATACATAGATATTGTAAACAAAGCATGTTGTAACTGAAAGGTGAAGGAATGACCTCAGGGTTTCAGGGTTTTTTTTAAGTTTTTTTTTTTAAGATTTATTTATTTATGCATACAAGCTGGGGTATAGGCCAGAGGCGTGGGGCGGCGAGAAGGTTCACCAGAGACAGAGTGGGGAGCAGAACAGTTAGACGGACGGAAATACACTGCTGAGGGGAGCAGCGGGCGAGGCAGGAGAGGTCTGCTGCGCCATGTGGGAATCTCCCTGGCCGGGCATTGAACTCTCAGGACTGCTGCCAGTAGCTCCACAGCATAGCATTTAACCGCTGCGCCACCAGGGAGGCCTCATTGAGGATTATTCTTGCCAAAATTGTTTGAGGTTTGGTAACATGTTTCCGAAGACTGACGGGGAGTCATTAATGTATTCTAGATTACTTTGTAACCTTGGCTTCTTCAAATCTCCCGGAACTCCAAGGAGAAGTTTTTAGCTAAGTGATTTGATTGCCACCCCCCACCCCCAAACACACCTGTGCGCACATACACACATACTCACATGGAGTAAGAAGTACTGTAGCTTTCAGAAAGTGATCACTTACACCAGGTCCCTGGCCTTGCCTCTGAGACTGACACTCCATCTCTCTGTTACAGACTCAAGGTGTTCCAGAAAGATAAGACTCCTGTTTGCGTTTTACAATTAAAAGTCAGGGAAACATGTTCTCAAATAGTATGTTTCTAAGGGCAAAGGAATTTCCTGATCGACACAATTTAAATCTAACTCCCCAGATTTCCAGGTAGCTACATTTATGGAAGTATGCATTCATACATGTAAAAATACAGTATAGTTTATTTTACGATTTGACCTTGTTTTGCTTACTTGCATCACTGTGCTCTCCCAGGCTCCGGAGTTTAAGTAGCATCTCAACACTAAGCAGACAATAGGCCCTGGGTGGGAATCTATTTAATCTCCTTCTATAACACCCCTTCCATGAACTGACTAAATTCCTCCTTTACTGGAATTTTCACTTTAGTCTCCCCCTCTACCCCGCCCCAGGGACTATTGTATTTAAAACAAAGGAATGCCTATGTAACACTTGGTTTAAATACTGGATAATTTGGATTTGGCTGGAGATGTGTGGTGGAGTCTCCGCTCAGTTATACTAGGTAGTTGCTTACTTGAATAGCTCATTCTTTACAATTCTAAATGTGATGCACTGAAGTGTATCTTAAAATACACAAAATTAAAAATTAAATAAACTCTCTTGTTTAAGGACCCAGAAACACTGTAAATTCCTTCTGAGTCCCTGGTCAAACTCTGACTTAAATAAATAAGAAAGAAGTTGCATTCCTCTCAGGGAATCTTTATGGAATAATTTTAAGCCTTCTTTATGTATACCGAGGAAGCTGTCAGTTTATCTGATCTTCAAACACACTGTGAACTCTATGGGGAGAATCTTTGGCAAATCAGAGACTGTTCACTTAAATGCTTTAAAATGTTTTTTTTTTTTTTCCTTTTTCAATACAAAAGCTGCATTCTCTGTAAAAAATTACTTCTTATTTGGAAGCTTGCTAATTTTTATAATTGAGTTGCAGGGAATGCAGATACAATAAAGACATTGCAAAGAAGAGTTTTATGACTATATGAGAGAATGGAATAAATCAATTCATTGAGCATATGGCTTATTAGGCTTAAACAGCTCTTTTCCAAGATGATTTTAAGCACCATATTTTGAAAGATAAGGTAGTGGGTTGTTGTTTTTGGATATTTGCCTTCATAAAGATAGGCCATCTGTCCCAACAAGTGAGAATAGTTGATTTCTTTGATTGCTATTTTTCTAATGAAGATTAATTCTAATATGTTTTACTGTTCTGATTAACTAGATCTGACATTATATTTTGGAGATGTTTGCTAGTATCACTACTAAAAGAATTTCAAGCCATCCACAAATAATTCTACACACTCCATGCTTTATAGCAATCTTATTTTTTTTCTGATGGTAGAAAAAAGTTGTATCATAATGAATCCATAGAATGGATACAAGCTCTCATCTCCCAAATTCTTCTTGCATATTTTCATTGTGACCTAATCTTTTAACTGCAATAACTAAAAAAGTCAAGATATTTTAAAATGACAAGAAAACACCACTATGAAATTTCATCAAAAGTGTTAGAGAGTCCTTGAAGAAGCATTACCCAACCAATACTTCCCTCATTCCCAATGTGCTAAAACCACAAAACCTACATGAGCAGAAATGGCATAAGCCCATATATACCAATATAATTTTGTTTTAAAATGTGTCCTCTGTATAAAGGAATTTGACCTTTATAATTTTACAAATCAGATATATAGAACACAAAAAATCATCCACAATTCCATCATACGTGCATACCGCTGTGAATTCTTTTGCGCACGTTTCTAGTCTGCTTACTACATGAGTTTCCTTTTTAAAGGCACTTAATTGGTTCTACAATGTGCATGCCAATTTTTTAGACTGCTTATTAACTTAACAATAGATGAGTGAACACTTCCCTATGTTATTAAAATTTTACAATTACTTTTAAAATTGCCCCTTCAGGATATGGATGTTTCTTCTACTGTTTTTGCAACTTTTCTGTAGGTTTATACACTATGCTTTGCTTAACTACTCTCACTTCATTTTCTTGAGCACTAAAAACTAGAAGAAAACAAATTCCTGTCTTTTATAGCTCTTTTTTACTATACACAATTAATACTCTTAATCTTAAGAAATCTTTATAACATAAAACTGTCTTATTTATCCATATTACCAATTTTTTTCAAATGACATTTTCCTAGGTAGGTAGACTTGAGTTGACTGGTGCAAATGGTATGGCCATGAAGACATTTCCTAAATAACTTGAGAGTGAAGTTGTCTTACAAATTCTCTTCAAAGAGATTGTATTACTTCATTGTAGTTAGTTACAGCATACCCTATAAATTAACTGCATGTATTTGATTTTTAAACTGTATGTACATTAGATTTGGGGAAAACACATGGAAAGGATACAGGTCTAAAGTACTATTTCTTGGCTGATACCTGGCCCAAATGTAAGTACTTTTAGCACATCTCTAACACACTCAATAAGCTTGCTATTATTAACTAAAGACTGCATTTCAAGTACATTATGGCATCACTTGAAGTAATAGCAACTGAAATGTACCTACTTAATGGAATCGATCTTTCATAAAGACTGCAGTAAAGTATTATCAGAAGTCACTTATTGAACTTTATTCTCAATGATATAATAAAAAGTAGCATGTCAGAAATAAAAATGTCATTTGTCACCTGAATCTCTGGCACCTTAGAAATGTTATCAAGACATGGGGGAATTCCTTGAGTAATATAATGTAAGTAAGAATTACTCATTTACTAAAGCTTCTTGCCGAAACGTCCTGAGCTCATTCAACACTCAGACCTAAACACTAAAGTAAGTTACACATATACCTGGAGACAGACTTTGGAGAAAGAGCAATATTTATTGTGCTTCTTTTTTTCCCAGGTAAACTCCTTACCACCTCTATTGCCAACAGTCCCCATACATTGAAACTTGAATTGATCTGAGTGATTACACTTTGTTGGAAGATGATTCGTTTTTTCTACTGTGTTCCTTCTTTATATTTAGTTTTTATGGCAAACTGGTTATATTTTGAGGTCTTCAAGTGTAACAGGGAATCAGATTGGGCCACAGTGGAATTAAGGGGGTAAAATGTAGTTTAGGCATTTTCCCCCAAAAAGAAAAAGGTCTTGGTTAATTCTGAGTTTTTGGTATGTGTTAGTTTCTGAATACTGATGTGATCAGGATCTAAACATGCACTTCTTCTTTTCAAGTTTACTCTCTCACTGTTAAATGGGGAAGGATGATCCATTTAAGCGAAAAGAAATGGTCACCTTATGTTCTTTTTCCTGAAAAGGTTTATTACTCATTATATCAAGTAACTTCATAACTTAAGAACACACTGATTTCTATCCTTGTTTGGAAAACCAATAGTCTAGGAAATCAGGTAATAATGGCATAGTAACAACCACCCAGAGTATGAATTTCTCCTTAACTTGTACACCTGTCTCAGTCCTCTACAGTTTCCATCATCTGAAGAACACAACCACATACACTGTAGCACCATACACCCAGGCATTGACATAATCCGCTGGTTGCTATAGGCATTTGAATTTAAGATCAGTTTCTAAGCACCCTAGATCTACACAAACTGCTCACCACCACCCATCACTACAATAGTTAAGACTCCAACACATGACAATGATCCTGGAAAAGAAGACATACCTGAATATCCCAGAAGCAAGGGCAAAGCAGGTGGCCTATTTCAAATGGGTATAGAATTAATCTACCCTCATTTCTTTTGTTTGCCTATTTGCATTCTGTGATTTCTCAAATGAATTGCTGATATGTGTTTTCCTTAAATGTTTAATTAATATTGTAAACAAGCACCTTACTTTTTTATTAAATTATTAATCAAGAATTACATCTATGCTGGCACTAGGTATAGCTGCATTCTGTCCACTACCAAATGTCCATGTGACTTCACTGACCTAGCAAGTAAACTGACAATATCTGGGTATACACAAAAATGGAAAATAACAATGTAAGGTAGGTAGGTACTTTGAAATCTATAGTGACTATTCACTCTCCACAGAGGCAATACAATGCAGAAAAGGTAATGAATACCTAGAATTCAGAAGTGTTGAGATTCTAACCTTGCTCCATCATGTGCTCACTATAAAATCAGAGGTGAGACATTCTTCTTGGATGGTAGCTTTCTTATCTTTAAAATACTCTTTATTCGCCGAGTTTTGTGAGGACAAACTGCTCATTACAATCTAAGATAGCCTATGATCTATATATCAAAGAATAATATTGATGGTAATTGTCTTAAAAGTCCAACCAATACAGGGCCTCCCTGGTGGCGCAGTGGTTGAGCACTGCACTGTGGAGCTGTCCGCAGCGGCAACACAAGTTCGATGCCCGGCTGGGGAGATTCCTACATGGTGTGGCAGATCTCTCCTGCCTGGCCCGCGGCTCCCCTCAGCAGTGTATTTCCATCGATCTGCCTGTTCTGCTCCCCGCTCTGTTTCTGGTGAACCCTCTCGCCATCCCACGCCTCTGGCCTGTACCCCAACTTGTATGCATAAATAAACAAATCTTAAAAAAATACAACCAATACAGCAAGGATTTCTTTCTCTTGGCTGCAAAACATTCACTCTACTCTACTTCAACATAAGCAACTAAGCATGCAATTGCAAAAATAATTGAGCTCTTTAAGTCCATTGATAATTCTTAATTCTATGAATATTCATGTGGAGAAGAATGCAATTTCCATGGACTGCCTAATGTGAAGCTGGAAAGAAGGAGAAGCTGATTTTGATATGGAAACGAAAGCAAACCCACTATTAAACATCCTCGATGAGAACTGACAAGGTGAACTGGTATACACTCTAAGCAAACTTTACAAGTACGTTTAATTAAACAAAAGTCTATTCGATTTTTTTTTTGCAACCTCATTTAGAAGCATTTATTTAGGTGCAGCATTTCTACTTAAAGACTTGGCAAGTCACTATCTTTGATTCAATTACCTAAGACTTTAAGCATATTCTCAGACTTCTTCAAAGGACCCCACTTATACCTTGAGTATTCATCCCTCTTTTAAAATTAAAATAAGAGTTTTAATATCACACAATAAAAAGCATTTTAGGTCTAAAGCGATAAAATAAAAGACTTAGTTGTGTTTCTGAAATCCTGCATCACCTAGTGATGAACCAACTGCTTATCTTGTTGGTGATGAACCAACAGACATTGACATAAAATGGGCAGAGCCACTCTGGCTTCTCTTTTGGGCTAGGTGCTGGCATCGATTTCAATTTTTTTTTTCCTGAATTGTGCTCTAAGTAAAGGTTTGAGGGGTTTACTTTCTGGGATTATGGGGTGAGACTGAGTTAAGAAAAGATGTACAGAAACAATTCTCAGAGAGCTTTGTGGAGTCTTTTGCAGAACACACTGTCAATACTAGGAGTTGTCTGTGAAGTCTTCACTGGTTTGATTTAAAATAGGGAATAATAGCCAGACATTACTCAGAATACTTTTATATAAAATGTACGTGATCTCCATGGGAAAGTTCACATTATGTGACTACCTGTTCATAAAATGCAAAACTACTCAGCAGCTATCTCATTTAATCCTGTCATCCAGCCAAAGGGGCACACAGAGTGCTTATTTACACAAAAGGAGGAACTGAATAGTCCACATAGGTTATATAACTTGACTCGGGTGCAATCGCTAATTAGCAGTAGAACCGGGGTTTGAGTTAACTGCAGGTAAGCTCAAGGCCTATGCTCTTTACACCATACCCTTTGGGAACCAAGCATGATGCCGAGGAGCAAACAGCCTAAAAGTAAAACACCCCAAATGTTGAGAAAACATTGCATAAACAAACACAATGGAATGCTATTTGTCAATAACAAGGAATCGAATACTGACAGATTCTGTGAAATGAATGAACTTTGAGAATATTACACTAAGTGAAAGAAGCTAACTCAAAGACCACACATGGCAAACTGCATTAAAACACATTGTCCAGAAGAGGCAAATTCATGGAGCAAGAGCAAACTGAAGGTGGCATAGAGCTTAAGGCTTGTCAGGGAAAGTTGGCAGTGGCTACCACAAAGTACTGGGTTTTTTGGGATGGGGGGTTGATAAAAATGTTCTTAGATTGTGCTATGGCCACATGACTCTAGGGGTATTCTAGAAACCATTAAATTATTTATACTAAATGAGTGAATTGTACTGTATGTGAGTTGTATCTCAATAATGCTGTTACCAAAAAAAAGAAAAGAAGAGGAAACTGAAGAAGCACATGCCATCTCCAAAGGGCACTGAGAAGTGAAGGGAGGTAACTAGCACCCATTGAGAGGGCCGTTGTTGATTTCAACAGCCAGCAGCACTGAGTTTACCTTCACTGGAGAACGTGGTGAAACATACAGAGTTTCATGCAAGGGCAACTGTGACAAACTTCCAAGGGAGTCATTGTGGTCTTGCTGACAAAAGTGGTTAAAAGGGCTTCCTTCAAAGGCTTCTCTCTCTTGAAAAGGCTACACCTGAGCTTTATCATTTTCACTAGCTTGAACTCACCTCAATTGAGGCCTAAGTGATAGTCAATCATAATATTTGCCTGCAGGATTCCTGCATTCACTGGAATAATAGGATCTTCTGATCTTCCCCAATGCTGATGGATAGTCAGTCATTTTATAACCCCAAATCACCATCATTAGTTCTTTCTCAGGGAAATGCACCAGGAAAGTCTCCAATTTCAGAGCCTTTCATCTCCCCTCATGCCTCTCACACACTACAGAGCCTCTCTCTGCAACTCCTCTCTTCTCACCATCTTCAAGTTTAATGACTTTCTCTTGGCCTAGAGACAAGAGGAGAGGCACAGATGGTACATTTTGAGAGTTAAATTGGTTTAAAATTTAGGTGTCATTTTCTTCATGAAAGGTAAGTAGAGGATGGAAATAATTTAGAGTTCTCCATGAAACCATTATTTTTAAATGGAGGAAAACTGTTGGTGAGGGCATGGTGCTTCATATGGTTTAAGAACATGCAGCTGTTCTCACACATTTCCCTTAACAATGAAAAGGAAAATCTTTCAACAATGAGAAAATGACTGACACAAACAGTAAGTAGCAGCATCATGCTAGAAACAAACTTGGCCAAGGAGGGAAGGGGGCTAGTCTTAGGTCTACACTAATTTCAAAGTCACCACCAACTCCCTGTATTTTTCCCTAGTGTAAGTTTGTACATCTTTATAATGCCTTCAGAATAATTTATCACAAAGTAAAGATTTAAAAAATCATTATTCTTTTGATCTAAAAATCCTTATGCTTCAACTTTAATATGTTCTTTCTGAAGAAGTTGTCACGTGTATTTTATTCCTTGGAGAAACCAACAGCAGGACGCTCAAACAGGGCTCAGTCTCTTCCAATCACACTTAAAAAAAGACAAAAGTGTTTTGTTGTCTATCCACCATGACACAGACTTGGTGCAAAATGTGAAGACCTGTGAAACACCGAGTCAAAACCTATTTTGGCTGAATCACTAACGGGGATATCCGACATTTAAACCACAGGTTTAGTGTTACTTTAATAGATGTACGTCTTGCCGACGGCAATGATATTAACACAGCATATGTAAGCTCTGAACAACACTGATTTATGTTTCTGTCTCTAGGGTACTTCAAAGTAGTCCTCTTTTACTACCAAGAAGCAAGGGTGGCCAATATTTCAGCTGAGTTTCACATCCCGAAAAAGCACCACTCTGAAGGCAGTCATAAGCCACCCAAATGTCACAGTGTTATTACAGGGATGTATTAGTCTAAGGCAATTTTGTCTACTAAGCAAAACTAAAAACCTTCACATACACACAAACATGTGTGTACACATGCACGCCCACACAATTTCTAAGCTGATAAATCTTTAAGGAAAGGAACTAGAACCCTAACCAAATCCATTCTCCCAGACTCCTTGTAAAGGGTTTACTGCAAATCCACTGAAAGCTGCACAATTTGAAATATTTTAGGCCTCCCTATGTATTCACTTTAAGGAAATGTTCTTTTATGAGGCTCTCAGAAGACTATACAGAGAGACAAAAATTAACTCAAAATATCATACTGCGGCCAATGAATTGGTACCACTGCCTCTTCTGAGCATAGACACCCAAGGGGGATTAGGCAATGAGTCTGTGTATACTTCAGAGTTCTGGTACTGCTGGCTCTTTAGACCCTTAAACTACTGAACACTGTTTAAAAAAAAAACAAACAAACAAACAAACAAAACTCCTCTATTAGGAGAATAAAATGCATTGTAATCATAATAATAGCTCCTTATTGAGTGTTTATTATGTAGTAGGGAGTGTGATGTTGTTTGTTTTTGTGCCCTGGAGGGAGTTGGGGGAAGGGGAGAAAGAGCCTGTCAGAACTTCAGGGGATGTGTGGCTGGAAGGCATGATCTGTTCATGTTTCAGGTACAGTAATTCCCCCTGATGTCACTGTGTCTCTCAATACATGTAAGAGATCTGTGCTTGATTCATTTTCACACTGGTATTTCAGCAGTAAAACTTTATACATACTTAAAACTGCATAGGATTGCATGCACGAAGATGCATTCTCAAGAGTAATTTACAGGGTTTTTCAGCAGTGATTGTTTCTATATATGATTATGATGTTAATTCTTTGTTGTTTATAGAACCAAGGAAGATGCAACACTACTATAATGCACTACTTTCTACAATACCCACAACAGCCATTTAGAATTGGTATTCATTTTACTAAGGATAAAAGAGAATTTCAGAAAGTTTTAAGGAACTGACTCACCACCCAGCTTTTAAATGGAAGAGGTGGGATTCTAGGTCTGTCTGAATCAAGAACTTAAGATTTACTGATTCTTATATTTTAAAAAATGATGCTGCCACTTTTTTTAATTTAAAAGGAGTAACTAAAGACCTATAAAAACAGATAGGTACTATTAAAAAATAAAAAGCGAGGAAGCGTGGACAGCCATTACCTATGCATCTGCTGGAGTGAAAACCAGAATATATCCTCTGTGGATATCTGCTCTTCACCTTCTTTTCTCTACTACTGGTAGGAGAATGGTGAAGATAAGCTAAAGTTACAAGCAAAAATAGTCAAAACTAAGTACTAATAACAAAAACTAATATCAGTGAGTTTTATGCCATTCCTCAAAAATTGGAATGCCTGACCCATTCCTCAAAAATTGGAATGCCAGGGTTCTGATAGGAAAGTTTACTCCCATACCTAAACCTAGAAGGTTAAGATCTTGGAAAGAAAATGTATGATTTAGCTCTAAATAAGTCATGAAGAGACTCTGTCAGCCAAGGTCTGGTGCATCTTCAAAGCCTCTGCACAGTATATAATAAGGAGAAGAGGTTTTGATTAAAATTCACTATTTAGGTTTTTTTTTTTTAACATACAAGCTGGGGTACAGGACAGAGGCATGGGGCGGCGAGAGGGTTCACCAGAGACAGAGTGGGGAGCAGAACAGGCAGATGAGAAATACACTGCTGAGGGGCGATGCGGGCGAGGCAGGAGAGGTCTGCCCCATCATGTGGGATTCTCCCCGGCTGGGGGCCGAACCCGTGTCATCGCTGCCGACAGCCCCACAGCGCAGCGCTCAACCGCTGTGCCACCGGGGAGGCCCTCACTATTTAGGTTTGTAGAGGATTTATATTTTTTAAGGTAAGCATGTTAAAATTTTACTCAGAACATTTTATACTCTGGCCTCTTAAAAAGTTAAAAAAATATTTCTTATTTTATAATTATGCCTCAAATGCTATATAGATTATGAGACTCTTATTACTGCCCATGATTCTCAGCAAACATAACTTCTGCTGTTCTAATACAAGTAATTCTAAGCATCTATCCTTTCGTTAAGTATCTATGATCTAGATCAAGGTCCTCTTGGAAAGCATATGATGAAAACTGTTACTTAGCATTATTCCTATGAGATGAAAATGCTAAAATACTCAAAACAAGAGACAGGGCTATATCATCTTCTGTATCTGGGACATTACTACAGGAAATGCAAGGTGTTCACATATGTAGAGGGTATGATGCCTGCTCTCATCTTTCCTTTTCTTTACACCTGCCGTTCCATGAGACATTCTAATCAAGCATCCTTGCAACTGTCTCTATACAGAACATGCCATCAAATGTCATCAATGTCAAATCTAAAGACAATCCTCATTATTGGACACTGCAGCTTATGGTACATTTGACATTGCTCTTCTTGATGGTCGTTTCTTCCAGGAAGAGGACAGATTCATCCCTGTTTTCTCTATCCTTTCTCCATCAACTTGACTGATTCACTGTTCTTGAACTGCCCTCTAGAAGGTAGAAGTTCACTCTAAGAGGCTCTGTTTACATCCCCTGCCCCAGACCTCTTGTCCCTGGATTTAGTCCCAATTATAACCTAGTGGTGAGAGTTTCCTTATCTCTGTTCCCAGGTTTACATTCTGACTTATTTCCATTAAAGCATTTCCCAGTACTAATTCAGTACCCTCATACAGAAATCTAGCAAAATTCACATACAATATTTTCTGATTCCAAACTTCTTGTTTCCCTGCTAGATGTTCTCCTCTTTCTAGTCTCAGTTTCTTTTATTGACTTTATTCTAACCTGGTAATCCTAGATTGGTTCCTTCAAATTTCCTTTGAATCCTGCCTGCCCCTATGAAGTCACACCTGCCCACTTGAGTCAATTGCTCTCCCCAGTCAAGTTGTCCCTGGAACACCCCACTTTACGATATTCCTTCCCATCAGTCTTGCTGACCTAGATAGGGTAGACTTTTACCCCTTCTAGTTTTACCCCTTCCAGCTCTTCCTGGCTCATTATTGGTGTGGATACCTTCTGACCCAAATCCTCCTCCTAACAACAAATTCACATTTAGCAAGATTTTTCTAAAACTGTCAAGGAGTCAAGTCACTTCTTTGTTAATAACATTCAGTGGCCCACACAGCTTAAATAGCAAAGTCAAAATGCTTAGCTGTGCAATTCTATGTTTTCCAAAATTTGGTCCAGGGTGAACTTCCCATTTTCCTATATGTTCTCTTCCTATTTCTCTCCCATGCAGCATTCTTTTGTTTTTAGATTGTTCTTCATTCCCTAACCACACCAGCTTATTCACAGCTTTGGATTCACAATTCCTTGCAACTTCATCTTAAGATGTCAACAAATCTCTTTCCTGCCTGGTATAATCTTCCACTAGCTTCAAAGCTCTGCCAAAATATTCACTTCTTGTGAAACCTCTCATCATGTAACAATATGCACCATTGCCCATAACAGTATGTATCATTGTTCATATTAAAAAGTAGGACTTTCACTGAGTCCATTCCAACAACTTACTCATTGACTCTTCCCAATAATTCCATGGGTAAGTATTTCCAGTTTACCAAGGGAGACACTCAGGCTCAGAGAGATGTAGCAATTTTCCATGTCCTCAAAATTGTGAAGTGACAGAACTGAGCTTTAAACCCAGACAGTCTCATTTCAAAGGAACATGGTTAATTACTGTGCTATTCTACCTTTTGTCCCTTCTCTCACCATTTAGGTCTCTTTCTTCCTGCTAGGATGTGAGTTACTTGAGGGCAGGAATTATGTGAAATTTATCTTTGTATTTCCAGCTCCCAGCATGCCGTAGACATTCAATAAATGTTTGATGACTTGTATTCAGAATGAGGGATGCTACAGTGTTCTCCTGTAGTTAAAAGCCCTCTGTGCTCCAATTGGGTTTCTTGCATATTTTGATTCCAAATCACATCTCTCATCTGCTCCTCACTCAGCTCTTCCTGGCTCATTATTGGTGTGGATACCTTTTTCAGCTCCTTTTATCACATACACTCTGTGAGTCTGGGATGGTTGCATCTCCATGTTTACTGGATTAGACTTTTTACTTAATATTTAACTCCCTTTTCTTGAGGAACAAAATTAAAACACAAATGAGTCACCTTTTAGAATCCCTTTTTGATATACAAGGCAGACCTCCCACTTGTGACAGGTTCCCAGAAAAAGGACAGTCACTCAAAGTGAAAATGATCTAATTCCCATTGCCTTTACTGCAAGATCAATGCAAGAACAGGGATTTACATTTCTGCCCAAGAAACTGATAGGTAAGAGTTATGAGGGAGGCACCAGAAATCATGTTGAATCACTGCATGTGATAAATCTATAAAATTTAAGAGCAGTCTAACTTTATTAAACATAGCAACAATGAAAATAATTTTTAAAGCAGTAATACAGAAAGTAATCAGTCCTATTCTGAAGTGTCTACCTTCCGGCAGGCACATGGCTAACAGCTTGATATACCTCACTTCATTCAATAATCATAAGAATAAGGAAGATGTACACTCCTTAGAAGCTCTGAAATGATCTTTCTGTCTTTCCCTGTACTCTTAGCTAACTGGTTTGTTAACTCATCAGGTTATCTCTTTCTCAAAATGTCCATTTTCTATCAAACCAAAGACACATAAAAAGTCAAGCTAAGTTTGATGTTTGATTCTTAATCAGTAAAACCCATCTTTCAAAGGTTTCAGCTTTCACTTTATAAAGTGATTATAATAGTCTCAAGGCATTTGTTTTAAATAAAACAAAAATTAATAAATCAGTTAATTTCTAGACCTGGAATTTGTTTTGCCATTATTCTGAGACAAACTTTGTTAAATCAAATGTATAAAGACTTAGGTCTCCTAATGAGTATTTCATAATCTTTCATCCTTTGAAATTTGCCTTGAAGGGAAAAATTTGCCTTCTTCCCCCTTCATTGTCTCACCTCCCTCTTGTTCTCCTTCCCTCCCTTCCACAGTTTCATGACTCAAACTGATAAGCAATGTGCTAGACAATGTCTCTATCATCAAGATTTCTTATAGTGCATTGAAAATGGCTCTTTTTTCTTTTATACTTTAACATGAAATATTATAAAGTCTCTGCATCTCCCAATGAAGACCCATTTCTTTAAATTAAATGGTGATCCCATTTTCGTTAGCATCACTAGTCAAACAGAATCTTAAAGAAGACACATAGATTGGGAATATTTCTCTGGGATCAACAGTGAATCTGTACAGTAGGATTAAATCTCATTTCTCCTGGCCCTTCTAATTAACTGCATCATCAGGGGTTAGGAGAGGTTCCAGAAAACCATCCCTCCTAATCCCTGAACATCCAAATACTTCTCTTCAGTGTTTTCTTTAAATCTGTATTATGTAATTTAACAATGAAAATAATATCAACCATTTCTACAAATGCTAATTTCACATTATTGCTTTAATGGAAATTTTACCCTTTCTAAAGAACACTGCTTGCTCTGGAGTTGTGCGGGATCTTCCTCCCTGTGCCTTCTTACCACTGGAACCAGAGATGCAAAAGAGGGATATCTTGTTTCTTAGACTGGTAGACCATGTATTCTAAGTGCTCTGTAAATATTTTTAGTTTTGAAATCTCTTACCATCTGATTATAGAACACATTATCTCTTACTCACTAACACTGTCTCACATGCCTGCCATCCCATCTCCTCCTGTCTGGATAATTTCAACTCCTGGCTCTCTGTCACTTACTTAGTACTTATAGCTATCTCACATTCATTTCTTTGAACTCCTCTTTCCACTGTTGTCTTCTATTCACCTTTGGTTACTTATCGTCCTGGTCATGACTTCTCATTGCTGATAACAAAAACCTTGCCTTAATATCAATTTGATATAGCCCACTCTTTAGACATTACTACCTACCTTCCAGTTCAGTTGCTCTTATGACTTTCAAACAATCGATTTTATTGCCTTCTCTTACCCCATGATATTCTCAGTCATTCTTACTTAGCATACTTTTCAGGGTGGATTGCTATAATCATTATAATTATTCTTTATACTCCTTTATGTCTCTATTGCCTTGTGGTATTTAGTACTAACTTGATAAAATTACAACCCTAATTAAATCAAACTGCACCTACTTTGTGCCTGTACTTGTTAGTATAATATGGAGACAAAGACACACACACAGACAGACACACACACACACCAGACCATGGAGAGTAGTGTCCTCATTCTCTTCATTGTCCTCAGAGTAGGACTATAACAGGTAGCTTCTTCACACTCCTCTCTAAAACCAAACACCTCCCTCCTTCCTCATTCTTCTCAGTAGATGACCATAGTTCAAACATTACTGAGAAAACAGAAGCTAGCACAGAAGAATTTCACAGAAGTCCACTACTGATTTACCAGTCTGCTGCAATCTTCCCTCCCCCTTTAACGGAGATGGACTTGCCCTGAACCTGTGCTTGTGAAAGAAATTCCATTCTTTTCTTTATTATCAATGTATATTTTTTCTTTTCTAATCAAAAAATCTCGCCAACATAAAAAGATACAGTTTTCTCTTATTAAAAACAAAGAAAAAAAGAATTCTCTTGACTCTTCTCACACGTGCAATAAAACTCTTGGAAAGAGGTGTCTTTATATGTGTCTCTGGCTCTTGTCATCCCAGTCTCTCTTAATGCTACCACAATCAGTCTTTCACCACTTTCCACTCCCAAAATTTGTTCCACCTCAGTTTCAGTTGATGGAACTTAGCATTTCAGTTGGCGGAAAATCCATACCTCTATTTGCTCAGACCAAAACCACAAATGTTATCTTTTTCTTTGCCTTTTTCTTTCTATTTCTTATTGAAGTAAGAGAAGAACATGAGTTCTACCCTCAATAAATTTTAAATGTAAATACAGTATGGCTAGTTGTAAGCATGATGTTATATAGCAGATCTCTAGAAGTTATCATCTTGGATAACTGAAACTTTATAATCACTCAGCAATATATGTCCATCTTCCCCTTACTCTAACTCCTAGAAACCACCATTCTACTTTCTTCTTTTCTGAGTTTTAATATTTTAGAAATTTCATGAGAAATATTTCAAATAGAGTATTTTCAAGCTTCATTCATGTTATCACAAATAGCAGGCTATCCTTTTTTACATAGATGAATAAAACAAATAGTATTCCCTACTTTATGCACTCATCTATTGATAGGCATTCAGGATGTTCTACATCTTGGCTATTGGGGAAAATTCTGCAATAAACATGGGCCACATATATCTCTTTAAGATCATGACTTTTTTTCTTTTGGGTAAACAGCCAAAAGTGGGTTCGCTGGCACACATGATAATATTATTTTTAATTTTTTGAGGAAACTTCAAACTGTTTACCATAGAAATTGTACCAGTTTACATTTCCATCAATCATGTACAAGAGTTTCAATTTCTCAACAATTGTTGCCCATATATTTTTTAAAGTAATAGTCATCTTAGCAGGTGTGAGATAATAGTGCATTTTGGTTTTGGTCTCCATTTTCTTCAGTTGAAGTGACAGGGAACAATTTTCCCCATATAAATTGATTATTTATATGCATTTTTTTTTTTTTAGAAACTGAAAGTTTTTTTTTTTCTTTAAGATCATGAATGGTATAAGAACCTTCACTCACACCACTTACACTTAACATAATGATGGAAATCGCAGGCAGAACAAACAGGCAAGAAAAAGTAACAAAAGAATTAAAATTGGAAAGAAGAAAAATTATCTTTTTGCAGATGAATTGATCTTTTATGTATAAAACCCCAAAGACTCTAAAACATGATGAAACAAATTAAAGAAGCAAAAATCAAATGGCAGGACAGCCAATGTCATGGATTGGAAAACTTAACATTGTTAAAATGTTCATAATTCTCAAAAAAACTATATAATTTCAATTCTTATCAAAATCCCAATGACATTTTTATAGAAATAGAAAAAAAATAATATTCACACAGGACCACAAAGGATGCTAAATAACCAAAGCAATCCTGATCAAGAACAAATCTGATGGCATCACATTTCCTGATTTTGAATATATTGCAAAGTCACAGAAATTAAGAGTATGATGGTAGCATAAATGCAGATAGATAGACTAAGAGAACAGAATATAAAACCTAGAAATATAGTCACCTGATCTTCCACAAGGGTGCCAAAAATACACAATGTGCAAACTATAGTATCTTCAACAAATGATGTTGAGTGAATTGAATATCCAATGTAAAAGACTAAAAATGAACACTTACCTTACACCACACATAATAACTCAAAACCGATTAAACATAAACATATGGTCTGAAACTATAAAACTCCTAGGAAACACTGGGAGAAAGCCCTTATGACATTGGTCTTGACAATGCTTTCTTGAACATGATTTTAAAACACAGGCAGCAAAAGCAAAATTAGACATCAAATTTAGAGGTGTCTATGTAGCAAAGGAAGTAACAGTGAAAAGAAACCTATGGAGAGGGATTAAATATCTGCAAGCCATATGACTTCTGGCATGCAATAACATAATACAAATAACCTGAATAAAAAATATGTCTCTTTTTAAACACTTCTCAGCCCATGCCTATGGAAATGCTACTACATATAACTTCAAAATATAAAAAGAATTAGACCATTTATCACCACCTCCACTGATCTTAGACACTGTCATTTCTTCTTCATCTGGCTACTTTAATACTCTCCTAACTGGTTTCCACACCTGTGTTTCTGTCATTCTATTAAAAACACAATAGTTTGAGAGATTTTTTTTAAAATAAGAAGCCAGAGCATGTCACTCACATGCTCAAAATTCTTCATGGATATTTAATTTTCTCAGAATAAAGATCATGATTTTAAATCATCTATGAAGGTCTACATGACTTAGCTGTATGTTTGCTTCTTTGCCCTCATTTCCCACTATTCTTTTCAGTTTTCATTCTGCTGCAACACAATGACTTTTTGAATATGTTGGGAATATTCCTACATGAAATCCTTTGCACTAGCTCTTCCTTCTGCTGAAAAGCCATGGACCATGGATTATGCAGACATACCCAAACTGGAAGCCATCAGGAGCCTTAATAAAAACCCCATAGGCAAGAATGAATTTAAAGCTCCTGTGTTGGAGTCAATGTTTTTTCATTCTCTTTTATAGGTGTTTCTTCTCCTCTACACAACAGTTAAGGACTATTTAGAGTTTGTTTCTGGCCTCTACTTTTCTTTCTGTTTTATCCCCCTAGTCTAATAATTACATAATTATCCACATTCCCTTTCTGTACCTCATGAATTCCAAGAGAGAACTCTTGATAAACTCCAGAACCCTATCCTCTCCAAATATCCCTCATCTAAGTACTTAGGAATCTGTTGATAAAGTCAGAAATTCTTGTTATCTCTTCATTCAAACCATAATCAAGTTCCATATATTATATATCTTCAAAATGCATCTCAAATCATTAAATTATCTACCTTGGCAAAAGATGCACAATTCTCATAAGTTCCAAAGGAAATTGATAAATCAAATATTGAAGAATTCAAAGGGGTGGGAGTTCACAGATAGAAAGACCATCCTGGTTTCATAGAGGACTTGACAGTTTAGGTTATTCTTTTGAGCACAGATGTGAATGTGTTGGGCAAGTGGGTGTGGGGGTAGCTCTAAAAGCAAAGGGCACAGGATGAACAAAGACACAAAAGAGGAAAGAGAATGCTCTGTAAAAATAAGCAGCCTAGTTGGGCTGGAGCTAAAAATATATTTAAAGGAGAAGTTGGAACAAGGAGTAAAAACATAAAATTGGACTATATTGTGGAGGGTCTGAAATACCATAGTGGGACAGATTAAGTTGATTTGTATACTTCCTGCCTTCCCAATGTGCCTTGTTGTTCACAGCCATAAATGTGTATCAGCGGAAGTGGAAGATAGCCTGTGTTCTCTTAATTGTTTTGCATTTCACTAGGGTCTTTTCCATTCTAAATGTACAAAAGGATGCCCCAGAATACAGAACTTTTTCTACTATTTTATTTTCTGTAACATCAATTATTAAGCAACCCTCTATATTAGTAGAGCCATATGCTTATTATAATAGTAATTGCTTCCACAGGATTATTTTCAGAGTATTTCTTTAGGTGCTGAGATATTTATCTTGCATGCAGAACTACCTATTTTGTAAAAATACCAATAGCTGGGATACCACTGTGTTTATGATTACTATCCTCATTGAATCAAAGGCACCATAGATGGAGGAAGTTCTAAGAATATTTAATACATCATTTACTCGATTCTATCTCTTCAAGGTGCCTTGCAGATTGTCTTAGCAGATGCGAATTTCCTTTCATCATGTGGAATGCAATTCTATCCTTGGTTTGTTATAAATTAACAATCTGAAATAAAGCCCTGCATTCTCAATAATAACTGAAATATTTAATATGGAAACAAACTCTCTACCCTACTGAGACCAAACATTTTTTCTTTGTTAGTGCAACCATTTTAAATGGTGCTCTAGCTTTCAAGCCTGATGGATTAAATGGATTTCTGAAATCTCCAAGTTAAGGGGTGTGTGTGTGTGTGTGTGTGTGTGTGTTTAATTTTTTCTATCTTACAGAAATTAAGTCACATGATTTTGAGAATGCAGTCAAATCATCTCACACTTGTAAAATTTAACTGTATACATAAAAGTATTTCAGGACTTATGTGGGATCACTGTACTCATTTTTAAAAATTAATACAAACTGAAAAATAAGAAGGGCTTTTCCAATGTCTTCTCATCTGGAGAAGCAATATGAATCATACAAAGAAATACAAATAGAAAATCAACACATGGAGAATTGCTAAGTCTCAGTAATTTTCAAATAAATGAAAGCCAGAATTAAAATATTTTCACTGATAAACAGGGAAAATAGTAAGAGAGTTTCTGGTGACTCCTGATGCAAGAAGTCTCCTCCAGTTCTGATCCAAAAACGGAATGTCACTGAAAAAGATAATTTTCACAACCATGTGTGTCCTAAATCTTCTTTAAAAAAAAGAATTAGGGATGTGCACAGGAATTGATTTATATCTTTGGTTCATCACACTGGTCTTTACTGCTTCTAATATAAAACTGTGAAATTTATTAACCTGATGAAGTACCATGTACCTCTTAACTAGTGCAGAAAGATCTAATGCCATGTGGAAAAGTTTTGTAATGTCCTTATTGAAACAAATAAGTAATATAATAGGACTTCTTACCTATGATTCCAACTCTAAAAAATTCATAAACACACATACAGACTGAAATAACTATGTACCAAAACATTAACCACGGTTATTTCTAATGTCAAATTACAGGTGACTTTTTTCCTTCAAGATTTTCATGTATTTAAGGTATATTATGCATACTTATGTGATACACTCAACATACATATATAAATATATGCATATATGTATATTTTAATATTGTATATTTGCTGGCAATATCACAAATGATTAACAATTAAAGTTGGCTTTGATCAGCAACAATTAATGGTATTAAAATGAAAAAAATGGTAGCCTTAATGTTCTGTTTTAATTTGGGAGTACAGATGTTTAATGAAAATGAAGAGCACAACACTTTGTATCCTATGGGACCTGATAAACCCACGTATTCTTATTAAATAAGGAAAACTTCAAGTACAGAAACTTAATACTCACATTAAACTGTTTTTTAAAAACAACAAATATACTCCAAAAGCAAAATGAGAGCATTATAAAGGATGAACACAATGAGAACCAAAAAATACAAATAGAAAGCCTCAAAGAGATATAAATATAACTCTTTCAAATGTGATTAAGAAAACATGAGGTATAAAAATATAAAAGAGTGGGAATGAGAAAGAAGACAGAACTTTAGTTATAGAAGAACTTAACCAAACTGCATGAGAATATGACTTCAGAAGAAGCAGGACATAGGAAGAATAGGAAATAGAAGAGGATACAGAAATAGAAATAATCCTCAAGAAGCTGTTAGTCAACCCGGAAGAGGTCTTATCTACCGCACCTCTAGAACACTAACTCTTCCTTTACAAATAGTATTAGGATCTGTTTTCCTTGTACATAGCCATTTTCGATGCTATTTTATTATGTTCTAGTATTATTTAATCATTTGATTAAATACTATTAACACTGGAGTGTAGCTCCACTGACACTGAGACTAGTAGATTAGTCTGTATGGAACATTCCCTGTACAGCATCAGTTTCATATTAGATGCTTTTCAAATTTTAATATCTTAATTACAGATATTCAGCAATGATAAACTAGCCAGGGGTAAATTCCTCCACCTGAAATGCTAAGAAGCAATATTCTCTGTAACCCAGATAATCCCTGGGTCACCCAACCAGGATCACTGTTCTTATTACCTGGCTTATCTCTAAAATCACTGCTTCTAATTTTGTAACTTTCCTGTCCAAATATCTGTATGTGTGTGCATGCATGTGTGTGAGGGTATGCACATAAATGTGTTTGGATCAGATGATTTTCCAAATTATAGCATTCCCTGTTCAAATAATCTTTAAGTGTATATCTAAGCCTTCTTGGTTAGACCTTAACTCCTTAGGATGAAACTCAAAACTTCTGGTCATTTGGTTCTTGCACATCTATCTACAGATATATTCTAACTGCTGGCCAATAAATCACTACGTTCCCATTAGTTTGACTAGGGCAGAATAATTTTGCAAGAGAATCTTCACACCACTCTCACCCCTACCCCTTTCTCCATCTACCATGGATATTGTTTTGTCTTCATTTGGAATGTCCATCACCTCATTTACACTCATATAAACTTTAATAACTCATTTACAACCCAATTAAAATAACATCTCTCAAAGCTGCTCCACCAATACCAATTTGCTGACATATACAACGTCTATACATTTTTCTATAGAGAAGTGACAGGAATTTCTCTATAAATGTATGGGGGTCTTTGGTCTCTTAAATAATCATCAAAGTAAATATTTCTCTCTCTCCATATAGGAAGTGAAAGTTGACACAGGGGTAGAAAACAAAAAGTAGAAATTGCATCACAAAATAGTAGGATGCGATTGGCACAGATAGTTAAGAAAAATAAGAAAGATATTTTAATAGACTGCCACAAAATAATGGATTATCCAAATATTCCAAGGAGAGACTGACTCCTGAGACTTCATCTCCTGGGAAATTAAGTGTGTAAAGCAACAGCCACTTAATATTTTGTCATAAAACTATATCAGTGTAAAAATATAAAACTTCTGGATGTACTTCTCATGTGTACATTCTGCATTTATGTAATCTATCATATATGTGTGTACATATACTAACATATTACTTGCATTATAAAATTCAAAAACCAGAAATTTTAGAGGATAAATGGAATGCAAATGTAAACAAAAGATTTAACTTTTTTTCTAAACACTAGAGAAGCCTGATTCTCAAATCATATTTTGGAAACATGACCCATTAGAGGCAACAAAATGGTAGAATGAAATGATACATTAACTTACTGATGGGGTTATCAGGCCTTGCTGGATACAGTGTGGGGAGGTAACATCCTGTGGGAAGGGATCAGGACTGGAAAGGGAGGAGGGTCACAGAAGAGTGCCTATACATTGCAAAGAAATCAGCCTTCCCACCAAATATTATTTCTTGAACAACTTAAACAGGTTCAGGTGGAAAGTTTTTGTTTAGAAACCTAGAGGACATGGGGTCATTTTACTTGTACTGTGTCATACACTGATGCCTTGAGGTTTACAAGTACATGCTCCTTGGTCTGTGATGATCCACAGAATTTAAGTCAAAGAATGTGAGCACAGATCTCCCTTCCTTCCTTCACCAGAAATTCTACACTACAAAATGTTGACAGTACTCATTTGGCCATTTTCATATCCTACCATGTCCCTGGAATTCAATCAATTTACAATCTTGATGTCTATCCCTCTCAATAATGTGCTTCCTCCCAAATGAATTCTCTCTGTGCTATGTACACACAACCCAGATGCACACAGACAAAGAGACGCCAGGATTCTGGATGACACTGGGCAGCCAGTGGTCACTCCTTAAAAGTTTTTAGGAAAAAAATAAGGATCTTCCAAACTGAAGCACCACTCATCTGAAATTACTTAGCTACTTTTCATAAATACATATAAAACAGGACACAGTATTATAAGCATCAGATATGTGCATGTTCAACATTTATATTTAATGAATGTACCTTACCTTATAAATATTAATTTACATGTATGTGTGCATATTTATATATAACTCATCCATACACATATGTAATGTATATATAATTCATTTAAGAGATCCCTTTAGATTGGTAAGTGTGTCATAGTGCATTTCTTGCATGAAACACACCATGATAAAGATTTGACAAACTTCCTCTTCCATCTTCCTGTATATCTATGTACACTTCTCAATATCCTACACCAGCAGAAACACTGCTGTTATGTCAATCTCTGTTCCCTTCACGCAAGTATAAGCCTCTACGAATGGAGGTTCTAAAGAATGCCAACTCAAATATTTCAGCCCCTTTCATTAGTAAACATACTTGTATTTCAATTATCCTTCTTAAATATCCTAGGGATGCTAAACTAGCTGGGAGAATATTATACTGTGAATAAGAGCCATCCCTGAATAATACTTGGGTATCATGCTTACCCACTGGCAGAGGAATACATCTTAGCGCGTGGAATGCCAATTCTGTCTCTCACTTGTTCCCGAGACAGAATTATCCAGCATTGCTCCAAGTCCTCTTCTCCTAAGATGCTGGAGGACTTCATCTACCACTCCGCTTTCCTCATCTAGCCTGTGCTTTATCACCCTCCACTTCACCATAACAGACTCCATCAAGCATTTGCCTGATCACAACTGAACATAATTAGTATGAATTCATTTCTTTCCTCTTTAAATGACTGTCTCCTGGAAAGCCTTGGGGTTTTTCTCTACGAGTTAAAGAAGTTAAAAAGTTTTAAAAATCACTTTTCCCTCCATCTATTTCCTGAAAGTCCACCCTGATACTTTAATATTATATAAATACATTAAATTATACTACATATAATATATATTATATAACTGTTATATTGAAATTACTTTATATATATATATATGTATATATATATATATATATATATATATATATATATATGGGCAAATCAAAGATTCTGACTTCCATGTTTTGGTTCTTCAGGATATCAACTTTCAAAAAAGGGGCTGATCTGTCAACCACCTACCATTTTCTCACACACCTGAGCCATTCCTTTATTAATTTTTTAGTGAAACTGATTTCCAGTTGAGTTAATTTTACCTGAATATCTTAAAATTTAAAATTTGATGTAGCCAATTTAAACCCATTTTACAAGTGAGTTCAACTTATAAAAAAAAAAAAAAACTCTCATTAAACACTCATTAAAGTAGGCCAAAATTGATGTTTTCTAGCTTGCTCTGACATTTTTAGTACCTCTGAAGTTTGTACACACGTCAAGGTTGGGAACTATAGTAAGCACCTAGAGGCAAAGCCGGCTCCCCCATAACTGAGTGGGGCAGTCTGCAGGAAGCCTGGGTGAATCGGAGGATGGTGGACCACCTAGGAAAGACAGTTCTGGCTTTTATCCATGCTTGTCCGGAGAAATCCTGGACAAGAGATACTGGATCTTTCACGTTTCCAGGGAAGCCATTATTTACAGAGAAAAAAAAAGTTAATATGAAAATCTTCCCCTTACTTAAAAACGTTGACTAGTAATATGATTTTTCTAAAACATTGCACTGACCTGATAAAACAACTCACAGACCAGTTTTCACTCATGGGGTCCAGTTGGCAAGCTCTGTTATTAACAAATAGGCTATGAATCTCTTGTTTGGACAGACTCTCTTAACAGTCCGCAAGCTGAGTTTAGAGAAGCTGGGAAGGGACAATTTTCTAGGCATTTCTTTCAGCTAGCATTCAATAATACTCAACATTAAACCACATGTAACACATTCACCTTTATCTACAAACATATATACATCATATCTATTATCTGTGATTTCTACGTCACTAACAAATTTATCACTTGAAAATTTCTCCTTCCTCACTGTTCCCCAGTTTCAGGATGGGAAATTGAAATGTCTCATTAGTTTTCAGAAGTACTTCTCAAACCCTTTTTAGTTTGGTATTATTGTCTGCGCAAATTCATTCTGATTGCATTGTCTGTAAAAATTTATACTATCGACTTCCTTAGCATTAACTTATTTTATTTATGACCCTAGTACTTGATTTCATCTCTCCCAGAAATATAAACTTAATATTATGCTTGACAAATAACAACCAGAGAGTGACTTAACAATAAGTGAAAAAAAGAGTTTTCTGACTGAAGAGGCTTCCAGTTGTGAACTGACAAAAATGTATCGCCTCTCACTCTTTTACTGCCTTTGCTACTTAACTGAAGCGAAAGTGCAGATACCAGGAACTCAGCAGCTTAAAACCACATGATTATCCACCAAGCCCAATGTCTCCCCGAAGGCCTGAAGATTACACGTGTAATAATCAGGCAACCCTTGCCAAAAGTAAGGCTTAGTGCTCCATTTTATTTATTGTACTTATTGAATGGAGCCATCGCTTGATAGCCCCTGGGAGCATTAGCAAACATGAAAGAAACCTCCAAAGAAGAGAAAGAAATATATAAATAACTAAAAACCATGCCACTAAAGTTTATAATCTGGAACATACAATATTGAAATAAAGCACTCTTACACTCCTTCAAGTATTCTGTTGGACTTGAAAGTAACTTACACACTGTTTAGTTTGCTAAAAACCTAAATCTCCATCATCTCATAGAGATCTGTTTGAAAAACCTCAATCCTTTCACTTATGTAGCATGTCACGGGACCTAAATCGTCTCTCTGGTTGTTATATTCAGCTGCATTTTAGCACTGACAGTACATATATGTAAGATTCCCACTAATAAACTAATAAAGGTGTGTCTACAGCCTCTAATATCTGGATCTTAAGGACATTGCACCAGTTATTAAGATCAAATCATTCTTCACTTAAGGACAAACAAAATTGGGACCTGGGGACACTTGTGCTCATGTCCTTTAGTGGATCGTTTCCAAGCATTAAATGTTATGCCTTCAAATTTGTGAGTGTAAACAAAACTTTAAAAACACAACTCGAAATAACTGTCATTTAAATACACTTAAAATTTGTTTTCACTCATTGTTTTTTTAAGGGACATCATATGACATTTTCTTTAGGCTCCATGGACATTTTCCCCATAAAACTTGACCGGAAATGAAATAATCCCTAAATCAAGATCAAAAGCACACATATGTAGCTACTTCTTTTACTCCTCTTACACTGGCTTTCTGCTTTTGTGAAGAGCAAAATTATAAGCCCTTAGCTGTAATTGTCCTGTACTTATAGTAAGCTTTATATATCTGTCGTAGGCATTCCCTGTAACTTTTACATGTGGGATGGGGGAGACAAAGGAGTGGAGTGGGTTATAAAGCACAAATTTGAGGGCATGTAAGAGAGTGCAGCAGAAGCAAACCCACAACAGTCTGCATGTTTTTCCTTACACAGCACTCAAATGGAGCCATGATAGAGGAGCTTTTTGAGGAGAAAGCAGAATAACTTCAGAAACTCACCTCACCTGACAGATGAATGCAGTGTGGTTGGCAACACTCTACACACCCGACTCCTGGACTAAGGGAAGCCCTTTCTCCTCTCGGAGTTCATTTGTTCTGTCTCAATGAATATGGAGCAAAAACCTGGGTGTGTCTGAGCCCTCCTGTACCCTGCAGACCAATGTCGGGAGGACTCACAATCAAATAGAATCTGTGTTCCACAAACACACTTTACACAAATTCACTGTGTCGAGAGCCAACTTGTCTTACAAATGCATTTTGTGAAATGCAATTGAATTAACCCAACGTTTATATTTTCAAGCTCGAAGTACATTATGAGAATTATAAATTTCCCAATTTATAACAGATGAAAATGAACAGTGCCCTTATATACTTGGAGTGGAAATGGAGAGGGCAAGGGAAGGTTAATTTTCTTAAAGCTTTAACCAAGGACAGATTCAGTTTTGTGTAATTTTTGGTTTCCTATCCCTTGGCTAAGCTTAATTTCTTTGTCTTTTTTCTTTCTGAAGTCCCAATAAAATAACTGGAACTAGAATTATGCTGGGGGGGGGGGCAAAAGGATATTTTTAAGTCTCCAAGGTGAAGGAACTGCCTAAGGGAATCAAGAGTACATAGACCAGATTTTTTACAGTGTGTGCTATTCCGCACTTTTTAAGAGGCAATTAGTTATTATTGTGTATTAGTGACTGCCCCATTTTCTCCATAAGCCAGGTGATACAAAGGGCCTCGGAGAGAACGTATTTTAAGTGGGACATTTATTACCCCCCAAAAAAAGGGGGGGGGTGATTCTAGTTTAAAATCACTGGGAAAAGCCCGTCTAAAGATGCAGTACTCAAATCTCCCAGAAGCCAAAACTTGGCCCTGCTGTTCTCAACTCCCATCGTCATTTCTAACCAAGTCATTATGCACTTAGTGATAGAGTCCAAACACCTGATAAGATCATCTGACCCCGAGATTTTTACCTATTTAAAGCAACCCAAGCCAGTACCACGTACACGTGGGGACCAGACACCGAGTGTGCGATGCAGAGCTGTGGGTTGTGCTATATAGGAAATTTCTACACTGCAGGATAACAAAATAAAAAAGGACAAATTCATCAATGCATTCAGTGAGATGGGACTCACAAGTCATTCATAGGTCATTTGTGTCACGGGGCATGAAGGAAGAGCTGGTGGCAAATCAGGGATTTGCTTACATGAGTTTGGAGCATGGACACACACGATTCCTACCATAGAAAACAGATGCTGTTTTTTGACACCTGTCTTCACTTCCTAACTGAATAAAATAAAACAAACAGGATTTATTAATGGTGATTTTAAATAAGCACTGTAAGAATCCATGGACCCCACAATTCCATCATAGAAATTAAATAAAAATACATGGGATCCAAAGAAAAGATTCGCTTTATGAACACATATCCTTCCCATCTAAAATGGAATTGTAGGGCTTTTTTCTAAAAGTATGGATTCTTGTTACTTCCTCTTCAAGAGAGGCATACCTAAAAGGTTATTGATTCCATTCTGAAGGACACAGTGTTTATGACGGAGGAAGCCATTGCGAGGTACAAGTGTGAGAAATTAATGATGGCTTTGTAAGTGTCCATGCTGTGGTGTGGAACCGTGGGGCAACTGTCAATCTATATGATAATACATTCCCAAACTTCATAAAATCAGTGATGTGAAAAAGCATTGATTTCTTTGCGAGCTAAACAGAATTTGTCAAAGAGAAAGAACAAGTTTACTGAAGTTAACACCTCAGCCTGCGGAGTGGCTGCCCCTCACTCCTTATTTGCTTAAAGAGTTTTTATGATGTGATGTGTAAAATTTCTTATTTTTATTTCCAGCCTCAAATGAGAGCAGTACACACATTATGTACCTCTTTTGAATACATGAAATACAGAAACATTTTAAAAAGAGAAGAGGAAATACATTCTATCTATACATTTTGAAATAATCTTCTATCACCTAAGCTTGAACCCAGGGCTCAGTATTTCCCTTGTGCTTTGCCTCACACACCAGAGTTGCTTAGTACTTCATGTTTTTCTTTACACAATTCTGACTGCATTATAATCGGCATTACAGGGGAGGGGGTTGAGAGACTCTGTTTTATTTCTTACTTGGACACACCATGGTATTTATGTAGACTCCCCCAAAGTGAAAATCATTCAAATATGATATTTCCGATAATACTGAAAGAAAAGAAGTGACTACTGTGCAACAAAGACCTCATTACTTATAAATTCCTCTCATCCATAACATTTCTAGGCAAATTCAAGGCAAGTGGTTTTTGTTCCCTTTGCTTCACTGGGAAAAGCTCCCCTTATTATTTGAGTTTTTAAGATGGATCCAGCTTTAAAAGAGAAAGGGTACAGATTCTATAATAGGTATAAATAATTCTTTATGGATGGTTCCCACGAGACCAGTGAGAATAGCAACCATGGCAGATTTGCGAAAATACCTTCATTAACATGTACCCTAAGTTCTTGGATTACAAGTGAATTTATTTATTAGGTAATCAAACTGCCTCCATTTAAAGAGTAAGTGCTACACACTGAAGCTGAAAAAGTACATACGTAAATGGATGCCTTTATGAAAACTTCTCAAAGTAATTTGCTATCAAGTAAGCAACTTAGAGCGTGGAATGTGCCAAGTGTCAGAATTTTGTTAAAATTCAAAAGGAGTCAAGTGCAGTTTTTTCCCCTCAAGAGTACACCTTGATTAGCTACATGAACGGAGCCATAAGTGAGACATATCCCCATGTCCCCACCGGAGCATACATTATTTCAGAATTAAACATAAATTGAAATGCAACAAAGTGACATCTTGTTGAATATATGCGACTTACCCAAGAAATGATGTATTTTCAGCCCAGTTTTGAGATTCAATGGTATTTAGCTTTCTGTTGCATTCACAACAAACTGTCTCCCTGTAAATCTTTTTCTCTTTTTTTAATGCGAGAAAATACTTAAAGCTATTCTAGGAGGAGTTTATGGTATTTTATACAAGCATTCTTAACTGATCTATTTGTAAACATTTTAATGGTAATTCTTTTAGCAAACACAAAATATATTCATAACAAACCACACAGCATTTGATGTTTTCTTCAGAAACCAACTGTACCTAATTCAGTTTATCTTTTAGAAAATGTTTTTGACTACACACATTTCTGAGTTGCTAAGAAATCCACAAATAAGCACCTTATCTCTTTAATGACTTGCTCAGGCTTCCCTATACTTACTGCTTAATGATCGGAAGCATTTAATTTTCAAAGTTTCATTAAAACCCATCTACAAAGCTGATGGATAAGCAATAGCGATTTCTGATAGAAGATGTGGGAAGCCATTAACCTACATAGGTACCAAGGAGAAAAGTAAACATATAAGAGAATACTTTTTTGAAGACAAGTCTCTTCCTATTTGTCATTATTAAACTCCAGAGCATCTGTTCCAAGTTTGATCTTCAATACGGATATGAGGCATTGCTGCCTGGAAATGAAAGTCTAAGATAAGGTACGAGTCTTAAGAGATCTTCATGAAAAAAAAAAAAATAACCCAGGTTGCCATTTACTGGGAAGGGGAAATCAATACAAAGACCTCGAAACTTGTGGAGAGAGGACATTTTCTAGGTATAGGTCATAGTTTATCAAGTTGCCTCTTTTGCAATGTAATTTACTTGCTAATAAGACCAACTGGCTATACCTGAATTCAGTGTTATCATCAAACTGCGATTTTAAAATTCTCTCCTCATTTCTCCTGTGCTTGAGATGTGCTGGTTTACTTCCCCCAGCTCAGAGTAGGTAGATGAGGCCGATTTAAACGACAGTGAACGGTTTGATACACCTCTTTGTTAAAAAAAAAAAAACAAAAAAACAACAACAACAAACAAACAAAAAACAAAAGCATCCTAAACCCACATGACGCAGTCCCCAAAACATAAAAAGGTATTTAAGAACAGGCCTACCGTTCTCATCGTCTGACTTATTTTCGTTGTCGGAGTCAGTCAAGGTAAGGGCTGAGTTTTCACGACTGGACAGACCGGAACTGCGCCTGGATTTTATCCCTCTCCCCCACAGACGGATGGCGTGTTCTGGAGACATCCCTCCCTCTGTGTCGGAGTCGGCATCGGAGCCTGTGCTCAGTGAGTAGCCCTGGTGAAGTATCCCCATGTCGGAACAGTAGCCACTTCGGTGCGGGGAGGGCTCACAGATCCCCAGTTCCGCTAGGGTGAAGTTAGTTCCTAGGGGGACAGCAACAGGCAGACCGATTATAATTTGTGAGATGCTCTACAGAGTTAATATGTATCCTTACAAAAAGAGACAGACATGTTTCCCATCCCAAAAAGTATATTGGATTTGCTATGGTGTCCAGTTCTTGGGCAAGAGTTTTTAGGATAGTGGGGTGCATGTGACGCTAATAACTAGCAAAATAAATAAATATCTAAAACGGGTTTTAGATATCCTGGGATAATCCTGGGATAGACAGTTCAGATTTCCAGATTTTAAAGTATTTACTGCTGTCTAAGTAGCACCAAATACCTTTAGAAATGCTGGACTCAGCAAACATTGACTTTGCTTGAGGCATCTTTTATTTTCCTTCATGTTTTAAAATTTTACCACTTCGTGACTTCATCGTTTAAAGATAAGGAAACTGAGGAACAGAGAACAAAAAGAGTTACCCAAGGCCACAGATCTAGATTGTAGTAAAACCCCAATCTGGTCTCTGACCTTTCTTGCACAGCAGCTTAATCCTTCACTAAATGTGAGCAGCGACCAGAGGTCAGTGTCAGCTTCCCACTGGTAAATCCCTGTGGCAAGGCTCTCGATTTCTCAAGTCCCTGTTGTCTCATCCATAAAATCTGGGTATTAGTCTTTTAAACCCCTTTCAGGATCATGGTGTATCTTTACCAAACTATTGTTTGGGGGGTTTTGTTTGTTTGTTTTTTAATGAGGAGATGCTGTATGTCACTTAGATCAGTATCCGGGATGAACAATCAGTCCCTTTGTGGGTAAGTGATATGAAACATTTTCTCCTTGCTAACACCATTGAAAACCATTGGTTGGCTTCACCTATAGAAAGCCCGTGTGCACACATGGGGGTGTGCAGGCGTGGGCATGCGGCCTGATGGCAAGCAGAAGAGAATGAGCATCTATTGAACACTTACGCTACCACGTGCCAGGCACAGGGCCAAGCACTTTATAGGCTTTATCTCATTTAAATCTCATAATAGCCCTGCAGTTTAGGTGTTGGCCACTTTACAGAGAGGCTCAATACGTTTCCTTGGCAAGTGACAGATCCAGAATTCACCTCTAATCTGCAGACACCAAGCCTGCGCTCTTTCTACAGTGTCAAGTGAGCTCAATCAAAATTCAACTGGCAACGTTTTTGCACAGTGAATGCTCCATTTGTGTGCTTTACTATTTAGCTTCTTAAAAGACATTTTAAGGTTTCAATGAAAATTAGATGGAATTGTGTGGGCCACCCTATTTACTGACATACACAGCTGATTTATTTATTTTTTTGGTCTTTAACCAATTTATGGACAGTAAAAAAATGCATGGGAGAAATGTACTGCTTGCTCTAAGTGAAGAAAGCCTTATAAATAACACCAAAGCCAGGGGTTTACCCACTCTATGTATATTGATTACACCAGGGACATTCCCTATCACTCATGTTTCCAAAATCATGATATAAATTATCACTCTATGATAGTCCGCAACCATGATGTCATTTCTCAACTTTTATTTTAAAAAGCATGGAACAACAGCTTGTGCTAACCAGGTGTGACTTTAATTTGTAAATGTATTTTTATTCTGAGGTTTTACTTTCCTCTCTTCACTGCACATTGAACTTCCATTGCCTTATTTGGTGGTGCAAATGGAATCAAACCCAATTCTATACATAATTGTCTCCTCAGAAAGAAACTTATTCATTGAAGAACTACCTGAAGCAAAAATTCCGTGGGTATGGGGTGACTCCCTGCTACCTATGCAGGGAAGAGGGACAACCTCACTACTATCAGCCCCATTCTAAGTGTTGTTTATTCCCTGGGCACACTTTGTCACAGTGCCTGGAACTCTCTGCCCAGTGAACTCTGTTCCAATTTGCATCCTTGGTAAATAGGTATCGTCTATTGTACACTACAATGTGCATTCCAGGTTCAGTTGTCTATACAATGAAAGCTATTGAATTTATTTGTAAGTATAGATCTGTGATACTGTTCCATTGTTGCTTCTCTGATTCTTAAGTAACTGGAAAAAGTCATCTACTGTCAACATTCTCACCTCTTGTCTCTTTGAAAACAAACCAAAATACATGTGTTTATTCTACATGTGGGAATTTTTCAGCTGTGTGATTCCATTTGAAATGGAGTGTGTATGTATTAAGGAAACTTTGCTGCTGGTTTTCCCACATCTCATTATCTTCAGCTAGCTTCAAAGATCTCCTCAGGAAACAAACAAACAAACAAACAAAAAAACACCTGTGTGAGGAAAGGAAGCCTCAGTTTTCAGAGGAGCCCGTATGATTTTCAATCTGGATAACTAGAAGTAACAGTAAGCCTAGGACACTGCAATCAGAGAATAAATACAGTGTCTCTTCTTTAATCATCAAATTTAACTGACACTTAGAAATTAAAATACTATTTTTTTCTGTGAAAACAAACGAGATCAACATGGATCAGAAAATATTCACAAATATTTCTAAAGTAACCACAAATATTAGAAAAGAAATGTACCTCAAGAATTTCAACTTCAAGGTTATAGCCCCAACCCACAACAGAGCAGCATTATAAAGAAAAGTAGAATTACTATACTGAATTCACCAGGAAAAGGTAAATGAGTTTACATTGCTTACAGAAAAACTTTTCTCTAAAAGCAGAACTGTTTCCTCAAAAATATTATCTTCTAGACTCATCATCGTCATCTTCCAATAGGACTATACTTACCCAATGTGATTAGTTCCCACTATTTCTAGTTTGCCACTTTCCCCTCCCAACTAACTGAAAGAATAGAACTTCATTCTAAGTATGTGGGACAGGGTCCTGTTTGCTGGCTTCACTCATGAAGCTGGTGAGCCATACATGTGGTAGAAAGGAAAGACAGGTCTATCATTTATTATAAATCATTCAACAAATATTTATTGCTCCTAGTGCTGTGCTAGACATTAGGGACATAACAGTGAGGATTATAAAAACCCAGTCTATGACATTTACGGTCTAATCGGGAAAGAGTCATTAATCAAAGAATACATCAAAAAAGTATAATCTACAAAGTGATAAATGTGATCTGGGAAAAGGATAGGGAGCCATAAAATGTTGTTATGTAGTCCACCCTTCATCCTTCCACATCTTCCCCATCAGACGTTTGCCTATCTTAGTACTCTGAGTGGCTGGGAGTTTGTTCCATGGAGAAGTTAGCAAGCCCCCTTCAGTTTGCCCTTACCAGTTTTCCAAACGTTCCTCCATATAAATTTCTTCTAGACATACATTTTTTTATTATTTTGTCTTACAACATGAAGTCTCATGTTACATTCCTCTGCTCAGGATGCAAATTATATGAGGGAAATATAATACTATGTCAACTTATTACTTTACATGTAATTTGCTCATGGATGGAAGACCGATTTTGTTTTAATTTACCTTGCATAACTGAGTATTTATTAAGCTCCACTGCAGCTTTGAATGGAAGAGAAGACTAGTCATTTTGTGATTCTCCAAGCTAAGGTTTCTAGTGGAAATTAGTCAAAACTGAATTCCTTCTTTACTTTCTTGTAGAAAAAAGAAACAATATTTCAATATTCATAAAACACCTGTTCACCCTCTACCTGCCTCCATCCTCCATATCACTGATGAAAGGATATGTGGATGTTGTGGCAACTTGTTTTGTCTCAAAGTATGTGTTTTATGGTTGTTCCTGATAAAATGTCCAGTGTAGTCCCATATTACATTATCAAGATCAGGCTCAACATTTTATACATGAGTGATTACACAAAGTCTATAATATCTACATCATGGAAACAGCAATTTAAGGTGTTGGGAAAAAATGTTCATGTCCAAAAACTGTTAGATGATTGGGAGCGTGAAAGAGTCTTTAAAAATATTTTCTCGATTTAAATTGTTCAAAATTATTTTTGCTTTAAATCATTTTTTTCCTTGATAATTAACTCAATGTATAATCCAGATGCTCTCCAAAACTTTCTTAGAGGGGAATTTTGATATATATCAACCTTTGAGCAACTAATTCTACTTGGGGGACACAATTTTAAGGAATGATATGTCAGCACATTGTGATCATGGCTTTATTTTCTAAGTTTTTACCAACTTCTCACACTTTGAAATGACCTTTAACTAGGAGAAGCACATATGTCGCTAAGTCAGAATTATCATGTCATGGTAATACCAGGGAATACAAATAGCACTGAAAATGTCAGCACTTGAACATATTTTCCACTATGCGGACAGGAAGATAAAAGTTAACTGTAGTAAAGGGGGGGGAGGTACAACATAGAAAACGTGCAAAATCTAAATGTTTACTGTATGATTCCACTCCATTTCAGAGAGGACATTTTACACAGAACAGCAAAAGTGGACAGAGACCATGAAAATGATCATTACTGATGGCTTATGAAATTAATTCGCATGCACTCACTACTTAAATCAATTCTCATTTCAACCACCATGTTCCTTCCTATGCCATCAGTTAGTTGCGGATAAGAGAATGTACAGTCTTGTCAAATTGAGATTAACTTGTAAAACTTGTGAAGGTACAGAATTCCATGAAGTCAGTAAAAGTGATTCTATATTAGAAACGCTTGGGTCACAAGCAAGGTGACAGAATAGCCAAAGCCTAACAGACTTAAGTCATTCACAGAGAAACTAAAAATAGAAATGGACAGGTTCTTCAAAATACGATTCTGATTTCAAATCATGCAGCGGGCTTGGACAATGTTCTAAAACCCACATGCAAAAGGAGTCTTCAAAGGGTTGAGAAAATCACCCACCTCTTCAGGTCCTAGAACCCGAGGAAACAAATGATGCTGAGTTCCTTGGGTTTTCTGTGTACTTTATATATCCCAGACCTGCTGCTGGAGGAATTTTCAGGTTGGAATGCCAATGGGAGCAGACAAAATAAGCCCAAAGTGAACCCTGCTGTATTGAGTGATCCTCTGCCATTGCCACAAACACCCCAGGGTGGCGTCAAAGTAGACTCAGTGGAGGGACAGAATTTCCAACCTCCAGTAGAGGAAATAAGTCTTCCCTGACTCCCACAAAAATGTGCCACTGGAGATCATGAGGGGATCCTGAACTCCCATCCCTGCCAAGGGGGTACTGATGCATGCCTCCCCTTCTGTGACCATGTACAGAAGGCTGACTGTTAAATGTAATTTCAATACCACCAGATAATTAGAAGGTGTATGCCCTCTCTCTCCCTCCTGGACTGATATCTGCATAGTCCTTTGTGGGCAATGCACAAACCCAGCATTCTCCTACTCCATTCCTGCTGTTCTGTCAAAGTGAAAACTTGGGTCCTTTACCTCTGTGTGCCTGCCCCCCCCCTTTCCATTGGCTGATTGTCAGAGAGGCCCACTAAATCAGCAGATTTAAATAAGATCCAGATTTGTAAAATATAATACTCCAAGCAGTCAGCAGACAATAAAAATCAATCATCACACGAAGAACCACGAAAATCTCATCTTGAATAAGGAACCATAATTATTTAAATAAAAGATTAATGAGAGGCCCTTAGGAAAATTAATGAATCCATCAAATATTTTTTGCAAAAAATGAGCCTCTATGTTCATGCTGCAAAATGCAAATCTAAAGTGAAGGATATAATACTTATAGTCAGACAATTCTGCCATAAAATGTACACTATACTCTCTGCAAAAATTGTTGTTTTTTTATACTTTTGAATAGCTGTATCATAGTTAGAATAATAAATTGTATTAAACATAAAAATATACTCTTGACAATCTATTTCATTTTTTTCAAGATAGTTGCAATAAATTATTTTTACTACTTAATATGAAATATTGGTTCTCTTTAAATATCAATTCCTTTTGTAAGTAGCCCTTTTCTAAAATCATTTATCCTAAGACAAAGAAAATCTCTTGTAAATAAACATGGGTCACTTTTCTTGCACAAATGTTAACATTATAAAATCAGGATGAATATCTGCTCCAATTTTTCTACAGTTATTTAAGAATGTGATATAAATTACAATATTATAGTTCTTTTCATCCTAATGAGTTAACCAATTTGAATGGAAAACCTTTTGCAAAACAGAAAGTTTTGAAAATTATGGCGATTACAAGTGATAAAAAGTAAGTTTTATTTTTGTTTGATTACTCAAAATATATCACTAGATTGTCCCCTTACATTTAACATCTATACCTTACTATTTGCATGTTTATCAATTATAGACATCTCTGAACCATATAAGATAGTCAGTTCCAAGCAATCACCAACAATATCTGGACTGTTATTTTCATACACATCTAAAATCTACCTATTTGTGAATGCAATGATTACAATCTTAAAAGTCACTGAAGGAATTACTTAAGAATTCTACTGTTTTATGTTTGTGTATAATAAAATTCTCCAATAAACTCTCTGTTAATGCCCTTCTAAAGTTCACCTGATTTTACACATTCAGATATTTTCTCATATGTTGACAAAACTGTTCACTGAAAATCCTGTGGCTTAAAACTACAGAGTAGGTATACATGCATTATTATTCATAAAAATTGAAGTCAAATATTTATATGCACTTTAAGAAGCATGGTTTTTTTTTAGGTTTAGAACCTAAAAGGTTAACATTTAGATATCTCTACACTTTTAGATTAATTAATCTCAAATGTCTATGTCTATCACAAGTTTTACGATTTGTAAATACAATCATTCCAATGTAAATATACTCGTTCTAAATCAAGAAAACACCAAAATGGCTAGTGCAGATGGGAAACTGCCAAAGAGCCTAGATTTGTCTGCAGGCTATAAAACTTTCAAAGAGAAAGGTGAATGTGGCATTATCCTCTGAGATGGTGGCATTTTCACATTCCAACCTGAACAAAGACCAATTTAGAGAACCCTAAAGCAGCCAAAACAAAAAATTCTTCTGAATGACTGCCAATTCATAAATAGAAACAAAATGTCCAGTAGCCTAGCTAAATGTACACTCACTTCTGCTGATGAAAATTTCAACAAGATTAAAAATCAATTCCAGTATTAAAAGCCATACTTATCAGTTACCCCATGTGAGAACATTACAGATGCTCATCTGCCAGGTGAAGACTCTGCCTCTGAATGTTTGTATCAGAAAAAAACAAACAAAACAACAGAAGGACATGAGAGAGTTGGCTGCAAGAGTCTAGCAGGTCCCCGTTTTGTAGAACAGCTTCTAGATAAGCTCACATTTACTGAGGATATCATAATGTGACAGTCTTAAATGTCCTTTATATACAGTCTTCTAATTACGAGAGCAGTTCTATAAGGTAGTCACTATATAGTCTAGGGTTAAAGTATCAGTGTCCATTTTATATATATATCAGAATACTATTCAGCTGCAAGGAAAGATGAAATGTAATATTTACAACACAATGGAAGGAATGCAAGAGGATTATGTGAAGTGACATAAATCAGAAAAATAAAGACAAATGCTGGACAATATCATATATGTGAGTAATATAAAGGATACAAAGCAGATGAGCTGACAAAGCAAAATAATTATAAGCTAGCAGGCACTGGCAACTGGACTAAAGTTTCTGAGGGTCAGAGAAAGTGGGGAGGGAAATGGATCAAAGGGGCATAAGGGACGTGGTGCAATTTTTTTTAATAAAATACTTGTAATATTTTAAGAAAATACTTATTGACCATATTTTCTGAGATTTCATTTTTCTGCTCAGTGTCCTTTTACTCTGTTTTACAATGGACATAAGACCAGCACCTCCTGCGTTGTGAGTAGTGAATTAGAGAAGGCTGGTAAAAGTGCCTAGAATATCGTGCCACAGAATAACCACACAGCAAATGTAGTGATTATGATCATCATCAGTTTACAGAGGAGCATACCTTTTATACACAGTTACACAATTAACACTTTCTCTTATGTTCTGGGATTTATTTTGAAGGCTTTGGGACACTACAGTTGTCTAGGAATATGCCCACTTCACCTATGTTTTGAAGTGGATTGGTACAAAGTTATTCACATATTTTTCAGTCCTTTCAAATTTCTGTCATAGCTGAGGATTGTTGTCTCTATTTCTACCACTCATTATTCTTTTCTTTCTTTCTTTTAACTGGATAGGATTTAGCAATCATTGTTTTCGTCTTTCAATAAACAAAGGTTTGCTTTTCTGATTCTGTTACCTGCGTATGCTTTTTAGTTCATAAATTTCTACCCTTAGTTATACAAATTATGTCTTCTTCCTTTGAGTTCTTTCATTCGTTCTTTTCCATAGCTTTAAAATTTAGTACTTTATATTACTAGCATTCAGTCATTCTTCTTTCTTATTAAAAGCATTTCAAGCTATAGATTCTCTCCAAAGACCAATTTCAATGCATCTTACATGTTTTGAGTCTAACATCTTCACTGTTGTGGAGATCTAAATATTTTTTTATTTCCATTGAATCTATTTATTGTTTCCAAATGTACTGGACATAAAGAACATAATTTTTGTTACAAATTTTGAAATGGGTTTTATAGCCTGATAATTTTTTTAGTATTTCATGTGTATTTGAATACACAAGTTCCCTGTTTCTTGTGTGCAAGATTCTATAAAAATGAATCAAACCAAATCATTCATCTTGTGTTTTAATTTTTCTGTTACTAATTTGTTGTTTGCTTATTTTATCAATAATTTAAAGATACAGGATGAAAATCCCTACTATGATGAGTGTCGTTCCTCAGAGTTTTATCAATGTTTGCTTTATGTCCACTTAATGGTTATATTATAGGTACGTGTATGTTTAAAATTATTATAGTTTTGTGATGGATTCAATATTTTATCAAAAATATGAAGTGTCTCTATCTCTAATACTTTTTAGATAATATCTTTTTTATATTAATTATAGTTTATTGGGAACTTGCCCATTTCATCTAAATTATCACAGATTATGACAGTATCTTTGAATATGTGAAGGACATAATGGCATTATTTTTATTCCTAGTTTGGAAAGTCTGTGTACTCTGTTTTTTCTTGATCATTCCTGCTAAGGGTTTATGAATTTTATTAGTGTTTTCAAAGGACCGGCTTTTTGCTTTAATCTTTTCCTTTATAGTTTATTACCTATTTCTCTAAAATTGCTCTCATCTAGATTATTATGTCTCCTCAGTTTGGGTTTCTTTTGCTTATCCATTTCTAGGTTCTTGAGGCAGAAATGAAGATCACTGATATAAAAAGAATATTTCTTGAACATTCACACTTGTAATCTTTTCTCTTTAGCTGCATCCCACAAATTTGGTTAGGTTGACGATATCACACTATTCCAAATATTTTCTAGTTTCTCTTTTACTTCTTTGATATATGGTTACTTAGAAATATGTGATTTTATTTCCATATATTTAAAAATTACCTATATTTCTTCTTTATTATTAATTTATCAGTTAAGTATTTGATGAATGAAGAATAAACTCTCTAGATTCCTCTTGAAATTCAAAACAATTTACTTTGTAGCTCAGAATATAATATAAAGAACTGAATAATAGACCATATACGAAAGTCCTGCATAGTGGCCTATGCAAGCCTACTAGATGTAGGAGATTATCAATGTTTCTATACACTTCCTGAAATTTTTGTTCAGTTGTCCCATAAATTACCGAGGAAAGGGTTAAACTCTAATGAATTTGTTCCTTTCCCCATTTACTTTCATTTATTTGTCTCCTCTTCTACACTGTTTCCCCACCTTCATCTTCTCTCTGAAACGATGTTGTTAGACATACACTTTTACGTCTAGTGCAAATTAACCCTTATATCAATTTCAAATATTCATCTTTCTATGGTAATACTCCTGGCCTTAAAATCTATTTTGTCTGGTATTAAATAGTGGAAATTATAAAATTTCCATATTATACATAGCAGGTATTATATATATAAACTCTAATGCTTTTCTAGTTGATTGCTGATTTGCTCATTCTTAATCATAAAGGTTGGTTTTCTTACATACTTAAATATACATAATTTTAGCTGACATTGTTTTATATATATGTATATATAAATTTTGAAAAATCACACACACACACACACACACACACACACACACACGTATATGTATATATACATTTTGAAAAATCACCAGGGTTTAAATTGAGGATCTGTGCCTCCTGAAAGATTCGTATTTGCTTCTCTCCAGGCCATGTGGTACTATTAGCCACATATCTTTTTTAACTTTACTATTTAATGTGAGAATCTCAGATTCATGTCCTTCTCCCTGCTCCAAGTCTACGGTTAGATCTCCAAATTGCAGCTCTGACAGCAGCCACTGCTTCCAATGAGGCTCAAAATTCAACCTAAGTGTAATTTTTTAAACATTAGTTGATTTTAGCTTTTATTTTCTTTTAACAGCTTAGAGATTTCTACTATTTACTCTGAAGACTATACTGCTGCTATTTTGATCAGGTTATTTAGCGTTCATGTGCCTCAATATTCTCATCTGAGAAATGGAGGAACAGATAATAGTACTTGCTTCTCATGGTCACTGTGTCAACAAATATTAACACATAAATATGTAACAATCCAGAAAAAAGTAAGAAGTCAATAAATACTAGTCATTATTATATTACTTTTATGACGTTACAAGTGTAAAAGTACTAAATGATGGGCATGATTCCATTGTCAAATTTAGTTTACCTCTATACAAACGAAACATTTTTTTCTAGTCAAGCTGCATATATTTAGAGCTATTTTATTTTTTCTCCACTAAATAGTGCAATATCCTACTTTCTCAAAGTAATACGAAGTATATTCGCTATGCTAGTAGAGAAGCTACCAACATTGGCTGAAATCTTGGCAAATGCCTATAACATTTGCATCAGCAGCTTTCATGAAGTTCCCTGTCTCTGCCATGCACTTCATGTTTTTAAAGCATTTTGACTTGGTGAAGGATTACTGTAGATCTCACTAGTTAATATAATTCATCTGCAGTCTGATATCTAGTGAGACAGAGAGATCACAGTCTATACAAGGTGAATATATGTGCAGCTAATATTTTGCTTTGGTAACTACTCAGTCTACACTGTGGCCACAAATATCTGGGATCAGTGTTAATGATAAACTTGCGTTTGTATACCAATTCCTTTAACTCCTTTAAATCAAGTGTTTCATCATTTCATAATTACTGTGAAAATTTAGATGCTTTTCTAAAATCATGCTAAGCATCTAGCCACTGAACTAAGGAAAAATGGGAAGACCATAGTTTCCTAATGACTGTTAGCATCTGTTAAACAGGGAGAGGATAATTGAAACTGAGTCAAGAGTTTTTCTTTTCTTCCTTTCCCACCTTGCTTCCTGTGTTCCAAACACATGTCGCAGGTTGCAAATACATGTAAAGCCTTAATTACATTTAGCATCTGGCAGCTGTTGACTTAGACTGAATTGTTGAGTCACTTAAACTCAAAGTTAAAAAGAAATTCAGGGATAGAAGACAGAAGCTCGCTCAAAGAGGTAAAAAAATATCTTTCATCAATAGCAGAAACACTCCACCATCAGCACTAAGATGTTTATGGTGTGAGTAATGCTGTCACTAATCATTTTCAACAATACCAGAGATACCTTGTCATTAAAACACATCATTCTCAATGTGGTCAAAGCCATCAACCAAAGGGCCTCTCAGGCATTGTTATCACCATATCAAGGATGTATTCACCTGCAGTGGAGTCACAGATTCACAGGGACCTCAGCAAGTCCAGAGGGTCAACAGGTGACTTTTTAAAAACCACAATCTTTACTCTATCCATTCAAAACTGTCACTAATGTTATATGTGTAAAGTAATTTAGCTGATACATTGCTAACTTTTGAAAGAAGTAAGTTTCATGAGAAACAGGTAAGAACAACTACACACCTTTAACAGACCAGTGTTTGCCATACAAGGGCAATTTTATTTACCAGATAACAGCCTAAAAGACATATTAAAATCCAAATCTCAAGTTACAAAATCACAATAGGAAAAACATAATAAATGCCATTTAATATATAGATGTGTGTGTGTGTGTATATATATATATGAGATATGTGATACACACTCTCTCTCTCACACACACACAAACAGGATAAATTTGAACTGAAAAAAACCATACACCAAGTACTTAGTAGCAACTACTATTGGACATGCAGAGAGGAGAATGCAATTCAGGGCAGAAAAAGGAGGCTCTGAACAAATTTGAAAAAAAGTTAATAGTTGTTAACTAAACATAAGTAATTAATATTGAATACTCCCTATACTTTCCTGTAACGTAAAGGTTTTTTTTTTCCCTAAAAAATAAAATTTTAAAACAGAAGCCTTGGACCAGTCTGGCTTTATTTCGTTTTTTAAAATACTTGTGATAGCATAATTTTCCTATGGAGTCATATAGTCCAATTTTTCATGTTCATATTTTGAGCTGAAGGATATAGGAATGCCTAAATATGCAGGTCCCTTTAAACTAGACAATCAGGAATGAAACTATGAAGCAGAAACAAAAGCAAATGCAAGCAATGAATAAACTGTGGTATATCCAGACGATGGAGTATTTTTTGGCACCAAAAAAGTAAGCTATGAAATCATGAAGACATGGAGGAAAGTTACATGCATGTTACTGAGTAAAAGAAGTCAATCTGAAAAGGCTATATATTGTATGATTCCAACTACATGACATTCTGCAAAGGCAAAACTATGGAGCCAATAGTCAAGGGTCAAAGACAGATGGAGCACAGAAATTTTTAGGGCAATGCAAATGTCAGTGTGATACCATACTGATGGTACATATCGTTACATATCGTTACATATTTGTCCAAACCCAGAAAATGCACAATACCAAGAACTGTAATGTAAACTTGGACTTCGGGTCACTATGATTGACCAATGTGAGCTCTTCAGTTGTAGTAAATGTTCATTACTCTGGTAAGATATGTTGGTAATAGGGGGACTAAGCATGAGGAGGAGGAGGGAATATATGGAAACTTTCTGTACCTTCCATTCAAATTTTGTGAATTTGAAATTGCTCTTAAGTATAGTACTGGGGAACTGCATGTGAGATGTGGAGGAAAGAGAAGTCAGAAGTGACCTCTGTATTTTGAGCTGGAAACTAGGAGTTGCCATCATTTGCAATGGGGAAGATGACAAGGAGAGCAACTGGCGGGGATGGGGGGGACATATGAGCTTGCACACACACACACACACACACACACAAATGTAGGGAAAATCACGATTCCAGCCCTGGATATCTGAGTGTGGAATGACTACTGGATGTGTAGGTGGAGATGCTGATTGGTGGAATATGAAAGAGGCAGGTCAGATATAACATATAGATTTGGGAGATACTGGCATATAGATGCTATTTAACTCCATGGAACTGAACAAGCTCAACAGTGTGGAATAAGTGTACACAGAAAAGAAAAAGAAATCAGGGATTGAACACAGAGTCACTTCTTATTAAGAGTTTGGAGCAAGGAAGAGAAGTGGTATGAAAAACAACATCCAGTAGGATAAAAACCATATTTTAGTAGAATCTAAGTAAAGAAAGTCTATCAACTGAGGGGGATGGGTAAGCTGTTTCAAATGTTACTGATGAGTCATTAAGATGAAAACTGAGAAATGATCATTATGAAGTAGCAACATGGTCATAACATGACCCTGGAGGAATGTGTGTGAGAGTGTGATTGGATTGCAGTTAGAAGAAAACAGAAGGGAAATGGTGGCAAGAAGAGGGACATCTCTTCGGAGTTGAACCACAATAACAGTAAAGGAATGTGGCTGGTGGAACAGAGTTGAATGGAAGATGGGGAATGGCAGAATGGGTCCTTTGAGAGAGAGCGAGATGCAAATTCCTGGAATGACATTCTTTTTTTTTTTTTCCTAAAGATGTATTTATTTATGCACACAAGCTGGGGTACAGGCCAGAGGCGTGGGGCGATGAGAGGGTTCACCAGAGACAGAATGGGGAGAACAGGCAGATCGATGGAAATACACTGCTGAGGGGAGCAGCGGGTAAGGCAGGAGAGGTCTGCGCACCATGTGGGAATCTCCCCGGCCGGGCGTCAAACTTGTGTCACCGCTGCCAACAGCTCCACAGCGCAGAGCTTAACTGCTGCGCCATCAGGGAGGCCCTGGAGTGACATTCTTGAGTAGGCTAGTAGGACTATGATTTTGTGCAAAGTGGGGATTTCACCAGGTTGGGAGCAGAGGATGCTCAGACAGAGCAAGTAGGTGCAGGTAATGGGGTGGGGAGATGGATGGTGGACTTGAATTCAGGAGCTCTGCTTGGATTGAGGATGGGGAGGAGGTGGTAGAGGGTTAGAAGAGTATAGAAGGAATGGAGCTGACACCCAGAAGACTCAGACAATGCATAGACCAGGCATTTTAGAGTAACAGCAGAGTAGAATTAAAGGACTACTTGAAATTTAATAAACTTCTAAAACTTCTGGGAACAAATTTATTACAGCGCACACATAAAGCTGAACTCATTATTCACTAGGGCTGTCTTGATTCACATGGAAAAAATTAAATTATGGTGACTATATTCAGTTTCTAAAATTGAGACAATATTAAATGCAATGTAAAAACACCACTCTTAAAAGGAATGGCTCTTACGTTAGGGGAAAAATAGAGCGAACAGGATAATGTGGCTTATGTGGACCAAATTAATCCTCAAATGTAAACTACGACTACAAATTCTGAATCCACAGAAATTAAGTAGTATTATGTCACCGTGTCGTACTTCTCATCAGATAAAGGTACCATCTTTATGGTATGGGTTTTTTAATCTCAAAAAAACAAAATGTGGGCCTCCCTGGTGGCTCAGGGGTTAAGTCTCAGCACTAGGAAGCTATCTGAAGCCACTGCAGCAAGAATTCAATCCCCGGCCAGGGAGCTTCCCACATGGCACCACAGATCTCTCCTGTCTCACCCATCGCTCCCCTCAGTAGTGTATTTCAGTGGATCTGCCTGTTCTGCTCCCTACTCTGTCTCTGGTGAATCCTCTCACACACACCCCACCCCACAGCTCTATCCTACACCCCAGTTCTTGTATGAATAAATAATCTTTAAAAAAACAACAACAAACCAAAATTAACTTTTTTAGATCCTTGAAGAAATTCAACAAAAGGTGAAATCAATTTCAACAGGTCATGGCAAAATACCCAGCAAGAAGTCTCAGTCACAAGGGCCCATACTACTTCGAGGGTTCAAGAAACTGGTTTAATTTCTTCTAACAGCAGGAAAAAAGTTAACTTGTAGTTTGCAGAAAACATTTTAACCTACTACCGTAGTATATTTGTCTTTATACGAATTCAGTTATAAAATATGATTTTAGATATTTCTTACAGAGGAAGGAGCCAGCAAAAGTAAAAGTGGGCGGGGTCCTTGACAATCAGGTTGACACCCTACTTCGCTACGAAATCTTGCACACATGGGGGGGGGGCACCAACCTCCAAAAGGATTTTGAAAGGATTGCCAGCATCCTGGAATGCACAGAGAACACCTCCTATCATGACATCACATGCTGGGGACACTTGGCTTTTTTAGATTCCCAGGAAGTGTGCCGCCTGCTTTGTTTCCGCGTGTTCTGGCAAAGGCAAGCCTGTGCTCACATCATCCTGCCTCTTCTAATTAGCAAAACAACTGTTCAGTCATTACAGAAAACTTCCTTGGCCCTTCCTCATTTTCTCAACATATCTCCTGGATTCCAGTGAATCTACTATCACTTCTGTTTGGTATTCAGACAGCATGTTTATTGGGAAATTTCAAAGCAAAATGCCTTAGGAGTCACCATCGTCAGTGAAAAGTAGCAAGAATGATCTCCCTGAAGAAGTGGAGAAACACAGAGCCCCTGTTTTTCCAGAAGCCACAAAGCAAGTCTCTCACAGAGCTGAGTAGTGAGATCGACCCCGCTCATCTCTCTGCCCTTTTTTGTGTGTTTATTTTTTAAAATCAGAGGTCACTCTTAGTAGATTGCTTCTTTCTTAGGGAAAAAAAAAAAAAAAAAAACTTTCACAGAAAAACTGCTACTTCTCTGGAATGACAGTCAATGCAATCCAATGTGACACTTAATTGTTCTCTATTGAGCCATTTCCCTTTGCTGAGGGGTTTATTCCAGGTGCATTATGAAAACATGTGCACTATCTGGCACTTGGTGAGCCTTCTTCATCTGAAAAAACCTTCCCCTTATTAAGACAGCTTTGCATTCAAAGGGGACATGAGTTTTGTTTGCTCCCTGGTAGCCTGTGAACAAACCAGCAGGGAATTTGCTGCTTCCCTGGCACAAGTCTGGTTTGCCTATGTCACAAGGGGTTAGGAGCCTCATTAATTCCTGTGCTCTCATTTCAGGTTGTTTTGGGATCAGCAGCAGATTATTATTTCAAACACTTATTTCTTGCTTCAATTTCCTCTCTCTTAGAATTGGCTCCAAATCACTTTTTCTTGTGTGCAGTGTGCTCAATCTCCATTCGGATAAGAAAATCAAAATAGACCTTTCAGAAAACCTATCCATCAGCATTATCAGGAACACACCCCACAAAGGCTTTGGTTGACGTTCCTGCATATCTGACAGGTTTTATGCTTCTTTGTATTAAGTCTCCCTAAGAATTGTTGCCTTTATATGGCTCACACAGCCCCAAGGGCACCCACTGTTCATGTTTCAAACTGATTAGTTCAGTTCCATTCCACAGATAGACAGCAAAATCTAAGAACCAACCACAGATACAGAGATGGGATGGGTGTGACCCTGCTCTATGGAATCATAGTTGAATAAGAAAGGCATCTAGGGCCTCCATGGTGGCGCAGCTGTTAATCACTGCGCTGTGGAGCTGTCGGCAGCAGTGATGTGAGTTTGACGCCCGGCCATGGAGAATCCCACATGGTGAGGCAGACCTCTCCTGCCTCGCCCGCTGCCCCCCTCAGCAGTGTATTTCTGATCTGCCTGTTCTGCTCCCCACTCTCTCTGGTGAACCCTCTCGCTGCCCCACACCTCTGGTCTGTACCCCAGCTTGTATGCATAAATAAATAAATCTTTAAAAAAAAAGAAAGAAAGGCATCTAAATATATAATTACAATATCATTTCATATTCCTGATAAGATTTATTTTCCACTCCTCCTACTCTCATGGAGATGAGAGCGAATATGCAGGGGAGAAGGTAACTATTTCTCTGTTCCACATGATTCTGGGTGGGAAACATATAACTGGATTAGCCTCTAATCTCTTGAGTCTTCAGGATCTTCTGGAAATAAGAGACTGGGAGCAGAAGATTTGGCATCATTCATTCAACAAACACCAGTGGCTAAATATTTGTTGATGGGCTAGTATATATTAAGACTGGGTTAGAACATTTTACATGCAAAATGCCACATAATTCTCAGAATAAAACTAGGAGGAAGGCATTAAATTCAAACAAAAGAAGTAACATCACTAAAGCCATATAAAGAGCGGGCGGATTCAATTCATGCATTCTCTTTTTGGCTCCAAAGCCTGTGTGCTCTCTCATATGTACTGCTTTCAAGTTCAGTCTAAAGACTTCCAGCTTTAAACTTCTGTGGTTACATAATATTCTGAGTGACAGAGTAGGCAAAAGACCTCTTTCCCCAATTAGGATGTGGAAAATGGGGTGGGGTGGGGGAGTGGGCAGTGGAATACAGTCTGAAGAATCTGTATAAAAGGGATAAAATTGGAATTCAACCCTTTTATAAGAGACTGGTTAATAAGGTTCCTGGACTTTGTTCCAGTCCTGTTGTTGAAATCAGTAACAAAATCTGTAGATTTTCCAAGTGAATTATTTCTTTAAGTACCCATCTTGCTATAAATAAATGAGAAAGGACCACAGACATATGGGATCCTATGTAAGGAAAGAAGCAGACAATTAATTGAGTATCTTTAGGACATAGCAATTTAGGTGACAATGATATTGACTTGTCAGTGGAAGCTGTCAGTGGTCCTTCTTAGCAATTTCAATAGATTTGAAACCCCAAATCTAGTATAGTAGGTGCTAAACAAATATTTGTTGAACAATAAATTAACCGAACAAACAATATATAGATTAAACATAGAAAAACTGTATGCATTTCATTTATTAAGAATGCATACTTCATTTTGTCCCGCTTTTATATCTTCCCCATCCATTCTACCTATTTTATATATCTTAAAATATACATGGAGTTCTAATACAGATAAAAAAACCATAAAACAGCTTTCTGTTAGTGATTTCAACCTCTTGCCAATGCCATCTCCCAACAATTCTGAGAATTACAACTTCGAACAAGCATTTAAAAAAAAAGCCACTACCTTACACTACTCACTGCCATCATGTGGTCATTCAGACAAACCCAAAACCTTAGACCATCTGACAAGTCTAAGTAAATTTTTGTGTATTTTTATTTCTCTGCAGTCTATCAAGTTTTATTTCAAGTAAGAAATTATCTGCCCCTCCTTTCTTTTTGCACATCACAGAGCCAAGTTTCCTGTGTTACACCGATTTCAAAATGTTCAGCACCATTTATCCCTTTTTTATAGTTCATATAAAGACATGGCTCCGAGACCTCAAATAACAAAAAGTTTATTTATGTATTTATTTTTGCATGGCATGCGCTGATGAGCTAGTCTGCTCAGCAAGCATTTCACAGATTAGACGCGTGAGTATGGTTTCAGGCAAGGCTCCCTCATGTTTCTGCGCATTGGCTGATAAACACTTCAAAGTAAACTGCTCATAAATATGAAATGAAAAGCCGAGGAGTCGTTATGCACAGCTTTGAGATACAAATCTCTTTATTCCCTTCTGAAGTGGGGTTTGATTGACATAATGAGTCATAGATCCTGTCCAGGGACACACTGCCTTTTCCCCTTTTTCTCTGGAGACAAGGAAGACTTTAAAGAAATCCACTTCAGAACTTGGTGATAGACAGCTCACTTGAAAAAAATAATAAAGTTGAATCCTATATTAAATAACTTATTATTTTGTGTTAATGCTGACTTTGACAACCATGACATATGTCAATGTTTTGCTACGCATCCTCAGAAAGGCATTACTAGCCACAATTCTAAGAAAAAGATAGCCAAATTAAAAAAATATGTCATTATCTCTTTTCATTCATATATATATATATATATATATATATATATATATATACACACATATATGTTGTTGCTGTGTAGAACCTTTGGTGAAAGAAAATTACTTTTTTAAATTAATTCAGAGCAGAAGCATAAAATTCTGAAAGCCAAAGGTTACGTGGACAATGGGGAGTAATTATTGTGTAAAACACACTGTATAAATAAACAGCTTCTAAAAAGGAGAGAATCATACTGCAGAACTTTCTATGAAAAGTAGGTTGAAGAACAATTGAAAGCGGTGATTCAATTTATTCTTTCTTATAAGGTTTTAATAATAATCTGCTTGCCTGTAAAAGATAAAAAATTCAAAGCGGTCACAATTTTCCATTAGATCACATATTACAAATTTAAATTATTTACAGAAGCTGGACAGTTAACATAAAAAGAGCTAAGTATTTAATATAAAAGAGCTGAGTCAGCTAGCTGTTGTAGGATAATAGGGAGTAGTGAGGGCCTATGGAAAATGGTTAAGAATGTGAGTCCCTTCTGATAAGGCAGCTGTCATTTAGCTTCAGACTGTTGCCATTAAAGAAGTTGGGACTAATGTGGAAGATGTTGCAGTATTTCTACAAAATCTTGAAATCTAGATTTTAATGTGATATTTATTTTAAAAGATGCCCAAAATGTAATTTAAAACAGTACAGTCTAAATAAAATAGGTCTTTGTACTCCCAGTCTTTATTTAGTCTTATTCTAGAACTTTTACAATGATCTTTTAAATAAGTTTCTAGTAAGAAATGAAAGAGGAAAAAGAAATAATAAAACTTTAAATCAGAAAATGGTGAGAAAGGAACCTTGAGATAATCTACTCCAGTAGTTTCAACCAGTCTTTCCAGGATCTCTGGGGATTCTTCTAAAAGCCTGCAGTACACAAGAAGGACTTGCCTCCAACTACCCCTTCCCAAAGTCTCTTCAACCAGAGTAGCTCTGCTTTTTTATTAAAAGAATATTTGATGGCCAGAAAAGTTTAAAAAAACAGCTAATTAGAACCATCCCCTCATTTGAGAGTGAGCAAGCCAAACTATTCATACAAAACCCCCCCATGTCTAATTGGTCGAAGGTCTAAGAGTCCCATTAAGTTTTAGAGTAAGATCACCTCCAATCTTTTATCTAAAACCTTAGGTTGAGTGTCAGAGAGAATTAACCGTCCACCAAAATGCATGTTTCTGTATTTACATGGTGTGGAATTACTACTAAGTAGCTGGACCACCAGGAACTGTCATTCCATGTTCCCACTGTATCTGGGTCAGACTATGGGTCAGTTCTTGTCAACTGAGTCAAGCAGAAGTGATGGATGACAATTAAAAGCCAGATGGCTTAAAAAAAATGTTCTTTCTCCAATTTTTCTTTCTCTGAAGATTCATTAAGACCAGCATAGAGGTTTCAAGATGGCAGTGGTGCCCTATGAAAAAAATCTTGTTACTAGAATTGCCAACTGGAGGAGATGAACAGAGTCATCAGCACTACTGATTCCTGACTTCTCAGGAGCAGCACTTGATTCTTTATACATATTTGGACTTCTTATTCCATTATCCAGATTTATCCAAAATGATATAATCAATGTTGAACTGTTTTAAGTTGTGTTTTATAGGAAAAGCATGTAACAAGGGAGATAAACTATTGACTGCCTACTGAGAACTTGCTAATGACAATGAACTGGCATTTAGTTATACCTACTTGATATCAAATAACTGAGGACCAAGAAAATTACATGACTTCCCAAAGGATAGGAAACTGGTGACTAGATTTTGGTATCTGCAAAGAAGTTTTCCCATCATACACTAGTTTCTGTGTGACAACTTGTCTGAATTTTCATCAAAATTATTACCAGGTTAATTTGATAAAACCTACTACCGTTCTGATATGTCAGATGGTAGATCTCTGATTATTTATACAACAAATTGCAAAAGTGTTTGAATAATACAAGTATTTCACGTAAATATCTTAACACAGAGAATTAGCTAGTTAATATGTAATATTATAATACCGTATTTCAATATGTGATTTTCTTTCAACAACAATATACCTAGAAGATGTTCTCATTTATCTGAGAAAAAATGGTAACACAATTCTTTTAATAAGAAAACATTACATAAGACTATGTGCTCAGAAACTAGTCATCACGCCCTAAAACAACCAAAATAAAAAAGAAACATGAAATGTGTGTGTGTATATAAACACATATATGAGTACATAGTAAATATGTGTACATAGTAATAAGAAAATTGAGACACTTGAAAAAATAAAAGTTTTTGTGCACACACAAGAATAGCCTTTGATTTGTCTCCAACTTCTATTAAACTCCACAGCCTGCTCACTTTCTCACTAGGAAAAGGTGCGAAGCAGTACAAAAGGGCTTTGGGATGAGACAAAGCAAAGTTCCAATCCTGCAGCTTCTTAGCTCTGGGATCTTGGTTAATTCCCTGGCCTCTCTGATTTTCAGTTTTCTCATTTATGAAATAAGGTTGATCATATATACAAAGCACGAAATGCGGAGTAAAGTCCACATCTGGGGAAACTTAACTTAGACTCTTTAGGTGATGAACATACACCATTACAACGTCAGGTTATAATTAAGTCAGGCATTAATGGAATGGGAGCGGAGAGCATGAGAAATCTTTTAGGAAAGACAGAAATATTCTTAAAATTGTGTTGTTGTAATGGGTGCAAAACTGTCAATTTGCTAAAATTCATTCACATGTACACCTGAAATGAGAGAGTTATGATTTGTAAATTGTACCTGCTAAAGCTGTTAAAAAACTGAACTGTCTGCACGCAAGTATTTTGAAAGTGAAAATACACCTGCAAAACAACAGTTGAGTCTGTACTTAAGATTTAAAGGATGTGGAAAAAACTAGTAGAAGCTCATGCCCTGCTCTCATCCTGAATTGAAAGGAGGTAAGATCTCTGACTATGAAAAGAAAGCAGAATCCTTCTAACAGTGTGACTTTTATTTTGATTCCATCACAAATTAGTGTGGCTAAAATATTCCTAGAATAATAGCTCCTCATTAACTTTGCTTTGAAAATCATGAAGTCCCCTGGGATTAAAACACTTTATGTTAACTATCAGGGTAAAAAGAATAGTCTTTCTAAGAATAAATCTACACCAGAATACTTTTCCATCTTGAGGTGTTTTAATCCTCTAGACTGAAAATAGTTTGATTAGTCAGGCTGCACTGGGATCATGCATTCTGTCTCAGTCCGGGAAGAAACAGCTGTCAGTCACATCTCTGTCCTCCTCCCACAGTCCCGAGAGGGCCAGGTAAGCAAGCTGTCTCCAGGATAAGCGCTCCACTGAGAATTGCCTGCTTGTCATGGCCTGCAGCTGAAAAGCAGCCATTCTGCTCACTCGTCTATTAGCCCTTTGACTTCCTTCCTTCACGCACAAATATAAATATAATGCTTAAGTGAATGATTACCACTGTCCCCAAAGAAATTTCAATTAAACACTTGGAATCCTTAGGAATGGTACCTAGGGAGATTCCCAGACAGAGCTGTGATTTGTTATGTATTATTAAGTCTGGCTTCAGATTGTAAATCTTCTGTTTTTTCTTTTCATGCTAGCTGGGGCTTTCAAAGAACCACCTTCCATATGATTTGAATAATTCTTTCCCAAACATTAAACAGGGCCGTATAATGGAGTTATTCCTGAATGACAAGTTCCCTGTCCAGTTTAAAAGGTAGATGGGAAAATTCCCTTGCCTGCCACCAGGTTTTGGGATGAGATGACATTATTTTTTTCTTCTCAAATGGAATGGAGGCGCCAAGAAATGTTTGAGAGAGGTGCCAGCATAAGTTCTTTCATGTCATATTCAGTGTTTCAATCCATCACATGCCTGAAAACTGATTCCTGGAATTTAAGCTCTATGAAGGGAGGACTTTGTTTAAATGCTTGTTTTCAGAATGTACAAAAGTGCTACAACAGGTTTTCCAGAAATTAAAGTGAACAGATAAATAGAGGGAAAAAGAGAGAGAGAGAGAGAAAGGGGGAGGAAAGGAAAGAGTCGGGAAGGATTTGGATTGAATTCTCTGGACAATTAGGCTGGGTCTTTCTGTTCCACTTCTACCAAATATCATAAAACATTTCCTTGAGCCACATTTACTACTGCGTTATTTTGGGAGAATTTCCTTAGAAACTAGATATTTGGTAAAACTCATGCTGTGCTTTCCTTTTACTGATTACTTGTTTTTCACTATGTACTACTCAGCTGAATTAAATGATGAGAGCTAATCAAATATATTCAGAGATAAGAAAAAAAAGTTCCTTCTAAAAAATTCACTAAGGTCGGAAGGTTGCAAATACCATTTTCTCCTATACTGAGATTCTATGATTCACCCTCTTTTAGTTTGTCCAAATATAGTTTTTAAAGAAATCAGGAATATTAATACCTTCCAGTACTGGGGCTTATGCCAATTACTTAAAATAATATTAATAAAAAATTTTAAAGGCCACTGAAAAGCCTTATTTCTACCAAAAGGAACGTCTGTATTAATCTTTCCCTTTAAGCCACCCTGGTGGTGCAACAGGTTAAATCTCAGCACTATGAAGCTATCCAGAGCCACTGCAGCATGAATTCGATCCCTGGCCAGGGAGATTTCCACATGGTGCAGCAGCTATCTCCTGCCTCACCCGCTGCTCGCCTCAGCAGTGTATTTTGGTCGATCTGCTTGTTCTGCTCCCCACTCTGTCTCCGATTAATCCTCACACCAACCTACATCTCTGGCCTACACCCCAGCTTGTATGCATAAATAAATAAAACTTTAAAAAAAATAATATTTCCCTTTAAGTCATTCACCTACTAAAGAAACAGATTCAAATCTCTAGCAAATAAACCAGTGGAAGCAAATTTAAGTGAAATCCTCTCTTTTTAATACTTATTTTCTTTACTGTCACTGCTTATGCTCATAGCCCTCAAGCCCAATGCAACTGGTACATTAATGCTAAATGACTGAAGGTGAATTTAAATACATGTTGACTACACTTTTGTCCCCTCATGGTGAAAGCTGTGTGCTCCCCTGCACTTAGCCATAGACTGATGGACACATGCAGCTACTGAAGTCTGCATGAAAGGCGGGTTTGAAAACACAGGCTTTCTCTTGCTCTAGTGAGGTCAACGCATGGTAGTGGGCAGGCTGACTCTTCATTCACCTTCTGGAATTCTCAGTGATGCTTCTGGATAATTGACTCTAAAGCCAAGAAATGCAGCTCATAGGAATTGGGTCTCTATGTCCTCCAAAAAATGCTGATCAGCAGTGTAGCAGGAAGATGCTTAAGAAAGCTGAAATCCTCTCTCCATCTTCAAATGAGGCTTCATTTCCTGTCCTCTGTCTGTTAGGGCCTGGGACATCAGAGGGCAGCAGAAACTTGTGATGAACTAATTTTAGAAGCTCAAAATGGGTATCATTTACCCAACTTTCATCTTCATATAAAGGCTGAAACACTCCTACTCTTTGTAGGAGTCCAGAGGTTGAGAAATGTTCCTCTAGGAAATTAATGGGGGAGATGTGACATCCTAACCCCCTCCACATTTCTGGTAAACCGGCATACCATGATGTTTTTCCTTGCCACTAACCCCAAGAAACAGAAAGGGGGAACCAGAAGGAATGAGAATTTAAGTTATGAGACCCAAAGTTTCTGGCTGATTGATAGAAAAGGCAAAGGCAACACAATCACATTAATGGCTTTCCTTAGGAAATGTTTTTCATCTTTTGTATCACTCAAAGGGATATAGTCTGGGTGAATAATCTAAAGCAGTCAGCATGGCTTTGTGTTTTATTTTCCTTTAAATAAGTATTTCTCCTTATACATTGGTTCCAAGCAGAGATAAATGTCTTTTCACATTTTCTTGCTTCTATCCAGTTAGTCTTAGGTAAAATTAGCAAATGTAATTCAGTCACCAAACTGCTTTACTGAATCAAAGCTTCATCCTTCTGTAATTATATATGTATACTCTTGAAGTAGTTACTTTTTTTCCTATTCTGAATAGGATCATGAATCCCGGTTCTAGTTTGGTATCCATGTAAATTAATGCACTTAGATAAGTCATGTTACTCAATTTTAAAACTGAGTTTTTAAAATTTAATCTCAGATCCAGAATTAATACATTTTATGGTGAAGATAATTGGTGCAATATAATAAAAATTGTTTGGCTTCAGTGAAACTGGCATCTCAGACCCTATGACTTCCATTGCGATATGGCATTTCTCAGACAGGTAAACATGCCATAAATGTGGCGGGGATTAAGATGCCAGGCTTTCCCTTTAACTTCTTGGGGCAACATTTCCTCAGCCTGAGCTCCTAAAAATATCTTCCTAAAGGTAGATTTTTATAACATGAGGATTAAGTAAATTGAAACCAAAATACAATGGTCTTAGAACAATTAATTTAATTACTAATGGTGTTGTGTTAAGGAACAAACTTCTTTTATTAATTAAAAAAATCAAGAGATGCATTTAGCTGTCAGTTCTAGTTTGATTCCCTTTATTTTTCTCACACCTGGGTAGACTGCAGAAGAAAGCTATGTTCTCTTGAATGAAAACAAAAACACAGTTGTTGGTTTTTTGTTTTTAAAGATTTACTTATTTATGCATACAAGCTGGGGTACAGGCCAGAGGTGCGGGGTTGTGAGAGGATTCACCAGAGACAGAGCCAGGAGCAGAACAGGCAGATTGGTGGAAACACACTGCTGAGGGGAGCAGTGGGCGAGGCAGGAGAGGTCTGCTGTGCCATGTGGGGATCTCCCCGGGCCGGGGGTTGAACTTGCATCGCCACTGCCACTGCCGACAGCTCCACAGAGCAGCGCTTACCCTCTGCGCCACCAGGGAGGCCTGTTTTTTTTTTTTTTTTTTTTTTTTTTTAGATAGTCAAATCTGTCTGATTCTTGAGATCCTACTAGATAAAGCTAAACATCTGGAAGCAAGTCCTAAAATTCATGTAATGCATAAATGGAAATGAAATCAAATATGACTTTTCCAGTGTGGGAGCAACGCTAATTTTTCACTTGGCCAACAAATATTAAAGCTAAATCAGCACATAGAATGGAAGACATCAAGTCACACCTACATCTTGGTTTCTAATATGTTTTCCAAAAACGAATAAAAAAAACCGAGTTCCTTGGAGAAATAAATGATTTTATGGTTGGGGACATAAAATGTACAAGATAAACCTGAACAACTTGCAGTGTCAGAGAGTAAGAACTGTTCTACAATGATGTGTGTGTGTCCATGTGACCCGAGACTCAACTGAAAAAATTCCCACATGCCAGAGTGGAGCAATTTGAAAAAAATAAACAAAGTAGTATTGGCTTATAAATCAAGGTATAAAATATACTCATTAATCTACACTGATAGAAATTAATAAATAAGTAAATACATTTGCGAATTAAAACTCTCTCATGCAGAAGAACTCCAAAAAATATATTTTTGAAAATACTCTTTGTGCTCAATGAGGGGGGATATTATTCCTCACTCCTTGAGTGTGAATGAATTTTCTTCTAGCTCTCTCCTACAAGAAATGCTGAAAGGAGCTCTCCTGTCTAAATCAAAGAGAAGAAAATCCATGAAAAAATGAACCAGGAAATTGACAGAATCAGAAAACTAAACATAAATGGCAGAAGCAAATCAGCATATATCAAAAATTACCCTAAAGTAGGCATAGAGTGCCGAATTGGATTGGAAAATAAACCTAACTTTCTGTCATCTCCAGGAGACCCATCTGTACTCCAAAGATAAACATAGGCTTAAAGTAAGTGTTTGGGAGATAATCCTACAAGCAAATGAGAACCAAAAAAGAGAGAGACAGCCATACTTACAACAGATAAAATAAACTTTCAGTTAAAAGAGTTAACAAAATACAAGAATGGACATTGTATAAAAATTAAAGGAACAATACACCCGGAAGCTATAACACTTATTAATACATATGTACCAAATGAAGAAGTATCAAAATGTATGGATCAATTATTGCTAAACCTGGGGAGAAAAACTGGCAGCAACACAATAGCAGGAGGGCACTTCAGCAGCACACACCCATCAATAGACAGACCAAGCAGACAGAAAATCAACAGGAAATAATTGCCTTCAGTGAGAAATTCGACCAGATGAGCTCAATAGATATATTTTGTTTGTTTATTTGTTTATTTATTTATGCATAGAAGAACTGGGGTGTAGGCCAGAGATGCAGGGAGTGAGAGGATTCACTAGAGACAGAGTGAAAACAGAACAGATAGATCTACTGAAATACACTGCTAGATAGGAATGAGCAAGACAGGAGAGGTCTGCTGTGCCATATATGGGTTAGCTCCCTGGCTGGGGAACGAACTCAAGCCGCAGCAGTGACGGCACTGAGACTTAACCCCTAGGCCACCAGGGATGCCTAATATTTATTAATATAAATTTACCCCCTAAAAGCTAAGTACACATTCTTCTTAGGTGTACACAGAACATTCTTGAGGATAGACCACATGTTGGCTCACAGAGCAAGTATCAATAAATTAATGAAGATTAAAATTATTTCAATTATCTTCTCTAATCACTCTAGTAACAAACTAGGAATCAACCACAGAAAGTAAACAGGGAAAAATTCTATTATGTGGAGACTGAACGACATTGTAGTGAGTGACTATTGGGTTAATGGAGAAATTAAAATTATCTGAAAAAAGAATGGAAATGAAGACAAAAGCTATTAGAAACATGGGGCACAGCAAAAATAGTACTAAGAGTAGTAGCTAGCAGTACTGAAAGGGAAGTACATAGCAATACAGGTCTACATCAAGAAACAAGAAAGAGCACTCATCATCATCATCTAATCTTACAACTTTAGTCCTAAAAACTTTAGAAGAAATGTGTACACAGTGACTTTCTTCTAAACAATACACTTTGATAAGGAAACTCAAAGAATAATTTTATAGTGGAGAAAAACACTACTTCAGTCAGCTGATCAGTGTTCATTACAACAGTGATGTCATGTTGGGACAACGTACTCATGATATGCTATGACGAGAAAGGCACTGTTACTTCTGTCTTCCCTCCTCTTCAAAACACATCACCACACTCTAATAAGGGTAACAGTATCAGACAAATCCCAACTGAGGGACGCTGTTTAAATACCTGACCAAAACTCCTCCACCATGACACCAGTACTACTCTTATTACTATTTTTGCTGTGCCCCATGGTTCTAATAGCTTGTGTCTTCATTTCCATTCTTTTTTCAGATAATCTTTAATTTCTCCATAAGAAACAAGGAAAATCTAGGAAAAACTGACACATCTGCAGTAAGTGTAAGGAGATCTAACTACTAAGTATAACACATTCTGTATATATATTTAGAACAGAAAAAGAACAGTAGGGAAAAGCTGAGAAATCTGAATAAAGCATGAAGTTTAGTGAATAATAATGTATACCACTGTTTCATTAATTGTGACAAATGCATCATACTGATCCAAGATGCTAAAAAGAAGAAAAACGGGGTTTGGTGTATGCTGGAACTCCCTGTACTACCTTTGCAAGAATTCCATAAATCTAAAAGTTTTTCAAATATAAAATGATTCTAAAATAAATTGTATTTTAAAAGTTTGCTGTGCATGTGTTCTACAACCTCATTCCATTTAGAAGGGTGAGAAAAAGGTGATAGAGAAGAGGGGAATTATCACTGTCTAGGCAGATGAACAGGGCAAACAACTTGGTGAAACAAAAATTTTGCTTTATTTTTTGTTTTTGTAAATGACAGCTAAACTAGCCAAATAATGTACCAACTGTTACTGAGTCCTAGGCCTTAGAGCCATTCTTTCATTGAAATACGTGCTCCAAAACCTCATCTTCAACAATAACACATAGACACATGATTACTCCTTGAGATTTAAGACAGAGGGTTTCTTCAATCATCTCAAATGTGAAGTGCTTCATAAAGATCATGCCTGCCTCCACATGAATCATTTAGCAGCACAGGAGTAACCTGCTGACTAAAATGTTCACAGAAAAATCAGGGAACAAACAGAAACAAAAATAAAATAAAAAAAACAGCAGTCAAATTTGTCCTTTGCTGAAACAGGTAAACAATTCTATTTGAACATAACAAATAAAATAAATCTAGTGATTAACCTTGGCTGACTTTCTCAACAGATATCCTGACAGCATTTTGGAAAAAAAAAAAAAATCCTTCAGCAGCAGAAAGAAAGGAAAGATAATGTATCCTAAGGATCAACCAATGACTAACAGAGTCAAAGCAGAAATAAAGTAAAATCCTCCTTTCTAACTTCAAAGCATAAAGATAGAAGGAAAAAAAAATACACACAATTAAATGAGAGCAACTCACAGGTGAACCTGCCACAACCTCTAAAGGAAGAAACAGAGGCGCACTTACTACTTATCTAAAGTTAGACCCAAACAGGAATAGCAGAGATCTAGGAAGCGCACTAACAGTATCTTCAGAAACAGCTTCGTGTCGAAAAAGAATCTGTATGGTGTCAGCAGAACTGACTCCTCTCTGCAAACTGAGAGGAAATGGAGGAGAGATGAGAAGTGACAGTTGAGCAATCTCCCATTTCTACTCTCTTCTGACTTATCTTTTTAAGACTCTTGTTGAAATAAGTTAAAGAAAAGTCTATGCAGGGATATTTTAGGGTATAAATTGTGACAATATTTACTCACAACTTTTAGAGCACATTCTTTAAAAGCTTGTCAATATAAGGCCTTCTCCGGTGAGCAGCGGTTAAGCGCTGCGCTGTGGAGCTGTCGGCAGCGGCGACGCGAGTTCGACGCCCGGCCAGGGAGAATCCCACATGGTGCGGTAGACCTCTCCTGCCTTGCCCGCTGCTCCCCTCAGCAGTGTATTTCTGATCTGCCTGTTCTGCTACCCGCTCTGTCTCTGGTGAACCCTCTCGCCGCCCCACGCCTATGGACTGCACCCCAGCTTGTATGTATAAATAAAAAATAAATCTTTAAAAAAAAAGCTTGTCAATATAATTAATATGACTTATGCTACTGTAGCACCAATATGTCTTTTCTGTGCACTAGATAATTGTGATAGTGTCACTGCCAAAGTTTATATTCCATCAAACTTTCTGAAACATAAATTATGTGCTATAACTGAATTGTGCTTCCCCTCACCCCTCCATTCATATGTTGAAGGCTTAACATGACACGGGCTGTATTATAGATTGGGCCTGTAAGGAGGTGATGGAGGTTAAATGAGCTCAAAATGGTGTAGTGCTCTTCCTACAGAACTGAGTCCCTTATATGAGGATGATACTCCAGAGCTTTTTCTCTGGATTTGGGGACATAGCAAGAAGGTGGCTCCCTGAAAGGCAGGATGAAAGACTTCACTGGAACCCAAATATGTTGGTGCTCTGATCACAGACTTCCAGACTTCAGACTGTAAAAAAAGATGAATGGGTTAAGTTACCTGGTCTACAGTGTTTTATTGCGGTGCCTGAATTGACTAATAGTGTATGGAGGCACTTAATGTGCCCTCACCAGACAACCGGGGATCTCATATTTCAAGAAACATGCTAGGATTGAACTTTCTTCATCTCCTTTAAAAGTAGGAAAAGTTATATGATCAATTCTAGCCAATGAAATGTTAGCAATGGTGACATCTGTCATTTCTAGTAAGAGTCTTTAATTAAAAGGACATGACTCTCTGTATGTTATGTTTTCCCTGCCTCTGTAACCTAGACTGCTTCAGATGGTGAAAAATTTGTCAGTTGTATAGCTGAAAGAGGACAATGGGGGGCAAAGTCCTAAGCAACCCACAATGGACATTTTGTGTGAGTGAGCAGAAAACGTGTGCTGTTTTAACACAGAGACTTTGCATTATTAAAGTTGATACAGCAACCTTACTCCTGTAGGGGAAAAAAATAAAACAAAACACTAAAGCAAGCAAGAGACAAACAAAACAGAAACCCTTAATCCTACCGGGTAAAAGCAGAGGCAAACAACAAGAAGAACAAACTTTGCAATGCTCTGCTACAGCCCACTGAATACCCACACCAGGCATGCATTACAGATGGAATAATAAGGAAAAATGTGTTAACCTTTGTAACAATGTAGACATTTTAATTATGAGATTGCCCAACTGATTTAGTACTCTACCGAGAAAGCACAAAATTTCATTTTATGCTTTAAGATTTTATTAAAAGTATCTATCCTATCCAAATACAAGATATTTTCAGAACAGCAATTTGACTTCCTCTTACCTTGTTTAATATTATTTGCAAAGTCTTTATTATTTATAAAGGCGAACAACAGAAAATTAATCTTACTTGATATATGAAAAAACATTCCAACATATACTGAAATAGGCATTTGAAATCGGTCATATACTGGTGTGAAACTTTTATAATCTTGACTGTATTCCCGAAGCTAACATTTGTCCAGCCTGCCTGTGGCCTCACCGCTGTGAGGAATCCATATTTCCCTCAGTGGGCCACATCCTTTCACAACTTTGAGTTTTCACACTATGGCTTCCTTCTGCCTGGGTGTTCTCTTTCCCTCCATTCACTACATGGATGATGCCCTCTTATTCCACAAGACTCACCTCAAATATCAACTGCTCTGAAAAATAGCAGCCAAGCTCAGAAGGAACAATGATTTCCGCCTTTATATTCTCAAATCACTTTGTGGATAGCTTTATTATTGCACGTACTCCTCTTAATTATAATTTACCTTCTGACTTGTATATTCATTGTATTGTGAATTCTAAGTGGGCTGCAAACATCCCTCACTTTATTGTATTCTGTAGCTACAATATGCATGCTGAATGACTGGGTGAAATGTCAAATTATAAACTATTTCTGTCTGAAAATGCTGGATACTTAATAAATATGAACACTTTTCATAATGTTTAATCTTTTCCTAATCATCAATGGGAAACAGACTGTAAACTCAACTTTCCTTCATTTTTTTCTTGTTTCTGGTCATGATAAGTGGTTTAATACCACAGAAAGTTTGGGCTTACTAGTGTTTAAGTTTGCTGGGCTGTGAGTTGTAACCACTGATTAGAAAGAATATAAGGAGCCTTAAAGGAATCCACAGTTTGGTCTAAAATTCCCTTTGCAAACTTCTGACGTGTGATTTCTATTCCTTAGGTAATAAAGGAGCTTTCTTCAAATGCCTTCACAGCCAGCCTACAGAACTTCTTCAGTCTCTATCCTAACACTCCCGTGGGCAAGAACAAAAGCAGAAAAAAGCAAGGCACCCAAAATGCCTTTTCATGCTCCAATCAAAGGCTACGTCCGTCTCAGTCTGGCACTCACTCCAAGCAGGTCTCCCAAGTAGAGATCATCCAGATCAGTGGGCTAGAGCATACGGCCAGCAAGCACTAAGAAACTACAATTCAGCATGCCCACCCCCCCCCTGGCCCCCTACCTTGACAAAGAAAGGGAAAACTGGAAAGGACTAACATCCGATGAGACCGTGGAGAGATTGCTGTGGGAGCAAGTACATGTTTACACGTAATAGAAGGAACACACTTCAGGAGATTGTACTGCACGGAGATTGGCAAGTGTAAAATAGGAGCTTAAAAGTAAACTCCATGACATGGTGATTCCAAGTTGTTAGTTAACATGATAAAGTTTAGTTTCTTCATATGTAAAGGTGGGGAGATCATGGCTGATCCCCAGTAGGGTTGCCTTGATCATTCAGCGAGAGTATTGAACATAATGCATGGCATATAGGTCACATCTCTTGCCCACTGAAGGTTGATGTATTATGAAATATCTTAGACTAATATACAGAATCAGGACTTTCATTACTAATAATCATTAATATTATTATACTGGCAACTGATAATAGTTTGAATATTTAGATTTGCTGTGATTATATCATGCAAACAACTGGCAAGGAATTTGGAAGAATAGAATCTGTGATATGGCCAAATTTCTCAGCAGTTGTATTATCTTTCATAAGTCACTCTTTCAGTTTCAGTTTCCTCACATTTCAAACAAACAGGTTAAAAACAATTCGCCCAAAACATGAATGTATGAATCTCTGGGCTAAACCAGGCTTTGGTATGTAATATGTAAAACAGAGTGGACAAAGTGATGAAGACAGAAGTGAGAGGGTATGTTGAAAAAGCAGGGAACCTAAGGAAATCACTGGAGCCATAGCATGCTAGTCAACCAAGTTACAATAGCCAAGCCCTGCTCACAATAACCTAAGAAACTCCAAACTGGCCACTCCAGTGAGTTACTTACAATGCAGTTTGAGTTAAGTTAGCATTCCATGACGGACTTTTGTAACATTAATATCCAGTTAGATTTTAAACCTCCTAGTTCTCCACAAATGACAAATATGGCTTTGATGGCAACTCCAAAATGCTTGCAAATCAGAGCTTCCATTCAGTGCCCTTTGAAGAGATGTGGAAAGCTGACTACTTCAAATATTACAGTCTGCCAATTACAGACTGTCATTAAGGGGGAACCACATTCACCTAGAGCATGCTAACACAAAGCTGGTAGATTTGAATAAAAATACAATACAATGGAAAAGTGGACGAAGAAAAAAACAAGGGAAAAAGAAAAGGAAATGGAAAGCAGGGAAGGAAAGAAAGGAAAGGAGAATGAATGATTGAATGGTAGTGCCTGGAATAACAAATGCATTGCCTGCTTGGTCAAGTCTAGAAAGTGGCATTTAACTTCAACTTTCAGAGAAAGTAGGGGGGCCCAGATGTTACTTTAAAATTATATACTATCAAAGATATCCGGAAACAACTTATTTTATTTTTGAAGGATCAGCTCTTTCATTATCAACAGCGAAAGCTTATTTTAAAGCTCATTAAGTACCTTTAGAGAATTTTGAGTAAGTTCCACCATCCTTCAATGGAACCTGGATGGTGAGCTTTGATCTGCTTTTTGTTTTAAGTTTGGTTCAGCTCATGGAACTCTAGAAAGACTGCCTGGGCTAGAACCCAATTCTACTATTTTCTAAGTTTATATACTTCAGCAACTTGTTCTCTCTTTCAGTTTTCTCAGTTTTCTCATTGATAAAATGGGAATAATAATAATAAGGTATTCTATAGTGTCAGATTTTCGTGGAGTAACAAAACATTCAGCATAGTCTCTGTCATATAGTAGGCTCTCAATAAAGATGTGTTGTTCTTATTATATAGTAAAGCTCTTAAATATTTTTAAATGCCAATATTGTTTAATACAATATGCACTTACACTAACTTGTAATCAGAAGTAGGCAAGGTAACCAATCGCACCAATTTAATGAGTTCATTATAACTCCATTACACCTACTTTCTCTCACAACACTGCCATTTAGAGCAAAGTCAGGTAACCACTGCATTCATGAGCCTAGAAGATGTACCTGGACAGCTTGATATATATTTCTTATATCTCCTTGATTTTCTAAGAAATCAGGTTACTCCAGTGTTAAAAACTTATTTTTAAAGATGCCCCTTCCCCACATAGCAGATAGATTCACAATCCTCCTCTTAGAGCAAAGAGTAAAAACATCAAACATATTCACACCAAGAACAAACTAGAAAGCAGCAGCAACTCTAGTCTTTACATTCCACTGGATAAATAATGTTCTTCCAATAAAACCACTTGTCCATCTCCTCAAAGAGTGACTTATATTAGCTGGACCCAGAAAACAGAAAATAAGTGATAATTCCAACTTTCATAGCAATTATTTTTTAGTCAAAAACCTCAAAAAAATGAGAAGGTGACACTCTTACTAAGTTGTTTAGAATATTTTTCTAGTCATAATGGCAAAAATATCCATAACAATACTAATAGCTACCTCTTCATATATGCTACATTTATTTTTCAAACTTTATACAAGCATTATCTCTTAAAATAACCTTAAAGGTGAATCTATTATTATCGCCATTTCATACATACAAAGGGTGAAGCTAGAAAGAAGAGTAGTCCTAGAAGTCTCAGAACTAGAAATTGATGAAGAAAGTTCTTAAAGCAAATTTGCCCTAGTGAAATTCCTAATTCATTAGGAATTCAGTCTAGTTTTTCTGTTCCTTAGGAAAGGTTTTTCAAATTACTTTTCCTGTCTTTGTCCATTTTATTTATGCTACAGCGCAGGTTGAGGGGCACCCCAGGACCCCCAAACATTCCTGCTCTAAATAGGTTCTGCCATCTACCACATCAAGACAAAACATAATCTAGTGCATAAGACCTTTAATGGAAAAGAACTTTAATACAATTAGTATGAAATAACGGGAAGGGAACGAGTAGATAATATAGTTTTCATAGGAAACACCCAGAGTTTCCGATCCCCTTGTGGGTAAATTCCCAGCTAAACAGGGCTGGCCCCAAGCAAGACAGCTTAACACTTTTTGCTCCGCTCACGTATTCAAGTGTTCATCTAGTCTCCGGTTTTTCACGCCACGGTGGATTTATTTGGAACTATTAGGAGCTATTTCTTTGATCGTATTCAGTCTAGAAGCTTTAATCTCTATCATTTAAAATTTCATTAAAATATATCTAGTAGTTCAGGAGCTGTGTGTGTTTTATTGAATGCTTATACTATTCATGTGGTGGCACAGAAAATAGCCGGCACAAGAAGTGTTAAGTCCAAAAGCTTGCCACAAATCTAAAGCACCTTCTGGTGAGAACCCACAGGAAATGGGCAGAAGGGGCCAGGCAAGTCGGGATGGAAAGAGCAAAATCAAAGTCAAGTTAAAAATGCTGCCATTGTTAACCTACCCATGGGTCTCTCATCCATGTGTGTTTTAAGCGTCTCCTTACAAGCTCCCCAAGTCCCCGGCACCCGTCCAAGGCTGAAAAGCAAGCGCAGTTTCTTCACAAGTCTCTCTGCTGCGTGGACCCTCCAGATCTTGATCTCCCTTTTTCCTTTTCCCCTCAGACTTCTCTCATTTCTCCTTGCTGCCTCAGCTGCACCTTCTCTTGGGAGGGATAGGGAACCTGGAACTTTCCCTTTCCCTGGGGATCACCCTGTTAAACATACTGCCTATTAGCAATACATTCTTTCTCAGAAATACATTATATCTTTTATCTTTGTTAATGATTAATGTATTTATTTTGGAAGTCCATTATTTGCACTATTTTTTCTGGGGTTTGCATTCACATTTATTTCTTCTTTAATCTTTAACTACCCTTTAAACAAATGCCTCGCTTTGTTTTGCATTTGCATTTGCATGTAATTCCAAAGATGAGTTTGCCTCCCCAATCTGGGACTCAGCCACAGGCCTATATGCAGCTCCTTCTATTCCTGGCTTCCTTGATAAGCGTGTCTCTATAGAATATTATTATTTTACTGTAATATGTAGGACATGAAATATACAAGATAACTACCTGAATCAACAACCCTGAAAGACTATTCATAAGTACTCATATGTTCAGTGCTTCCATTTTCATTGTTAAGCTAATTAGTTTTTTTTTTTGTGATTAGTGTTTATGAACTCTACCCCATACAAGCAAATAAAATACTGCACAGGATATTCCTGGAGTGATAGGTCACATTAAGAATCCCAAGGAATGAATGCATGTTAATCATGGGGATGAAGCTGGGCCAATGCCAAGTGACCAGTGCCAGATAAAATGAATTCTCATCTCCTGACCCCCACCCCCTCAAGCAATACAGAAGCATCTGGTTCACTTGTCACAAAGCTGTTCTCTGGGGAACAAAGCCTGATTCTGTTAAGGCGTGTGCAGCTACCAGCAAAAAAAAAAAAAAAAAAAATCTTCTCTGTGACTGGACCGCACTTTAGAACCACGAAAGGCAAAGGAAGCAATTTTGATAAAGAATAGCAAGAGCTATCCATACAAATGTAGAACAAAAACATAAAAAAGCATAAAAGGTATTGATAATTAATTTAAAATACTGTAAGGAGACCATAGCTAAAGTGAGGGGCAAAATAGAGCCTCAACAAAGACTAGTGGAACTGCCTGGGCCAGGAAAGCTAATGCCCCAACACTTTGGGCTGCAATTGCAAAGCCCAAGATTTTTCCTGTAATTATGGTTCTACTTATCCTATCTTAGATTCATGGGAAAACCTGAGTGGATGGGGGATTATTTCATGCTGGGAATATAGAAATAAGTTTGAACAAATTGCCCATTTGTGATTATTTAAATAAAACATCATAATTGGAATATGTTGGTCGATAAAGGCAATTTTTTTCCTTCTTTCTCTTTTGTAGAAGAACAATACACTAAATACTATCTTGATTTTTTTTTTACTGCATTTCTGTAAATACAGTATTTAATGCCAGGTGCCCCCTCAATTTTACATTGTGATGGGCTACATAAAAGAAGGAGTAAATGCACTCCAAGTTGCTTTCCATACTACTCTGGCTCTGATAAATCATTAAGGACATTCTCTGCGGGGTATTGTCTTCTGTGATAATTATATGCAGCTTGACTCAGTGGCGCTCACATTTAACCATTTATGGGCTTTACTTTCACCACATTTATTTAGGCTATGGTTCCCCTAAATAGTTACATTTGCCATCATCATTTTCACAGACGCCCTACAATGATATATCTTTCAATTGAGGAGGTTCTCCTCCTATTTTACTCCCAACAAAATATATACTCTATTCCTCCTACAAAGAAAAAAAATAGTTTTTGCTATCTTAGGATGACAGATCTTCCTGGACTGACAATACATTTTCACAGGTATGGCTAAGGAGATTAAGCCTTCCTTTTTCTCCATTCTGAGCCAAACTCATGCCTTGAGGACAAGCTCATGGTCTTATATCAAACTTTTGCTCTTCAAACATTTACTGGTTGATTGGACTTTTCTGCATTTACATATACATTTTGAGAATCATTTTACATTTCAACAGGCAGTTATAGAGTTCAACAGTCTCTTCTTTTATATTCTTCAAGAGGTAGAAAACATAAATTATGACTTAAATGCCCATGTGAGCAAAGTTTAGTTTTACAGGTTGGAGGAGACCTAAAGAATAATGACTTAAGCCTTGGCTTCAAAATTCAGGAACAAATCTAAAATATAAACATACGAATGCTAAATTAAAAATCCCAAATGCTACAGAATTAAGAGGAAATAGACATGATAGTGAGGATAGAAAACTACATTGACTCCTGGGTTTTCATATTTAGAATGGCACATGAAAGGATTCCAATCCAATTCAGCTACTACTTGATGAGCAGAAAGAATGAATGTCCATAAAATGTCCACCCTCTGCTTGAATCTCTCTTATGACAGGGAGAATACTTCTTGCCAAAGCAGCTCATTCTCTGCATTTGAAAGCTCTTTCCTATATCTAATTGCAACAGTGCTGATATCCAATTTCCCTTGCGGAGGGCACACAGATTTTGCCTGCATGTTTAAGAGCATGTGGAGTTACACAACCTGGGTTTCAATCCAGACTTGAAGACGATTCCCTCGTGTCCTCTTTATATGATGTTCTTTTGTAGGATATACAAAAACTTTTAGATAAGTGACATGCTCAGGACCACATGTCTGGGAAATGACAAAGCTAGCAAGCACTGAGGTAGTCTAAAAACCCAGCGACTCTGCCATTAAAATACATTTTAGGCAAGTTTCAAATATTTTAGCTATGGTTTTTTTCATAATAAATGGTATCACAGGATTCAAGATAAATTTCAGCATTCCAAAAGACTAAATTATCATATGCTTGTGTGTAACTGGGGCTATGAAAAACTAAACAAAATGTCTTAACAAGAAAGAAGCTCATGGGGCCTTCCCGGTGGCGCAGCGGTTGAGAGCTGCGCTGTGGAGCTGTCGGCAGCGGCGACGCGAGTTCGACGCCCGGCCGGGGAGAATCCCACATGGCGCAGCAGACCTCTCCTGCCTTGCCCGCTGCTCCCCTCAGCAGTGTATTTCTGATCTGCCTGTTCTGCTCCCCACTCTGTCTCTGGTGAACCCTCTCACCGCCCCACGCCTCTGGCCTGTACCCCAACTTGTATGTATAAATAAAAAATAAATCTTAAAAAAAAAGATTCTTTAAAAAAAAAAAGAAAGAAAGAAGCTCATGAAAACTAATAGTAATCATTTTTCTAAGTAAGAACTCAAGATTTCCATTCCCTATTTCTCTTCCTTTTTTTTCCCATTTTCTTTTTTCCTTTTTTGAGGCCATGGTCCTAAGCATTCAAAATATTGATTTGTAAGTGTAAATATTATAACAAGTAACATCTGTCACTCACAAGTGAGTAGTTTCAGTAAATTTGACCATTTATCACACAGAGCTGGATTAGTTCTGCCTTTCCTAACAGATTTTTCCCAATTCCAAAGTATACTGACTCAAACTTCATCTTTCACACTGTTCCCCCAAATTATTAACATAAGAGATAAAACACAGTGCACCTTTTCCCCCTCTATAGACCTTTTGATGAAACCCAAACATCAATAGGAACATGTCCAGACTTGTTTAATTCTCTGCCTTCCCAACTAGATCTCAAACTCCATCAGAGCAACAGGCATATGTGTTTCCTTCAGCATTTTAGTCTTTTTTAAAAAAATTGGATTATTTGTATTGAGGTAATCTTGGTGTACAACACTGTGTGTAATTTAGGGTACAGGTTCACAGCTCTTTAGATGTACATTTCCACACCACACCCACCATAAAGGCCCACTTTCCCTCCACCAGAGTCCATCGGTTTAGTCCTCGTACTCCCTATTGCTCCCCTCATCCCCCTTATCATCTGGTGGCCTCAGTTCTGCAGACTTCAAAGGTGTTTTGGCTTGATTTTGTTCTCTTGCTTGCTTTCTTTATTTTCCACATGAGTGAAATCATCCTAACCATTATATTCTTTCTGATATATGATATGTAATCAAAAAATATTGTGGAATAAATGCATAATTATATCCGGAATTTGCTGGGATTTCCTTTAGGGTTCTTCTGTAGAATTTATTTCATTAAAATTTTATATCATTGGTAATTATAAACTTCCTTTCTCAACAGCATTTAGCTTACCAGAGATAGTGATTCTCTTTATTGTCACCATCTCTTTCGATAAGGGCTATCTTACTAGTTTTGTAGCTATCAGTTTTTTAAAAAACTGAATTGATGAATGGATAGAACTTTGAGGCTTTCCTCAGTATCTCAAATGATTGTGTCTTAGGATATGTGACTTAATTCCATTTTACAACAATATATGTAAAATTAGTTACTGACGTATAACAACAAAGCCCATGTACTTTCTATGTTTCATCTCTAATAACTTGCCATTATAGTATCAAAAACTCCAAACTATGGCCTCCAGAAGTTTTGGAGGAATTTGTGGAATTTGCCCTGCTTCTCTCATCAAACATCTTATGTGAACAATTTCCCTCTTCCACCATGGAGGCCCAGCTCCATGGACTTTCTCTCATCCTGAACTGAGCACATTCTTGCCTCAGACCTGCGTAGACTGTCCCTCTGCCCAGCACACTGTTCACGCTGATCTCCACGGCATAGGCTTCCACCCCTCCTTCAGTTTCCAGTTCGAATGTCACTGTTTCAGAGAGGCTTTGGCAGAAAACTCTGTGTAAAGAGTCCTTTCCCATAACTCCTATCCAAAGTACTCTATTAGGATTCTTCTTTTCCTTTTTTTAATTTAACATTTACCACTAGCTGAAATTATCTTTATTTATAAATTTATGATTGATAGTCCCACTAGAGGTCTAAGTTCAATGCCACGTAGATCTTGTTTTTCCACTCCGAATGAATCCATAAATGATGCATCCATAATTAAAATACCCCATTGGTATTTATTATGAACAGGTGACCAGCATATAGCTCTTGAACTGTGTATCAGCTAAAATCCACAGGATATAACAGAAGTGAAATAGTTCTAGAGTCTAACCTTTAAGTCACCATGTATGGGATGTTATTCAAGCAAGATAGAGGTTTTCTGGGATAAAGGGTGATGGACTTCAAAATGGGCAATTATTAAATTTCCAGAAGAGGGCTTTTCTTTGCTGTGGATTTCTAGGAACTAGCCCATTTCCTGGCTCCTAGGAAATCTACAATAGATGGTTGTGGAATTGATCTGAAATTAGAAAAAAAACCTGTACTAGGACATTTGCTGCTATAAACTCCAGCATTACTCAAACTATATTTATACCATATTTACTTATTTATAAGTATCATTTAAATAGATGAATATAAATTCCTGTTGGCTAATTTCTGATGATTTACTGAAATGCTCTATTTAAAAATGTCAAGTGGCCATTAGCAGTAAACCTCAAAGAATTTATCTGCCATAATATTCCTACTCAAATATTGTCATTGTGTTATTTCATTTTGTTGTTTTTTTAAAATCTTTCTGAAATTGTTCAAAGTTTTTAATAGCAATTTGTTATCAATTTTAGGTGATTAAAACACATGGGGCAGCCACAGATGAGGAAGGCTCCAGACTTACTAGACATCACTATTTCTAATTGCCAGCAGGGCTGTAAAAGCAAGGCTGGCACTGGGAGAAGAATGAAAAGACAATTTTGGAAATTTGTCACTTTAGCTCCCCTTAGGCTAAGTTACTTGGCACCACCCTGAAGTCATTCTGATTCATTATTCCCATAACTTATTTCAGTTATCTTGCTTAAGATCTGATTGTAGAATAACTATATTAACATCTTAAAGCATTACAAGTAAAACTAACAAAACCTTAAAATCATATTTATATCTATTTCTAAATCTTTTTATTGGGTTCTACCTGAGTACCTTGTGTTCCAATTAACAGTTAATCTTCCTAGGAAGAGGGGTTTACTTGCTTACATCTTATAGATCTCTTTTGTGGCTTATAGAACTTGAATCCCATATTCTCTCACAACTAAAAAAAAAATTAGTTCAGAGTTTTGAGATGAAATTGGAGCTTTCCTTAGAGAATCTCGAGTCCAGAGTGATCAGCTCCAAATATACAGATTAAAATATTTTGGAAGAAAATTAGCCACCCTCCCATAAAAGGAGACAATCAGCCAAGGAAACTCATGCGTTGTTTCTGAGGAGTACAATTTCTGACACAGATAGCAATCACGGTTCTCTGACTGTAATTCCATTTGCAAATTTTAACTTTTATCAACAGTGTGTTTCTCTCCTCTAGCAGTTACTACTGTATCTCCAAAAAATGAGCTGAACAACGGAAGCACTGATGAAAGCTCTGACTGCTTCCTATAATGGCTGTCACTGATTGAGCTCCTACGATGAGCTTTGTCACTGCATTCAACATATCACACACACTATCTCTACTCTCCAAACAACATTTCAAGGTAAATACTTCACTTCATCTAGAGCAGCCTAGAGCTCACAATTGAGTGAATAACTTATTCAAACTCACCATCTAATGAGGGTCACAGCTAAGATGAATTCAAAGTCAATCTCTAAGATGACCTATTACATTGAAGGTTCTCTAACTTGATCTTGCCTCTGAATAGTCAGGTGGGTGTGTTAAAAATCAGATCTCTGAGCCCCACTGCCAGTTCTGATTCAGTGAGTCTGGGTGGAGTCTGATGATCTGCATTCCTCTCTAATACATGGCTGATGAGAATACCAGGCCCTGACCAACCATACTTTGAGAATCAGTGTCCTGCAGCATATTCTTGGTTAGAATGTGGTCCTGGAATATTGATCTTAATCCAGGAGTTTTAGGTATGTTTTTATGAAATTTACAATATATTAACATTTTTCAAAACCATTACCAATGTTATTTCTTGAATTTCAAGCAATTTTTGCTTTCTTGAGCATATATAACTTTTATATCAGTGAGTACATAACTTTGCTTTAACAAATAATAAAACATGAAAGACCTCAGAAGTGTGTCAGGTACAGAGGCCTCAGCATGTCAGCACCTTTGCTAGAGTGGAGAACACGTGCATGCACAAACACACAACTATCCCTGTTTGAAAAACAAAGATAAAAGCTTCATTTTTCAGCCTATCATAGGCTAGGAACATCTGAGTTCAAATTCTGAACCAGTTCCTTATTCCACTTAGCCATGCCCAGTAAACTCATAGCTTCAAATTTCAAGTTCTTTACTTTTGTCTTTTATCTATATAATTTCTGTATCTTCATAAGTTTGTAGCTGAAATCAGAAGACTGGGATAGAATTAGACATTTCATAGTTAAAGGACTTTTAAAAGACTAGATAGTCAGACATGTTCAGTTCAGCTCTACACACTATACTAATATAAGTCCTCCTTTCAAGATTTGAAGGAGAAAAAGACCAACTATCAGGCACTTTCTGATGTGAGGGTCGTTTAGCTGAGACCTGGATAGACTGAAGGATGTTCGACAAGGTGCTTAGAGAGGCGGGGTCACTTGGTCAAAATGCCCCTGCTACAGTTTTACAGTTTTAAATGATATCATATTACATAATGATAATGCATGATCATTTCCATTCTGTAAAGTATTCCAGCTAAAGGAAATACCCTGGTATTTATGGGATGCTTAGTGCATCTGTCACCATGGCCTTATGGCCCAGATCAAAGTGATCAGAGCTATTAAGATGATTTCCCTATTTGGCTGGGTTTTAAATACTATAGTTTGAAAGTCAGTGGCTGATGACCTACTAATGGTGTTTAATGGTTCTCTCAACAAATTGTGAAGTACCTTGAATGACCCATTGGTTAAATAAGTAAAGAGAAAATTCTAGCTATAACCATTTAACCTTTTGTTTCCTCTAGCTTTTATTTTGGAAAACAGTTTTTTATATTCTATGATTCAGGGATACTAGTGAAAGTAAAATGGTAAGGGAAAGGGACTTATGATTTCTTGAGAATAAAGCTAAATATCTGATACCTGCCTTGACATTTAGTATTCACCACACTCCAGAAGGAAATGTTACCTTCACTTTGCAAATAAGGAAACAATACAGAACAATTATAAGTCAGAGGCCCTACAGCTAGGGTATAGTGAGGTGGGACTGGAATGTACTTCCCTGAATCTACAGCCAAATGTTTTCATGTTTTCCAGAGAGAGAAATACAAGTGGCTGCAGAGATAGGATGAGCTTTAGTCCACTGAAGCTGAGATATGACACACAGTGGATCCTTTAGAGCTGCTCTTTGCTTTAGTTTGTTTTTTACAAATTTTTAAAAACTTACATAAAAAAAAAATCACAGACAAGCAAATCCCAGTGTCAGGAAAACATACGAACCAATGCAAGAACCTCAATGCCCAGAAAACTTTAAGGGGATACAAAGGAAAGGTTAAGCAGGGGAGGTCACCCACAGTGAAGTGACAAGGAAAGCTGGCACACGCAGGTCTGGACCACAGAGTGACTTGGCCATTCCAGCCTTGCTGCTGAGTAGCTTCTACCTTAGCAAACGACCTACTCATTGGCTTGGAAACAAGGGGCAAGCAGTTGGCTGAGGAATCAAAGTCAAAGAAAGTTAGAGCAGATAGATTCTTGGCAAAGAGGTTTCTCACCTCAGGAGCTGGTGATAAATTCTGGAAGGCTTTTGTCTGCAGAAGGGGGGAAATATCTCTACTCCACATAAAATTAACTTCAATATTGCTGTTGGGAGATCCCTGGCAGCTTCTAGATAGAAAAAGGGAAAAACAAGCCAGAGAGAGAGCAGTAGCAGAAGCAGGAGGGAAGGCAGGAGGGAGAAATGAGGAAGGGGGAGGAGGAGGGGAAGGGAGGAGGAAAGGGAGATTGAAGTGAGGGGAGAGGCTTCAACTAACTGGACATGCATTTTCTTTTCCCATCCTGACCTGAACACATGCAAAATGGCCTATTTTTCCTGTGCATGTTTTAATACACTGGGCAAATAAAGGAGTTCACACTGTACTTTTGGATTAAAATTTCTCCACTTTGTGAACATACATCACAAATAGCAGTATAATATAATCTTCAGTGAAGAGCATTTTTTTTTTTTTTTTTTTTTTACTAAGGTAGCAATTTTCTCGTAGCTTCTTGCTTGCAAGAGAGTTCATTTGAAAATGGAGAATTTATTTCAGGAATCCTAAATTCTCAGAAAGTACCTACTCTTTATCCTAAGGAAGCAACGTTAAAGGCACAAAACAGGCAATCAGCATTGCAGGTGTGTTCCAGATGTGTTTTTGTCTTCAGAGGAAGGATTCCTCTGAAAGTAAAATCTGGACTTAAAAATGAAGGTCTGAACAACCCTTCAAAATAAATTGTTCCTATCTGGCTAGACATGGAATATCTGCTCCTCGTCCACCAAAAATGAAGGCTGGCATTTTAGAAGTCCCTTAGGCCAGGATTCAGCTACATATTTAAGAATCTCTCCATCCAGGTCTTTCCTGAATGAAGTCCATTTCGTCTTTTGAACTCTAATCATTATTTTGTTATGTTAGCTTTTGTACAAACTAGAACACGTTTAGGGCATTAATTTTTTCGTACTATAAGCCTGACCATTCAACATAATTTATTGTACATCATTTACATGCTGTAAGACAAACACACTCTAATTCTACAGGCTATAGTTCAGCAGGGCCTGTTAAGAGACTGGGGAATTGTATCTGATTTTGATTTGTCTTCATATCATAAAATGGTAATGATAGTAGTACCTTTATTCATAGGATTTATGTTTGATTGAAATTATTAGACTGTATAAGTAAAGTTCTTCACTTATGACCTAAAGTGTCTTAAATGTTCAACACATATTAACTGTCATTATTGTGGCCAAAACAACTGGCATACATCAGGGTTTAAGCATTAGCAGATGAATGGTAAAAGACTGTTGCACACAGGGTCTAATGTGGTAGTGACCCTGTTTATTACAATTGGAGATATCACCCATAATAACTGGGCCCTTTCCAGACATTTAAAAGGCTTTAGATAATTTTCCATGTAAAATGAGATTGACATTGAAGTTTGTTTTTTTTTTTAAACTTTAAAAGCCTGGTTAATTTTTGAGTTGATATTTGTGAGAGCATATGTGATAGCTGAAATCACATCTGACTCGAGAAAACCTAACACCTTGATAGGGTCTTTTCTTCCACATAGAAGCATGACATTGGAAAAGTCACATCCCATACTTCCCCAAACATTTCTCTTTTAACAATGAAATGGAGGGGCTCAAGACCCAATGTTTCATTCAGGTATTCACCAACTGTCTGCGATGCTAATTCATTTTCATAGTAAGAACCCTGAAAGGTTATTAAAAATACAGATGGATAATTTAGGTCAGCTTTAGGTTTTTCCTCCTTGGCTTTCTCATCGTGTGTGTGTAAATGTAATGAACATAATGATGATCGCTGCTAACAATGTCTGAAGACTTCTAAATGCCAAGTAAATTGTTAAGTGACTTTACATGGATTTTCTCCTTTAATTTTCACAACATGCCAAAGTAAAGTGTAATTAGCGTCTCCATAAAAACAAAACCAAATTCAAACTCAGAAAAATTTATTAACTTGCCTAAGGACATAGAGCTCAAAAGCCGAATTAGGACATCTGAGCTCAGAACAAAAACCTTAACTATAACATATTCCACGACAGTGAAACAAATCAAATTGTCCATCTTCAAACATTTGTTTGGTCTTCAAATCCTCTTCCTGATGGATGCCTAGTGAAGTGAAGAAATTGTTCAAAATTGGCCAACTGTGTATATAGATTGATAAATATTTGAGACTCTCTAAATATAACAGTGGTGTTTGTGTGTGCATGGGAGGCCCCAAAGCATGGCAGCATTGGGCACCAGTGTCCCAATTTCCCATACAAGAGGCTTCAATGGAAAAATAGAGAAAATGTTATGTTTCTATTCAGCCATTGCTGTTCTCTCCATCAACTTAAAGAAAGGTAGCCCTAAGCTGACTCATTCAAAAATGTCACTGGCAACCATTTTTAAAAACCAATATACCCGCTGAATAAGTGTCATGTATATGGAGTCCTCTCATTGGATTTGAGTCACAAAGTAGTTGGTAAGCTGGGGATACTCAGAAGAACCTAAAGAACCCAGGGTATCACAAATGGTCAAAACCCTATTTCTTTCTGCTGGTGGTGAGTCTGAGGGAATGGAAAGGAGGTGGATATTCCTTGAAATAAGAAGCCTCTAGATGTGTTTTCTAAATGGAATTACTCTTTTTGGCTGAACTACTAATGGAAAAATACTTAGGCCCTATTCTTATACTGCATCAGCAGAGGCCTTAAAGTTAATTACAGCTTCGTGTTTACTCTCACTCTATTACCTGATATTTGCAGATGAAAAGAAGATGGTTTAATCATTGAGGCCTTTTTAATGTACAGTTATCTCATTTTATTCATGCTGTGGGGGGAGGAAACATATTTGTATGAAGAAAGAAAAAAATGAACTATTCTTGCTACTAATCAATTCTATAACATATACTTCATGGAAAGTTATTAAACTGCAGCATTTTTTATTTCTCTTACATGCTACATATTGAAGAGACATCTCCATTCTGAAATAGTTAATTTCAAACTTCCCCAAGGTACTCTCCTCTGAGCCCCATTACCAACACATGATTGTCATCGCAACATGCCTCTACTGACACATTGGTGTTAAAAGGCAGTGACAGAGCCAACAGGAGCACGCTGAAGCCATTTATATATACTGTAGAACTACTCTGACAATCCAAAGAAACACGCCATCTGCATTCTGGGTTCCTGCAACCTACTGAACTGTGGGTTTGCAATTTCAGAATTCAGAATGTCATGCCCAGCTCCACTTTAGGGAGCTCCCACAGCTGCTACTTTTGCTTCCCTGCCTTCAGAATTCTGATGCTGAAGTTAACGTATGAGGACATCCTTGTGTAGTGATGGAGTCATGCAGCAGGGCATGCTAGAGTTCTATATATTTTTATGATTTTATTTATTCAAGCTGTGTGGTCTCCCCCCTCCCTTTCCCTTTGCAACATATCAACCCTAGCCCTCAGACACTCACATCCACACAATGATCTCAGCAGGCAAGAAAGAAAAGTAAAAGCAAATGCACTTTAGGAAAAGAACAGGAAACCGACCCTGAAATGGCCATTACTGGGCATTTCAATTTTACCTGTGGTTTCAGCTTCTCTTCCAAGTGCACGCAATGAATGTGGCCTGATTACCTTAATTCAGTGATATTGGCAATAATCACAATGACAGGCAGTGCCTATGAGATTGCCCTTGACAGCAGAGTCACAGGTATGGAGATATGGAAAATTTCCATTTAGCAACAACACACAGAAGGATTATGAGAGAGATGCTCAGGGTTTAGAAGTCGGTGAAAGAGTTGGATTCCTTTCCTGATTAACTGTAGGGCATATGACTTGATCTTTTACTTCCCTTCTAGTCTTCTCTTCTCAATTCTATGGGAGGATAAAAGAATAACTGAGATGTATAACCACCACAGACAGTTTAGTGTCAATTTAACTTAGGATGAAGAAAAGAATATTTTTCCAAAAAAAAATGAGTGAGAAATACAAAATAAAATCAGTTGATTTTAAATCAGAGGATATCAAGGGCCATTCTTTGAAGAAGACTCATGAGCTACTGAAAGGATCTTTCTAGTCGCAATATTGACTCCTGAGAGGAAGAAAACAGTCTGCCTTTGATGACCATGGCCGATTTAAGTTAGGGAAGTTTACTGGCTTGAGGGAATTATAGAGAAGATGAAAGTCAAGTGGTAATGATACTACAAGTTATCAGTGTGGTTACAAAATAGGCAGTAAAGAGACCCATGGATGGGGAGGAGAGGACAGAGACTTAGGAATCCACTGGCTAGGGGCTTGGAGTGCAGAGGAAGGCTGGAACATCACCAGAGTGTGCTTTTATTGCTGTGTTTTCAGAAATGCATCTTTAGTAATCAAAAAGCATAACTTTTTAAGGATGCTTTACCTCTGGCCCACATATTATGAGCAGCCAGAACTTGAACTTCCATTATCAACTGAAATCCACTTGTTCCAGGCTTCTCGTCATTGCGCTATCTTAAGAAATTCTTAACAGATTTTGAAAAGACAGGAAAACAGGAGTTGCAATAAACCAAGTCTACCAAAAAGAAACCCCCCTGTGGACTTTACTAAGTGAACATAAACAGCACACTCACAGAAGCGCACACAAGTGTGGCTGAGTATATGCATAGAGATAGAGACTTAAAGCCATGTGTAGTCATAGGAATAAACACATGTATATGTGTTTATATACACATGTATATAATATACACACATATAATATATACACATGATTATATATACCATATAATATATACACATGTATATATGTGTTTATAAACACATGTATATAATCATGCCTAACTGAAAATAATATATGATAAGCTTCTAGAATATGCCTCAATACCTTGTCAGAGAGAAATGAAGACATACTCAGACAGAGGTGACTATAGAAAAGGTTTGTTTCTAAATCCAAACTTCTTTTTCCTTGGTCCTCAGTCTCCATCATGGCTGTATTCTGTATCAGCATCAGTACTGTCTCTCATTGTGTACAACTCTATACAAGAATAGTCATTTATTTCATGCAGTTTGATGTATGGACCGGAGTTCAGGCCATTTCTTTTTTTTTTTTTTTTTTTAAAGATTTATTTATGCAAGCTGGGGTACAGGCCAGAGGTGTGGGGCGGCGAGAGGGTTCACCAGAGACAGAGCAGGGAGCAGAACAGGCAGATCAGAAATACACTGCTGAGGGGAGCAGCGGGCGAGGCAGGAGAGGTCTGCCGCACCATGTGGGATTCTCCCCGGCCGGGCGTCGAACTCGCATGGCAGCTGCCGACAGCTCCACAGCGCAGCGCTCAACCGCTACGCCACCAGGGAGGCCCCAGGCCATTTCTTTATCTGTGGTTTTTCACCGTTCATTCATTCATTCCCTCCTTCAGTCAATAAATGCTGACAAAATGCACATTATGTGCCAGGCATTCTTCTGTAAGACCCTAAAGATATACTACTGATCAAAAGAGAAAAAAAAAATCAACAACAATCTGCGTGCTTTGGGAGCTTACATTCTTGTGGTATATGGACGAGTGAATATATAAGCAAATGTGACGCTGAATAATGGGAATAAAGAGTGAATGGCAGCAGAGCGTAGAGAACTTCTAGACTTTCTGAAGAGTGCGTGAGGATGTACCCAGAAATGGTCAGCTACGTGCTCTATTTGTTAGAGTTCTTTGTCCTTCTTTGCTTCTTCCTCATCTTTTCTTGGGCATAGGAAGGATTTTGTAGCTCCAGAAATACTAATATGAAGGATCAATTTTCAAGCTTAACACCACTTGGGAGAAAAATCATCTCACTAGGCCTGCCATTGACTTTATACAACTTTTCTAAGCACTTTCTGTCTTGCTATATTAAATATAATTCCTGGCAACAAAAGCTTATTCATTCCATTGGCACCAGCATTTGAACTAGACTTAATCTCAATCCTGTGACTATCTCAAAAATCTGCTAATGGAAAATGACAGCATCATATGTGAGTCACCTTATGTATTACCGCTTACAAAGGATAAGACACATAAAGCCAAATTAACAGAGGAAAATGAGCATGCTATCTAATTACTTCTGAAGTTCTTTGGGAAGATTGGTAAAAATAAGTTAAAAACCATATACTATAATTCTATCAATTAATTTTGCAAAAATCATAAAACAACAATATAATTTAATACTGCCTAATTTGTAGGTAAATTCAACTGTAGTTAAATTACTGGTTGTAATGTAAAATGATACTAGTCACTTGATGAGAATTTTGATATTTTAAGAGCCACATAATCATTCATTCTATTACACCCATCAAGCTTATTTCTACACACTTACTCTATGTGGGGCCTCCCTGGTGGCCTAGGGGTGAAGTCACAGCACTATCGCTATCATCCCTATGATTTAAGTTCGATCCCTGGCCAGGGAGCTAACCCACACATGGAACAGCAGACCTCTCTTATCTTGGCCCCTGCTCTCCTTAGCAGTGTATTTATCTCAGTAAATCTGCCTGTTTTGCTCCCCACTCTATCTCTGGTGAACCCTCTCATGCCCTGCACCTCTGGTCTACAACTCACTTCTTCAATGCAAAAATGATTGTAATAAAAATGCATGTATCATTTCTTTAAAAAAAAGAAACCTACTCTATGGGTATATAGAACTTATCTTTCAGTTGTATTTGTTATGGCAAACAAACAAACAAAGAAAAAACCCAGCAATGATCTAAATACTTAAAGCCCAGGGGATGGTTAAGTAAAATTCAGCACATTGATCCAATGTATGGCATTTGGTGATTAAAAAGGAAGCCATTCAGGTTTGTAAGAGTGAATTATAATGGGAAAGATAATGCAAAAACATAACTACTCTATGTAAAAATATATCTAGATGGATGAGAGCTGAAATGAAAATGGAAAAATAAAAACTGTTGATTTGTTAGAAATGTGTGATACATAAATGATTAGACATAGTGATACTGCACAGTGATTAGTAACTAGTGATATTATACAGTATGCATGATATTTTACATATTAAAATACTATTCTTGCTCTAATATTGTTTCTGCAATTAAGAAATATAATTTAATGTTTGAGGCTAGCAAATTATTGACCAAGTCTGTGAAATTGTATTAGATAGTGATGTCCTACTTTCTGTTCAATGTGTCATGTCATCTCTAAGATGATATCCATCTCATCTTATGTAAAGATTCCAGGGCTCCTAACTATATTAAATCACATATTAAACATATTTTCTCATTTCTCCAAATTCAAGATTTTAATTCTCTTTAATGCCCTATTTTAATTGGAATGTTGCTAAATCCGTTGACAGTCTTACCAACCATTTTAACAGCCTTTTAATTTGTCGTCTAGAAAATTATAACTCTTCATTAACTTTGGGAGACACAGCATTGCAGTTGTGATATATCATTCCTCATTTTATTAACAATCTACTTAATGAAATTCAGGCTTCGAGCAGATGATGGTGATAATGTAAGCACTTGCCCTGGATTTTTTTTTTCTTTAACAAAATCAAGAATATGCTGATAAGCTTAATAGGAGAACAAACATTCAATTCCTTAAGAGTGCAAGAAGTAAAAACTTAAAGAGATTTTTGAATTTGCACATGTATAATTAATATCTATATGAATTTTTCCAAAATGCCCGCTTTGTACAAGATCATTTTCCACTATAAGGCTATGCCTAGAAGCCATGGCAGGCATTCAACATTTATAAACAACCCACTTAGATCAAGGATGGGGGTGCAGACATAATTCACTAGAGAATCTTGGTGAGCCTGAAAATGACACTGAGGGCAGGAAGGATGTGGAGCAGAAAAGGAGACCCCCTAGGAGGGGAGGGAGGGAATCTGGAAGTTCTTTACCCCTGTTGCCTAGCAGGGCAGCATTGGGAGCGGCGTCGCGCCCATCAGAGAGATTACTCAGAGTCCATGTGAAGCAATGAGAAACCTAGAATGGCTACTCCAGAAGTAATGTGCAACCCCGATCTATGGGTAGTCTCATATTTATTTAGAAGTAGGTTCACAGAAGGTGGGCAAGTAGTGAAGGAATGTACATGTGGGGGGGATGCATTATCGGGGATGTAAACTAGGGTGGAGTGACCAGGGGCTATTGTCTAAGGGCTCTGTTGTTCCTGCAGGCCAAAGTGTATGATCTTTATTCTAATATCTGCCTGCTGTTTTCAGCAGATACTGGTTTCCCGGTATATTCCTCAGACCAGGACTTCTGCTCTTAGTCAGAGGCCCCCTACATGACCTTAAACACCTAGCTGACAGGCAGGAACTCTGGGCACCAAGACAATATCCCTGAGAATAACGAGGGCCTGGGATCCCACATACTCCAAACGGTATTCACCTGTATTTCTACATTTAATACAGCTGCAGCCATCACTCACCAGATTTTGTATATTGAGGCATTAATAACATGAAATTAAATATGACTATCTATATCCACACATCTAGCCATTGAATTCAACAGTTGAAACTGAATCCACACAGAAGAAAGAGAGGGAGAAATGCCTCTCATGGTCACTCATGAGATGTCTCCTTGGCTTCCGTTTAGGGGAGAAAACTGAGGCATCAAGAGGGTTAGTGAACTGGTGTCAGAGGGCAAGTAAGGATCAAGACTTCAGGAGGACAGTGTTGCCCCTTCAGAGTCCTATCTGGCAGCACAGAAGCCACCCCCAAGGCTGCTGAATTCTCCATGAACCCCACTCTTTATATCTGTCAGCTCTGCAGTATTGCACAACACTAAAGAAATGGCTATGAAAGAGAACTTCAGACAGAAAAAGCATCCTCGCACAAGTTTTTTCTCTTTCTTTTGTTCAGGTTTATGTAGTAAATGCTGTAACACACAGATTAATTTTCACATAAGACCTATTTTTCCCAAGGGAATCAGACATCATTTCATTTTTTGTTGCTCTCTGATATCATGACACTGCCCTCCCTAGGGATGATTTGTTGTATAGGTGGAAAGCTTCCCACAGACACATACAAAATGAGACAGAAACATCCAGGCAAGCCCTGCCTTTGTCTCTTGATTCCAACTTTTCTGTTCTGGGCATCTATGTGTTTCGGCCCATGATGCAAGTGTTCCTTTTGAGATAAACTCTAAGCGATGCTTTATAGTTAGGGCACATGGAGATGAATAGTAAACCTGTTTCTATGTGACCTACAGTATTGACGATGCTTTGTCCCAGTGGCCACCTAACTGGAACAAATCACAAACAAACCTAGTTAAATCACTTGAGATTATGTGCAAACTCTTTAAATGATATAATATATTTAATAAGTATCTGTATGCATGTTCATAAATATATAAGTGAATATTTAATGCATCTAATATATGCAATATGTTCTATGCGATCTAACACGTATTTATTATAGACATATATTTATGCACCCGTGTGTTTATAACTACATATGTGTATGGTCAAGAAAAAAAGTTGAACCTATATTCATGCTGAACTTTCTAATTTCATGGGATTTTGCTGAGATGCCACTGCAAAATGATTATGGTTTTAGGAATAGTCATTTGATTTTATACATATCTCCCCTAACTGGGGAGAAATATGACATGGAATTCATATCATATAAAACTGTTTTAACAAAATATCATTAGAACAAAATGATACATTATAGAATTTGATGTTAGGATTTGCTTTCTAAGTAGAATTTAAATTTTAGTTTTAAAAGTATTTTGGTCTTTGATGTATGCTCTAAATATTGAGACGTACATTAAAATCTAGCTTATTTGTTCCTTCTTCACCCCTTTACGTTAATATAATTAAAAAATACTGACAAAATGATTCTGAAGAAATTGGCTGCATGCACAAAGATCTCTGCAGGACAATGTTCATTGCAGCATTATAATAAAAAAATGCATGAAAACTAAAATCCAGTGAAGAAACAGAATAAATAGAAAGGATAGTTTATGCAAAATTATATGGCTATGCCACACAACTCTTAAGAAATCCTAATTCAGAAGAATATTTTAAGGAGGGAAAAACATTCATGACATAAGTAAAAAAAAAAAAAAGCAGGGTAGTATATAGTACATATAATTTCAACTTTGAAAATGCATTACATCTGTACACAAACAAACGGCTAGAAAATAAATGGCCCAAAATGATAACAGCAATTGCTGTTGGGAGGTGGTAAAATAATTGGTTGTTTTAATTTTCTTCCCTAAATACATGTTATTTTCAAATTCCTTACAATGCATATGAATTGCTTTTATAACCAGGAAATAAAATCTAATGCATATAATTTAATGGTCTCAAAAAGACCGATCACCCAAATTATCCAAATCCCCACACAGCCGTCTGTGCCCTTGTCCCCTTTCTCGACGAAGTTTAGTTATATGTCAAGTTCAAACCCCCAGCATCTCCCAGATACATGGCCAAGCCAAGCAGTACCATACACACAATTTTCAAAAAATAAACAGCAAAATGAAGAATGACTTAACACTGAGCATTGCATGTTAAATACTTACTGTAATTATTAATAACACAATTAATTCAATTTAAAGGACTCAATAAAATAAGTATAAATGGGGTGTGAACTAAGTCCCTGGCTGTGTACAGTTCATCCAGGTCCCAGTTTAACAATTATTTACATTTAGTATAAACTAATTTACTGTTATTATCATTTTTATTAACATCATCAATTTCTCTGATTCACTTTCACACTTTCAAGGGGAATCAACAACTCTAATTTTCCAGTCTATAATTTGTATGTAACAACCAAGCCTGCTGTGCATCTCTCACATGAAATGAATCCTTTCTTATTTTAGTTGTTTCTGGTTCAGTCTTGACCAAATGAAAATTCAAAATGCTATTTTTCCCCCTAAAATATAAAACCTCCTACTCAGAGGTCATTGTAATTGCATCAAATGAGAGGCTAATTAATGTGCTGTACTAAGTTTCCTCTGAAAGAAACACATATATCCAAGAGCGAAAATTTGACTTTATTTTTCTTTTTTAACAAGTGCCAGGTGATAGCATCAATAAACAAACACAGCGTACTCTAAGGAGGACTTTCTGCAAATATTTTTAAAGGCTCCTTTTGGCTCTGAATAAAGCAATATACTGGGACTGCCACAGGAGCATGCGTTGGGCTGTGAGAAGCCATAATCTGAATATGCTAAGAAAATGTAAGCAAAAAATTGCAAATAAAACTGCTTATATTCATGTAACTTGTTTGGCGACAGCCGTATAGCATAAGGAAAGCTGCTATAACTCATAACAGCATCTTGTAATAAAACAGCTCTATGCATCCCTCTCAAACTGTTCCGTGCTCCAATCTCATCAGATGGCTGAGTAAGCATTACACTTTGGGACAGTAAATCTGTTTCCAATATGGTGTACATTCACAGATAGGCGCTTTAGAATTCATCCTAAGACACTTCCAGCTAAGTACTTATAAAGAAAGGGTAATCATACATTTAAATATCGGGATGCTATTTTCTCTGTCTATTTTTGTAATCTAGTTCACACTAGAGCAAACCTAAATGGATCTCAGGAAACCTTCAGCACACTCAACCCTCACTTGCCGTGTAGAATTTCTATGTGCAGCGGTCTCCAGGAAGCCTTCCCTTCCGCTCCCATACTCCTCTGTGCTCTGCCTGCCACAATGGGTTCGGCTTGGCTAGTAGCATTATGCGGGTCTTTTTACCTCTCCACACTCGCTTGTGGGTTTTCTGAGAAAGTGCCTTTTCCATGTCTGTCTCCCCAGCTCCCAAACAAAACGAGGGACAAAGCCAGCCATAGTGTTTGTTGACTGAGTGATCTCCTATGGTTTAAAGTCACTAATGCAGAGTGGAGGTTCTGAATCTTTTCCACAGCCTTAAGATTTGAAGGGGGGTGAGGATAAAGCAAACAGTCAATGAGGTTTTCAAGCTGTTTACAGACATTCCTTTTTCTGAGGGATCCATCCTGGTTTGAGCTTTGGAAGACATTACTTCTACTCTGGTACCAACCCACTGGGATCAGAGAGAAGGCGAACAGCAGTCTTTGTTCTTTGTTTCTTTTTTGTGGGCCCACATTCATATCAAGCATACCTGTCTCAGCATAGGGACACAAAATGGGAGCCCTCTTCAAGAAAACAGGCACATTCCCTTAGAAAAGTGATTTTGTAATTTAAAAACACTTCCATCCCCCCAGTGGATAAAGATTTAAGTCCTTACAAAATGTTAAATGTATTTAGTGGTCAGGTCATCTTAGATAAGTCAGCTTAAGCAGGAACACCCCCTGCCTTGCCACCCACACCCCCACTCCATAATGGCTTCCTCTTCTCTCCCCTGTATCTCAGGTGGTACTTGTGTGTGTGTGGCCCCGGGTTAGAAACTGGAGAAGTGGGAACTGCTGAGTGTGCTGGTCTCCATTTCAAACCAACTCAATTGCAGACTTCTCTCTTAGAGAGACGCAGCTGCAGGCAAAGCATGATGGTACATTTTCAGGAGAGAATTTCTGAGATTTGGGCCCCAAGAAATACTGTTTTACCGCCAGGTAGCATTGGTCATCTCTGGGCAGACATGGATGGCTCTGCTGGGTGGTGAAGCTAGAGACACTATTCGGCACCTGAAAGGTTTGATAACTTTGTCGGGGGGGGGGGTCCTGGGCAGTCTCCCCAGCTGGAACAGATGGTCTCATGGGACGTGCCTATCAACACAGGATCGTGTTAGATTTTCAAGTAGAACTGTGGTGTTTACAGAGTAATTAATCACTAGATATTTCACCCACAGTAACAATTTATTGGTAATAAACATAGCTTGTAAAGTATTTGGTTGTCAATGAAACTGACCCCCAATAACACTCGAGGGCAGGTACCAGGACTCCAATTATCCTGAGGAACTTCACCCAGAGAGCTCGGCTAAGACTGGCCCAGCATCATGGGACTCACATGCGCTGGTTTAGGCTTGACACCACATGCATTTTCTGCTTTAAATGTTGTGCCACTTTACTGATGCGAGGGGTCCTGAACATGAACATGTGGGTTCTGCCAAAACGGCAGAGGGATGTGGCGGGGAGCAAGGAAGGAGAGGGGAGAGGCAGTGTTTGGGTTTCTCAGCAGGCTGGACTCTGATTTGATCTGATCCACCTCACCACTCACAAGGGAAACAGCAGGAGAGAGAAGGGGATGAAGAAGTTGTGATAAGGGTGGATGAGGACACAGCAAGGAGCTGGTGGCTGCAAGACAATGGCTGAGCCCCTCACTTCACAAAGCTGAAAAGGTGAGAAGAGTCGCCTTGTGTTCAGAGAAGGAAAAGAAGCTAGCCAAAATAATAGTAATAATAATAATAGTAATAATAACAGTAACGGTAACAACCAAGAGAGCCATGTTACCTTTCTGGTGTGAAAATTCTACTTCATTGATACTGGAGAGCAAAGGGACAGACTTCCCTTCCCTGCCTTCTTCTTTACCTTTGTTAAGAAAGAGACAGGTTCTTTCCTTAATGTGAAACTCAACTCTATGAATTTCAGGGATGGAACAATGAAGTTGAGCAGTAGGTGCTGCAGCTTGATGGAAACTGAATTGGGAAGGGGGAACTAGGCTTCCTATTCTCATTTTAGGAGCTTGGATGGCATTGGCCCCATAGAAGTTCTCTGAACCTCAGTTTCTTTATCTATCAGAAGGGTCTGAATTACACTGACTCCAAAGGTCTGTCTAGTTCTCATATTCTGTGGCCATGGCATTTGAAAGAGTTTCCATACTCACATCATCTATGGTTTCCAGAGAGATAGCATCTGTCACATCAGTGACACAGCATTTGTACTCCTCCCTTTATTTTTCTCCTGCTAAGGTGTTTTAATCCTGACAGTATAATAGAATAAATCACAGCCATCAGAGATGGGAGTGACACTGGCCACACATTAGCGATAAACAGTCAAAAATCACTCACCCGTGATTTGCCCTTTGCCCACAGTCTCCGCTGTCTGACAACATGAAGCGTGAACTTCTATTTCCATCTGGCTGTAGAGATCTGAGCACCAAAATAACCCCTCTGCATTGTGTGAATAGTTGTGATGATACTCTGCTTTCCAGCAGCCTGGCTGCCTACATCCTCTCAACATTTGCATTTGATTTTTCCCTCCAGCAAATGTTGAGAAAGTCTAGTTGTCACACAGTCAGTCAACAAACATTTTCTAGCACCTGCAAGCAGCAGCCACAGAAGGCAGATAGTTTGATTCTCTTTACACCCTTTACATACAAATTGCCTACCCTTTGAAGACTAACCAACCCTTCAAAACTTTCGCCGACTTTATAGCATAGTGATGATTTTCATTTATACCACTGATCTCTTAGGCATAATGAGGAACAAAGAAATTGTTCAACAGATTTGAGCTGTTAACAACACTATTACAAGTTTTCTGGTTTGTGTGTTGGACAAGAGGAGGAGAGCATTAGGTGCTGCAAAATTGGAGAAAATGATGATGGTGGCAAAAAGCTCTAAAAAGACAAAAGTCTCAGAATGACTGGCCTGTGGGCTGTCAGAAGAGGTGAATTTTCAAATGACCTCTTATCCACTTCTTTGTTTTATTTCCTTAAGACTTGGCTGCAAAAACTACCAGTGAATGAGAGGTTATGATATTCCATATAAACAGGAATGGATATGGTTGTTTGTGATAGACGATTTTCTAGTCTTCAAGAAAAAAAGAGTCTCCCACCTTAAGAAAAAAAAAAAGGGGGTTGAGATACCCCTGAACAAAATCACTTTTGAAAAGTCAAGGAATCACTGTCAGCTAAGATGATTGAAGAGCAAAAAGTCAATATTTACAGCTCACAGAAGGCAAGGGAGTGGAAGCTGGTGGAGGACACCTGGTTTGAGATAAAGCACAAAATACTTGGGCCCTTGATCTGGGAAACAAGACTTATCGATAAGGGACATAATCTGACTGAAACTTGCTTTCACTCTGCTTCATAAAACACCCATTGCTCATTTCTGTAACTCTTACCAAATCCAGTCAGCAAAGTTACCGCCTTCAGGGTATGAATGAACAGTCACACAGACCTAAACCTCATCTCTCCTCAGGCGTGGGATGTTGTTTCCCCTTCCACAGTCCTGATGGCTTATATTTGTTCTCCCTGCTTCCACTCCAACTCCACTAGAATCTGCTCCCCAGGGACTTCTTTGTAACACAAACGATATTGCTCTCTGAAAATTCTCCAAGGAATTCCTACTGTTCCCTTAGCTTTGATAATCTCTGATCTCATACCTCAGTATTTCCATTTGTAATATGGGCTGATATTGATATAACACTTTGTAGAACCCCTGGCACTTCAAACATACTCAATGAAAAGCACTGTTATTAAAGAAACAAAATAAAAGTCTATGAATGAAGACACGTCTGCTCGTTCCATCCCTGACCCAGTCCCTTTATAAAATGAGTTGAATCCCTGCCATAGAAAGCTGAATCCTAGTTCTGTCAAGGACTGAAAGCCAGTAGCTTACAGTATTGAGCTACTACATAATTTAACATTCTATGACTAATCATTCTCTCGAGATGTAAACTGAGGTTGGACAAAAGTAATTTGCTCCTGCGATATTTATTCTATCTTTTATGGCTCACTGATCAAGCCATCTGAGTTTCTTGAAAGGGGTTAATAAAAAGATTTGTAAAGGTGTTCTGTGATCTGTGGCTGAAATTACAGCACGTGTTATTATTACTGTTTGTGTTAGTCACCCCAGTAAACATGCAAGATTGGTGCTTAGAGGATCTAGACAAGCAACACAATGCGCGTTAGCTTCCACTCAGGGTCGGGCTATAAATACATGGCAACACGCAGCAGCCCAGCAAGTCCTCGAAAGCATGCAGGGTGCTGGGCGGAGGCAGCCAAGATGCAGTTCTGGCTTTGTTTGGCAACAAAAATCACTTGATCATGCAAGAGAGCGTGGGGGGGGGGGGGCTGGCAAAGCCAACCCCTAATAAAAACTCCATGGCTTCCAGTGTTCCTTCTCATTTACTGCAGCCAAACTTAAACAAGACAGGGCAAAGATCAGCCCTGCAGGGAGCCGGAGAGAGGGGGTAAGGGGAGAGGGAGAGAGCTTCGGGAACAGATGTGTTCCCTCCAGGCTCTCATGTGTGATAGGAATCCCCCATTACTGAAGGTCCCTGTGCTTGACACTACAGTTGGTGTAAGGGAAAAGATGAAGGAGGTTATATTTTCAAGGAACATGCAGGGCATATTATGGCTTCTAAGAGGAAAAGCAGTATCAGGTTTGCCAGGCATGTAGGTAGAAATCTCACATGTACTAAAAACAACAAGAACAACTGATTGAGGAATTCCAAATTTTTATAAATTTTATGCAAATCTAATACTATTCTAAAACTTATAGTTTATTAATATCCATTAAAAAGAACAGAATAAGCAAACAAGAATCACAATGCTTGCTATGTAAAACAAAATCCAAAGCCAATCATAAAAAGAAGAGCAGTTATCATCAGCTTCCTGATACACAAAAAATTGTGTATCAAGCCACACCTGCAACAAAATCTCAGCCTCTTCTGTTTGTATCAACCATTTTCTAACTAAGAAGTCAGCTTAGGAGCAGCTTTAGGAGTTACATCTGCCCTTTAAGTAGTTTTCTTTCCGCCTACACAGTGCTTGTTAAAAGGAGTTACTTGTTTAAGGTCTTAACCTACTCTGTCCCAGAAGCAGAGACAGAGCCTCATTCCTTTGAGCATATCCTTAGGATACGATTCGACAAAGCAAGATCAAAGTACAGGGGCAGAAACAGGAGGGGGAACCAATACAAACAGGTGACTACAGTGTTGGCCATGGATGAGGGTGCCCATGTCAGTGCTAGAACCTTCCCAGAAGCGTTAGGCTATGCTCCTCAGGAAGAAGGAGAAGAGCATTTATCATCAGCTTCCTGCCTATTGACTGAGGGACCCCCACAGCTGCCCCTCTGCCCAGAATTCTTACACTTGAATGTCATCCTCAAGAGTATTCAGTACCTTATAATCAGAAAATCATGGGGCAGGGAATGAGTCCAGGCCATTACACTGGGTTGATTAAAAGTGCTCAGTAAGGGGCCTCCTTGGTGGCGCAACAGGTTGAGGGCAGCGCTGTGGAGCTGTCAGGCTGTGGAGGCATGAGTTCGATGCCCGACAGGGGAGATTCCCACATGGAGCAGCAGACCTCTCCTGCCTGGCCTGCTGCTCCCCTCAGCAGTGTATGTCCGTCGATCTGCCTGTTCTGCTCCCCACTCAGTCTCTGGTGAACCCTCTCACCACCCCACACCTCTGGCCTGCACCCCAGCATTGTATACAAAAATAAAAGAGTAAATCTTAAAAAAAAAGCGCTCAGTAAGTGGCCATAATACCGACACTTAAGACCTGAGGATTTTATGAAAATAATCCAGATTTCTCAACTTTCTTGAGAAGTTGGGCAGTCCAGTAATGCAAGACCTGTACTCCTCAGTGGCACCAAATTGCTAAAGCTGAGAGGCATTACCTGGACACACGTGATCCAAGTCAGCACAGCCTCTACCTGTCACACACTTTGAAAACCAGGCCGCCTTTTTTGCTTTACTTTAGCTGCCTCCCCTTGGGAGTGGGGGCATTTTACCCCATTTGAACCATTCCTAAATTTATTAAATGCAGTGAAGAGGAGGTGGGGGCCCACTGACCAGTATCTTTCCTTACTGGTGGCATGTTCCAACAGTCTACCTAGATTGCGGCTCTTCAGATGGTAGGTTTCAATTCATTATTACAGCTTTGACATTGAAGATATTGGATCGACTGACATAATTAATTGGTTACATGCTATATTCCAAGCCAGGTGCTCAAATTAAATCCCTACTTTCAGTGTTTAACAGAATGTAAGATGAGAAACAGGAATCTAGAAAAATCAATCCACTTGTTTCTTCTAAGAACAAAGAGGTGGAACCTGGCAACCAATACCTAACGCACAGGACCTGAACTATCAAATGTGTGGGTTATGGTTGTTCACTATTGGCTTAAATAGTATATAAAGAACTCCTGGTTATAGGGTATTTGTTAACCCTCTAAGAATTAGGAGGCTCAATTTAACTAGAATTACAGGTTTCTGAGAGAAAAGTGAGATTCCAAGGGACTATGCTAAGCATGACACTGCAAGCTTGAAATACCATCAACTACCAAAGACATGATTGTATTCTGCAGAGTGTGTCGTTACATTCAAATCCACTGAGATGCGCTTTTTTTTTTTTTTTGTAGAAATACAGTTTAAAAAAATACTGATGCCTGGGCCCAACTCTCCAGACATTATGATTGAATTAATCTCGGGCAGGCTTGGGCATGGGGACCTTTAAAAACTTCCCTGAAGAATCGAATGAATTGCCACTGGTGCAGAGAGAGGCGTGCAGAGAGGCATGCTCACACTGTCCTGCACTGTTTGGCCATGGCAGCTCAGCACTGTCCTGTGGTCTCCCCGCTGCTCAGTCACTGTGTTTGGGGAGCATAAGTGTGAACTGGGTCATCACACACTGGGCTTTTGCCACACAAACCGGGGCTGAGAGTGCTAGCATTAACTGAATTGTCACAGTGAAGGAAGGAGAATCTGAACCTAAGGCTGCCAGGCAAACATGGGGCTTGTTAAAGGTGATGGTATCACCTGAATTTGCAAGCACTGTGAGGGGAATGTGTTTGAGCTGTGGATATATATCCTGCAGTGACTGGGCCGTTTTTAAAATGTTTCTTTAGGACATTAAAGTAATAGTCATTCCTCTGTCAATGTCCCAGCTGCAGTAAATAGATCCATAGAAACAAATTTTATCCACTGGAATTATTCTCTAAATAAATTCAATATTTTGGTTCAAAGCACCACAAATAAATTCAGGCTTTAACTCCCCACACATTGAGCAGAACTTCACAGTACAAGGACAGACAGGGAAGCACATTATAATGGTTAAGGTGGCAGTGGACATGGGGGAATTTAAAAGGAAACTCTTCAAACTATTTTTAAAATAAAGTATATCCCACCGGGAAAGCAACTGCCGATGCCTCCTATTCACAAATCAGGGTGAACAAAGAGAGGTTTCACATTTTGTGACTCAGTCACAAAAATCCTGGAAAAGAAAATCCTGGAAAAGGAAGGAAGATAACAGGTTCAGGAGAGAAGACAAAAGAGCCCATCTCACTTTTCTAGGTGTTTTTTTTTTTTTTTTTAAATCCTGAAAAAGATCTTTCTGTCTTGGAGAGAATGCATTAAACATAATGTTCATAGTAACTTTGGTAAAATATTCCAAATATTATAAGCGGCTGTTGGACATTATTAAATAAGTCTGTGTTGCACTTATTTTTAATATCTTTGCGCACACTCAGTATTTGTTCTCATAGCTCCCAGCAGAGATTTATTACTGAAGTAGATCTGACTTGAGGTTGAGTGGAAAGGAAAGCAGTCAGTGCAAGAGGAATATTGAGTAACTTGGTGGTGTGAAGGAGTTTAGCTGCAGTGGGGAGAGAGGGCTTGTAAGATATGCATACCAATTAAGGTGCTGAAGAAACGAACGTGAATTCATTTCGGATACACACCAGCCCCCTCATCTTTATATGTCTCTAGGGATGCTTCTGGAATTTCCAGAGCTGAAAATTAAATTATAAACCCAGAACATGACACTGAAAATATAATGTCTCTTTGATAATATCAGTGCAATGACTTCTCATGGGGTAAGGCAGCACCCCCCTCTATCCAGACTGTAAGGCGTGGTGAGGCAGACATCGGCAATTACTCTATCTCCACAGCATAGTTTTTTTAGTTTCAAGCTCTTACCAGTCATGTTACACCAAAGGTCTTCTACACATACAACAAAGTAAGTCTCTATAGAGGACCAAGTAAGATACCGGTTTTTCCTGCTATCCAAAAGTACAGTGTTCTTATGAAAACTTTATGCCAAAATGGCATAAAGCAATGAAACAAGTGCCATTAATTTATATGGAAAAATACCTAAAACTTACAAGACTGAGAAATAACCTACCAAATCACAGCAAATAATACATAAAATTTAAATCCAGACTAGCATATAGTAAAGGCAGGAATGACATAATGGATAATAGTCTATATATTCTAGTTCCTCGGGAAGGAACTTGGCAGGGACACTCTTGTTACTCAGGATGTTGCTGAAAAACCAGTGCTAGTGCTGCACATGATTTTTGCTTTTCACCCTCAGTATTTCTCTTGGTGAGAGAACAGGTATTAACGTAGGTCTTTAGTAAAAGCAAAGTGGCCTAAGGCAAAATTTTAAAAAGGGGCAGGGGATTAAACTTGTATGTGACACCAATCTAGAGAAGCCAGTAGTATCCTAGATCACAAGTATGCAGGGGAAGCAAATGTTAGTTCAATACAATATGTGAAGCATTATAATTACAGTCATTTTTATCCTATTGCCAGTAAAAGAGAAGAAACAAAACCACAGAGCACTCGTTTATCTCCCTATTCACCAGAGCCAGGGAATCCATATGCTAGCTAGGCTGAGTGACTCATAAAGTGGATAACAACAATAGAATGCTGAAGGGCTACCAGAATTTAAAGGGCAGAGGTTTTACTGGAGAGATAGCCCATAGGTCAAGCCTCATGGAGTAAATGGATTTGGAATAGGCAAACAGGAATCATATAGTAAGGGACAAATATAGACAGTTCTGTGCTGTTTCTACAATTGCAAAAGCTCCCAGGGACCTGGCACACACAACAGATGACAGAGGAGGCGGACAGGTGTAAGATACAAAGCAGAAATGGAGTTTGGGGCACAGTGGAATGTGAATGAACTGGCTACAGGCACTCTATGAAGCAACCTGAGCACCAAACAAGACATTTGTAGGGGCCAAAAATGGTCTAATGTGCATTAACATCATGACCTCCGATTTAGAAACCCAACTCTGAGTGGGTAAGTGGGAATTTTATTCATTTATGCCTGGAATGCTAAGTCAAGTTTGGACTGACTGAGTGGGACATGTAAAGGAAAGTGGGGCTTTTTTCTAATCTCTGTGCAGAAGCCTCCTTTTTCTGTGCACTGAGTGCCTCTGTTCTCATGTGATCTCCTTTATTTTCCTGGTACATTTTTCCTGGATGATCACACCAAGTCACATGAAATTATTAGTTGTCAACTCCTAAATCTCTTCCTGGCTCAAGCCACTCTCCAGAATTTCAGAACATTCAGGAAGTTAAGTCTATTAGACATCTATAGATGCATAGCCCTAGAGCACCTCAAATTTGAAAGTTCCATAGGTCCACGTACTATCTTAACTCATAAATAAACACAGCCTGGGGTTCAAGCTGTAACAGCACTAATACCTAGTCAGTTGCTGTAACCAGAAATTTCAGCAATGTCCTTAACTCTTTCACTTGGCTTATCCCATCAGTGGTAAAAAGTATTGATTCTACCTCCTAAGCATGCTCCTTGACTTTGTTAGTCAAGTTACACACTCACTTGCACACACACACACACACACACACACACACACACACACACACACTCTTTACATCTTCCAAGAGTTCCTGATTTATTAAGCCTCTGATAGACAATGAACAAGATATTGTGCTCAGTTAGAGAATGGTCAGATGTAACAATCTTTTTGCTCTCTTTCCCGCAACCTACGTCCATATGAGCTGTGCAGTTGCTACTCTGTGCAAGTGCAGTAACCTCACCAAGTCAAGAAAAGAGTCCAAATTGTTGTAACAACACTACATCTTTATATTCATGTTTATGTTGCCATTATAAGAAAACTTGAATTAGGAACCTATGCACTTCCACTTAAAGGGTTATTGACCTTTCCCAGTTCTTAAGTAAATTCAGCATCAGAAAGGCAATGTTCTCTTTACAGAAGGCAGTCAATGACCAAATGTCTCAAAAATATATCTACTTCCATTTTTGCAGCATCCTAAAAAGCCAACAGTCTTTGTTGTTCAACATTTCTCAAACCATCGCCACTTTTCCAGTTCAAGCTACAGAACTCCTTTGGCTAGATGCAAACACACTGTCCAGCTCACTTGCCTCACTGACCATCCTGTCTCCACGTAACATACTCCATAATGCTGGCATTTTCTCCCTGAAATGCCTTCATGACCAAGTTTCTCCCTACTACTCTAGCTCCTCTGCCCCATTTCACATTCATCTAACCTGAAATTCTTCTAGATGCTTGGAACAATGAAGCTTTCATCTCTGGAACCTCTGCATATGCTTTATCTTTTGCCTAAAGACTCTTTCTTGCCTTTTTGATAACTTCAACTTCTCATCCTTCAATTATATTAAATGATGTCACAACTTCTGACATCCCTGAAATGCAATTATATGTTAGATCTCCAAAACCATCCAATACTTTTGCTTTTGTGGTGTTTATCATATTGTACCTGATACATACTACATGTCTATTTTATCTCTTCTAATTAAGATTGTCAAGCTTCAGAAGCTTAAGGGCCATCTTTTCTTACCCACCATTACATACCATAAAACAGTTGCCTGATATGTACTCCCAATGTATTTTTCAATTAATTTGATTGTAGAGGAAAAAACAGCTTAGCAGTTTGGAAATTCAAGACCATCCATGATATGAAAAAAAAAAGGCACAAGAAAACTAAAGAAAGGAGTCACCAAATACAAATGGTGAAACAGTTGTACACAGAGGATGAGAAACTTGGAAATAGGATAAACTAAGCAGGGCTGATGGGCATGATTTGGTGAACATCCATATAAAGATTCAATAAAAATAATTTTTTAAGTCTCTATCCAAGATGCAAATGTTGTGACATCATCCACCAAATCTGATAATTAAAAAATGTAATCAGATTCTGAAGGAAAGATCATTAAGTTTGCTACTTGATTATCTTAGAAGAATGTTTCCCAGGGCTTCTAGAAAAGCTGAAAAAAAAAAAAAACGTGGAAAGTCCCTACTTGTCTTAGACTTGAGCATCACTAGCGTTGGGAGCACATTTTAGCAGCCATTATTTCTTATATCAAAATACTGATATAAATATTTCTTATATCAAAACTGTTCTTTCTGAATGAAATCCATTCCATCAGGTCTAAGAGGCACTCACCATAAGCTATCTCCAGGCACAGGATAGGCCTAAGCCCAAGACATTGCCAACTGAGGTTAGAGTGAGTATACACAACAGTGTTAGCATGGATCCCAAGCCAGACCTAATCAAATCTGCCCTGGAAATGTTCTACTGAAGACTGCAAAAAAGACTTTCCAATGATGTTACCATGGGAAGAAAATATGAGAGAGGGATTATCAAGAGACATGTTCAAACAGATTTCTCTAGAGAGTATAACCATGTAAAGTAAATAAGAAATAAGAGATAAGTGTGAGGCCAGATGAATTGCTGGATTCTCCAGTGAATGTAAGTCAATGCATTTTATTTTTGCATAAGCTAATTTCAATGGGGAGTTTATCTTACTTTCTTTCACATTTAACTGTAGAGTTGATTGTTCCCCATGGCTATAGGCAAGGAAAAACATAGATGTAGCCCTAGAATATCAACCATGTGAATCCAGGTAAGACTGATTCTCAGTTATATGGACTCCCAATTTTTACTTGAGAGAATAAATTTCATCCATTTTTTACATGGAAAAGTCTAAATTTTACATTCCCAAAATTTACATTTATTTACAAGCCATAAAATGCATAAAAACAACCCTCTATATACCCAATGACACTATCTTGGAGAATTTTTCCCAATTTTTTTACTTGTAAATTTGTCTGACTAGCAACTCTAGCACAGTGTGTTGGCATCAGCTGACAGTTGTTAGATAGCATTTCGTTCCTTCCTAAAAATAGGGAAATAATGTGTGAGTTATGTTGATCTTTTTGAGCAAAAACTATGGTGTGAAGGGAGCCAAACACACTCTAACTACAACAGAAAGAGAAATTTGGGGTTTGAAGATGTCAGGATTTTTGCAAGTCATGGGGAACAAATCCAACGGGGCGGGGGGGGGGGGAGAAATAGTTCTGTTGCATGAAATAGTAAAAGGGTTGAAAAGCACATGCTCTTCACTTTTGCTGGCAATAGGATAAAAATGACAATAATTACAATGATAGCCACTAGCATTTTTTCAGCACATATTAAAAAGACAACATCTATAGCTTGATAAATCGGGGCCTCCCCGGTGGCACAGCGGTTGGGCGCTGCGCTGTGGAGCTTTCAGCAGCAGAGACGCGAGTTTGACGGCCGGCGGGGGAGAATCCCACATGGTGCGGCAGACCTCTCCTGCCTCGCCCACTGCTCCCCTCAGCAGTGTATTTCTGATCTGCCTGTTCTGCTACCAGCTCTGTCTCTGGTGAACCCTCTTGCCGCCCCACGCCTCTGGCCTGTACCCCAGCTTGTATGTATAAATAAAAAATAAATCTTTACAAAAAAAAAAGATAAATGTATAGTGAGAAGAAATGATCCTGATAATTATATTGGTGGGACTTTTGCAGACAAAGAAGAAACTCAGTCTCTTATCCAGAAATTGATTAAGGTCATAATGGTAAAACACAAAAGCAATGGAAAATAGACACAGTTTAAATTTGGGTCTGCAATCTTGCCTTTTTGCCTGTATCTCTCATGTGAGCAGGATTCAAGTTAACCAACAAGACAAAAGGTCATATTACATTGGAAAGTTGTAGAGTCTCTATTTCTAAAGGATTTTTTTTTTTAAGCAAAACTCAACCAAAGACTAAGAAGCACCGTGTTACTATCAGTTGAATTATGAAAAGAAATCCTGCCTCACGGTAGGAGAATAAATGGAAAACCATCTTTTCAAGGCACTTTTCACCATTCCGAATATTGACCTACAAACTCTTGAACATAACTTGAATGGAAAAATTGCTCATTGTAGGTAAACTAAAGGGTTGGAGCTTTCAAAATAGGATCTTTTCAGCTTTGAGAATAGAGAAAAAAATTATTATCTCAAGACAATGGTATAAACAGATGTGTGCACAGATTTTCAAAGTATTTCAACAATTATTATATACATTAATTGAATCAATACAGCTAACATTTTAACTTAGTAATGGTTCATGAGTTTTCATCTTATTAACATAGGTTAAATGTATGCTATGCCAAATTACCCAGAACAAAATGTATCGCCCAAATTATTTCAAAGATCACAGGAGTGAGAATTATTTTATGAAATACCGAAATCGAACCTAGCCTAAAGAGTGTGTCTGTTATTTTTAAAGTGCATGAACGGGTCGGTGAAAGTTATTTCTTTGCTAGAACTGAGTGAGAGAACTGAGGCAAGCATAATTTCAAAAATCCAATCTTCACCCAATTCGTTCTTCAACTTTGACCCAAACAGACAGCCTGAGGTACAAAAGAAGAATTCAATCTTGGCCCCTCTCAAGAGACTTGCACTACTAACAGGAAAGTAGGGCTTTTTGAGGAACCAGAAGCCTGACTGATCTCTGGTCCACTGGGCCTGGGCTCAGACAGAATCCTGCCAGCTCTGCTTAGCTGAGCAATATCATTAGATGGGTAGTGTTGCAGGTTGAGAGGTTGCACAAAAGGGTGATGGTTGTTGGGGAGGGCACAGAATCAGTTTTGACAGCCTGGCACACATTCTGACTGCAGGAACTTCTCCTACAGTGGTGGTTGGTGGACAGGTTGCAGGAAGGAATCTTGCATGCCATCTGGGAGTATGCAAATGGAGGAGAATGGATGAGAACTGGGACAGGGATCAGCAGGTGGTTGAGGTCATCAAAAACTCAGTGATAGTGACTGCAGCTCCGAGAGTAGGAAGGTTTACTGGTGTCAATACTTAAAGGGTTGACAAATCAACTATTATGGCCTTTGACTAAGCCTTTAGTGGTCTGCTTTTGTTGGTTTATTTATTTATTTGGGAGGTTATCAAACAGTGGTATAAAACACAGCTCTTAAATCCAACTGCCTCTATTTGAAACCTATCTCCACCTCTTCCCTCATTGGTGACCTTGGATGAGTTACATATAATCTCACCATGCCTCAGTTTCCTAATCCATCAAAGAGGTGAATAATAATAGCACCCAGCTCACAATGCTGTTGTGAATATTAACTGAGCTGATACAAGCAAAATGCTCAGATTGCACCTGGCAGACAGAAAGTACTGAATCAATGTCAGCCATTATTCTGCTGCTTTTTAAATTATTGCTGCTTAAAACATCTGATATCTGTGTACTAATCCTGTTGAAGCACAGAATGTGGAGCAGCAACACAGGCACATAAGTATGCAAAAGCAGAGTTGTTGAAGTCCAACTTTAGGTTCCTAAACCAGGGAAAATGGTTTCTGTATCGCACTGCTCTGCAACCCAACTTCAGGGTCCAAAAGAAAAAGCTTCTACATCCTGCCTGGGAACTTGGCCAACCCTCCTTATTCCATGTGGCATCCATTTCACAGGTTGGGTTGAAGCTGGGTCTGACCAGCGATCATGCCACTGGTCACATTTGTCAGGTGTATTAACTTTTGCGCCACTAGGATGCTCTTTAGTGCAGGATTTTAGTGACTTACTAATTGCTAATTACTCCAATGGCCACAGACCTAGGGTCAGCAATTTTCTTCCTTCACTCCAGGAGGATATAGCATAACAGAGGCCAGACAGGTAATTGTCTCTACGAGGATAAGAGGTCCACAGTAGAGGAAGGCACAGGAGGATTCTGTACTGAAAGCAAGCAAAGAAGGTCTCCTGACGGGAGCTCTCATTAAGCTTCTCAGGGGAACACCTGGCCCGTCTCTCCGCTGGGCCCTGGCAGCTTCTCACATGTGCTACCTGCAGCCCACCAGCTGGAGGAACTGGACAAGGTCTGACCCTGGCCCCACATCACTTTTCCCGGCTGACAATTCTTCTCCCCTCTGAGCATCTGGAGGAGTCATCCAACTGTGTTTGCCAAACTTGCTTGTGTGTGAGAAGTGTGTTTGTTTTATGATCAGTGTCTTGGGTTTTAAATAAGAATACCACAGGAGATGATCCGGCTATGATCCTTGCTAATGTACCTCTAGGCTAATAAGTACCGAGATGATCCTGCTCTTTGATTTCATGAATAAGAAAGTAAAATGAGAAACGCATGACATTTAAAAAAATTATTGTTATTGCTGGGTATAACATTTATTTTAACCCTCTCTGTGGTGGTGAAGTCTCACGTGGAATGTGCTGCTTGCCAGATTGTATCTCCTGTTCCTCCTCTCCTTAAATATGTGCTTATTTACTTCCTGCAGAGTTCAATTTTAGAACCCATCAAAGTAGATCCACTCAGACTCTGACTACATTTTCATGCATAAATTCATAGACGTCTTCAGAAGGAATTGCACTTGCATATGCAAATACTTTCCCATGCCTTTTCATTTCTACTTTTGGCCTGCACAGTTTTTAATTCATGCAAACACATTACACAAACAAATATGGGCTCAATAACAACACACGGCATGTGTGAATTGTTAATTGCAAAGTTATACATCTGATATGGCCAAGCAACTCCCATTATTATCAATAGAGAGAAGCAAGATTAAACAGGAAGAATAAAGGTATATTTGAAAATAAAACCACCAAGCACGTGGTTTAGTTTTATGTAACTATTAAGAAGGGAAAAGGTGACAGGCCAATCCACGACTCAACAATAATCTGGGATCTACAGTTCAGGGAACAATGATCCAGAAGCCACAAGGGACCTTTAACGAGATTTAGGAAGAAAAGTCTACATTTCTGCACACAATCTTGAGAAACAAAAATGTACGCAGCAGTACAATCCATGAAACCAAAACACAGCCGGAAAGGAGAGACTCTCAACCGTGCTGGTGTGCAGCACCTCTCAAGATGTTTGAGTCTTGTTTTAGTGATGCTCTGAGAAACAACAGAGAGGTGGCCTGATTTTTCATGTTGGAAACTGGAGTACTGCCTTAATTAATCAAGCTGTGATTTTTCATATCTTTTTGTTTTTACAATTCCTATTACATTCAGTTTGGGGTAGGATGAGAACTTACCGAGGTAAAACACTTGTTGAAGTTACTCGTAGATCAAAGGCATTTGGCACAGAGCAATTTTCGAGGAACCCTCCCCCTTTCTGAAATGTGTTTCATTTACATGAAGAGAACTCGGAAAATAAGAGTGAAGATTAAATAAAAATTGTATCCTGCAAGGGTTTACAACTGCAACGGAAACAGAATTTTGACTGTTTCTCTGCTGATTTTTTTTCCTATATTCCGTAAAATAGAAAAGCTGGAGCTAAACTGGAACCATATGAGAACGTGTTTCTATAATCATCATGGATTAAAGATTTTTATAACAACCACTAGATATATGTGTGTGTGTATACAGTAAATGATCCAAGGGAAAAATAAAAGTAACAGGAAAAAGAAACAAAACCAGGAAATATATTTTCAAACAACTCTAGACTGAATGTTTATGACCCTCCAACATTCATATGTTGAAACCTAATCATCAATATTTGGAGGCAGAGCCTTCGGAGGCACTTAGGTCATGAGGGTGGACTCCTGGTGAATGGGTTTAGCGTACTGTATAAGAGGCTGCGTGGAGCCGTCTCTACAACTCTGTGAGGACATGAGAAAAGAGAACTGTCTGTGAGCCAGAAAGAGACCCTCACCAGACACCAAATCTGCACTGCCTGAATCTTGGATAGTCCAGACTGTGAAAAATGAATTTCTGTTGTTTAAAAGGCACTGTTTTACAGCATTTTGTTATAGCAGCCTGAATGAACTAGCACACATTAAGGTATCTCATTAGGGATTAAATTAGTTGCTGCATTTACTGCCAAGAACGTGGAACTAGAAATAAATCAGTTTTGGATTCTTGATGCAACAACCTAGCAGTTGGGGCCTTGTCCCTGGGCCCTGGTGGAGGGACCCTTTCAGGGCAGCACACCAGTGCATTTCTGTGTGTGCGCCTGACATTCTGCAGAGCCATTCATGTAAAGGGTGCATGCGGCAAGGTGGTTCTCGGGAGTCTAGGACTGCTGAGGCGATTCAGTCACACACCCTGCCAGTGCTGAATTGCTTTTGTCAACATGTCCTTATATTTACAACTCTTGATAAGTGGTAACAAATTCCCTCATGGGTATTGGGCAAAAAAGAATGCCAACTGTTAGTGCTTGGGAGAAAATAGTCTCCTCCCAAAGGGATAAAAATGCTATGAGAAAACTAAGTTTTTGGGAAAGTTGCAGGGAAAATTCTATCAGTGCTATTGGTAATGTGTCCGCCTCTGCTCTGAAGGTCTCTCTTATTCTCTCCGCATGTAAATGTAGGTACACACACACATACATATATATAAGTCACAATTCACACTACATTTTTGAGCAGTAGAAATTATATACTATTCTTTGAATCAGGTGCCAATATATTTTAATCAACATATACTCTTTGTTTAAAGAGAACCTAACTGAGAAGCCCACTAGTGTAAGCAGCAGAAATGTGAGTGCATGGAAACTTGTGAATAGGCCTCAAGGAGAAAAATTTAAAAGCCACAGATAATCTCACACTACTCAGAACAGGGAATTGGTGGTCTCAGAGACACTACTGATGGAGCCACAGGTCTGCCGTGTGTTACTGGTGTTGAAATCTGCTATCATGGATCTTTAATATCAGCCTCCAATTGTTACAGAATTTAGTGTTCAGGACAAAAGAGACACTTCTGTAACACCCGCAGGTGTTTGATCTGGATCGATACAGGTGATTGCTCTTCTAGATTAAACCCTCAGGGGCCAGTTAGTTGAAGTCCACATGCTTTGCTCCCAGTTTGCACCAACCTCAGTCATATACCTGGCAACAGGGGAAGCCAAGAGTGCAAAACAGCTCAAAGAATCAGCAGGATCAGCTTAACGTACCTTGTCTTGGAAACTCATCAGACTCCCGGTGCACGAGGTCCGTGACTCGGTTTCCATAGTGCATCCTGCTGTCATGGTCATAGGCCTTCAGGGTCTCGCTGGAGCTGTAGGACTTCTGCGTGGGCACGCGGCAGTCTTCGCTGTCCAGGGAAGAACTAGTATAGCGACACTCTTTGCCACACCGCCCCCTGGTCAGGGAGCGGTGTCTCCGGTCTTTAACATCCATGACTGCAGATCAGGCAGAACTCAAATGCGATCAGAAAAGTCAGGCTTGAGTTCTGGCACCTGTCACTTCACCACCTAGAAACATCAAAGGAAAACACCAAGACTATGATTACAAGAAATGCTGCCTTCAGTTCTGACTCACACGCTGACTCAGATCACAACAGAAAAAGGCAAATTTGGTCACTGCTGCATCATCTTTTTTGCAAATGCTTAATGTATATACTTAAACAATCAGCCTAAATTGGAGAACATGATACAGTAAATTCACTTTCTTGCTGTTTAATTTAATAGATTGTTGGGGGAAAACTAATAGCAATATAACTCATCTCTTGACTTTCTATATGTGCACATGATGACATAAATCTGTCACTTTAATGTAAGATCTTACAGTTCAAAGCAAAAGTATCCTTTAATAACATTTTCTTTTTGCTACAGACAGTTAGGGAAAAGCTATATCAAAAATAAATAAATAAAAATAAAAGAGAGGTGTGTGAGGCTTAAACATGTGCTGTTGATGCTTTGCAATGATAGCATGTCACATTCAACCAACAGAAAATTGCCCAGCTGGTCAGGAAAATAATAGTAGGTGTTCTTGACACAGAAACCATCTTCCTCTGATTTCCTTAATGAAGCTTCAGCAAACTTCTAGTCATTTTTCTGTTCTTTGTAAATCAATGTGTTGGACACAACCTAGCCACTTCTTTTTCAGGGCTCCCTGCCAACAGGGGAACTTACTGATAAGAGGTTCAAGTTGGCACAACCACTTGACCACCAATCTAAGTCCACCTATATGTCCCCCTTCATTACTGGACTATACACCATAGGAAAGGAAAACAGGGAAGAAAATGAATACAATAGTGCAGCTGATGGAGCGGACCTTCTCTAACATATCAGCTGGCAACCAGCAAGCCACACAATCCATCCTCTGACACCCGAGGCCTGGAAGTGTATGCCAAACATCACTCAGAAAACACTTGCCTTCTGCCCAGCAAATACAACAAAAATGCTCAGGCGCCTCCAAGTTCCAAATGACAAGGTCTTAATGATTTCACTGGCCATGCAAAACAGCATGGAGCACCAGGCCAGGGACTGGACAGAATGGACAAATAAGAATTTTAATTAAAAAGGAAAATACAACCCAGAGCCAGTGTAATGATTTTTGCTCCAGGCTACTATTGCTCAGTGCCTCCTCAATATATTAGGAAATGCTTGGGGAGCAGATCCATAGTTTTCAACCCTCTGTTCTTCTCTGAGTATTTACTACACTGTAATGGGATGCCTACGTACACACACGGGCTAGAAGTATATGCAGTGATGAGGATGGCATCTGTCCCAGGACAAGAAGCCAACTTTCCCCTTCTGTCTTTTCATACCAAGGGGTTATTCTGGCTCTCAGAAACCATCCTAATTTATATTATTTGTACATTTTATCTAATGCTGCTTGACAAGTTTCAATGAAAAATAGAGTACACCTGTTGTGAATACCAAGCATGGTTATGCTGATGCCCAGGTCAAGCAGGAAAAAGCTAATAGTTTCCTGGACTCTACTGTTCCTGACTCAGGAAGTTGGGACACACCTTTGAGAATAACCAATCAAGATGATGATTCATCAGTCATCAATAAATCAGATTGATGAGATGAGAATCATCAATAATCAGACCCCAGGACCTGCTTGGAGAAAACAAATAGTATTGGCATGGAAGGTTTTGCAGCTGCCTAGTCAATTAAGTGTCTTAACATTAATGCAGTTTTGTAGCTGCCAAAGATCTCCTACCTTTATTTCCAATATGTGAACTCAACATTTTGGAATCCATGTTACTGGTTGGTCAAGACTGAATTCTTGATTGAATGGCAATCCTATCATAAACAAGGACTGGCCAGAGCCCTACTGAAATTACTCCTGGCCTTTGAAACTCAGTTTCTCAGTCAGTGAAAAGAAAAAAACAATAGTATCCAGTTCATAGATGTTTTGTAAGAAATAAAACAGATACTGTGATAAAGCCCCTTTATTCTCTAACACCTCAAAGGAGTTCAGTAAGACATAGCTCTTTCCCCTTTCTTTTTTCAGTTAAGTATTTACAGTCTTCCATTAAACAGAGGGTGGAGATGTAACAAAAGTCTCCCAAACTCAAGGTTCTAACTATACATTACAACACTTGAACAACATACAGATAAAGAAGAATGTGGCTACCAAATAGAGTATAAGACTGTGCATCAACACTGAGGAACCACAAGTGTTCTTTGAGGATTTGGGTATTCTGAATGGAGTGTTTTATTCCCCTAACATGCTTCACTGTAAGTTTTTACTTTTTAATGTTTTCAGTGCTCCTGAATCATGAAAGACAATCTTTTCTGATTTGCATCATTCTTTGGAAAACAGGCCGAGTTTCTACATGTGGGTATGTCATTTTATTTTATTTCTTTCAAATCATACTCTGAGTGGAAGCCTAGAGGCTTATTACCAATTTATAAAGTACAAGAATTTTAGTGTTTGGACATTTCGACATCTAATTTGGTTGCCCGGTGATCTTTTGCTAAATTCTTCTCTTCATTCGATATGACCTTGATAGTTAAGTTTGTTAGCAATGTCACCTTTGGGTAAATGATAGAAATGGACATAAAACGAAGTAAAAAAAAAATGACAAATCTTAGTCTAGAAAAGCTAATTTCTTAAGGAACTAAGCAGAATACACTGACTGTTGGCTATGGACATATCACATTTAGCCTACCTATTACTTATTTTTTTTAAGATTTATTTATTTATACATACAAGCTGGGGTACAGGCCAGAGGCGTGGTGCGGCGAGAGGGTTCACTAGAAACAGAGTGGGGAGCAGAACAGGCAGATCAGAAATACACTGCTGAGGGGAGCAGCGGGGGAGGCAGGAGAGGTTGCCGCACCATGTGGGATTCTCCCCGGCTGAGCGTCGCAGCACTCAACCGCTGCTCCACCAGGGAGGCCCTAGCCTACCTATTACTTAAAAGTTAATTTTCAATAGAAAAAAGATAAAACTAGAGAATTTATATTAAAATATGGATGTCCAACTTATCATTAAATTCAACAATTTAGAAATGTCTGCATCCAGAAGGACAGAATATCTGTGCTTTTACCCATACTGCTCACTAGGTATAGCTAAATACCCTGAGCATAATATTGAACAAACATAAGAAGACTCTGAAAGATGGAAAGAGGAGATAGACCAACTAGGCACCTCAGGCCCCAGGAAGTAACACTGGTATGCTGTAATTTCCCTAGGAGGCTGTTTTGCCCTATAATCCAAGACTTAGAGCTAAAATCATTGGCAACCCAGAAATAGCAATGGACACAGATAACAAAAGCTCCTATAAAAGTCAGCTTCCTCTATTCAAAGCAATAAGAAAGGGGGATCCTAATAAGAGAGAAAATGCTTAGATAATATCTACCCTTTTCTAATCATATGGCAGAAAAAATTGTATTCTCAGTCTTATCTTCATCAACAAAAGTCAAGTGCAGAACCTTAATATCCATGCTACTGAGGAAGCAACAAGGCATTTCTACCACAAATATGTGGTTTTAGAGAAGGCAAAGAAGAGATTCAGGAATTTCACCACTTGCAGGAAGTAATGGAATCATCTCTTCTTTATAGGGAGCTTGGCCTTCACCACCACTGGATGGTAACAAGATGCCCCCTCCTTCACTGGGATTATGTAGGAAGTGGACTACTGGAGAGTTAGGGCTGTCACTCTCTCCCATTGGTAACAAGCCCTCCTTTTCTCTTGGTGGCTGTGGTGTCAGTAGATGCAAATATGGGGAGGAGTAATGAGGAACTCATCTTATCACTCAGGAAGGTATCAGTGAAGACCTATTCAGGAGACATAATCCCTGAATCCTCCCCTTCTCCCAGCTCCTAACAAGGAGCTCCCTGCTCTTGGATGTTGCCAAAGACTAAGTAGGGGACCTGGACTTTCCCAACCTAGCAATAATGACATTTGGTCTCTCTTCTCCTGATAGAACAGTGTCAGAAGAAACAACTAGAATAAAACATTTACATAAGATCCAGAATCTCATAATTATGCAAATGTCCAATTTTCAACAAAAAAATCACCTGTCGTACGGAGGAATAGGGAGATTTCAAACTATAAAAAGGGCAATCATATAAATGCCAACACTGAAATGACAAAGAATTATTTGACATAGATTTTACAATAGTCATCATAAAAATGCTTCAGTAAGCAATTATGGGCATACTTGAAACAAATGAAATAGAAAGCTATCATAAAACCATTCTCAGCAAATAGGTAGGTAGGTAGGTAGGTAGGTAGGTAGGTAGGTAGATAGATAGATAGATGGATAGATTAAAAACAGGAGATAAATAGAAATTTTAGAACTAAAAAACAACTAAAATAAAAAATTCAATAATGGGCTTATAAAGCAGAATGGAGACACAGAGGAGAGAATTAGGAAACTTGAAAATTAAGCAATTTAAATTGCCCAATCTTTATAACACATCAAAACTATTAAAAAGAATGGCGGTTCAGGGACCTGAAGAATAAGAGAATACCTAATGTTCTTGTCATTAGGTTTCATCAGAATTCAGGAAAGAGGAAGAGGCTGAGAAAGTAATCAAATAGTAGCTGAATACAGTCACATTTCCAAAAGACATAGAGATACACATTCCAGAAGATGAACAAATCCAAAACAAGATAAATCCAAAAACATCTGTACCAAGAGGCATAATACTCAGACTGCTAGAAGCTAAAGACAAAGAATACCTTGAAATTACTGAGAGAAAAATGATACTATACTTACATGGGAAAACAATCTAAATGAAAGGAAATATCTATGAGAAGCCAAGGATTTCAGAAGGAAATGATACAACATTTTCAAATTGCTGAAAGAACATTTAACCCAGAATTCCATATCTAGAGAAAATAAACTTCTAGAGTGAAGATGAAAACAAGACTTTCTCAGGTGAAGAAAACTAAGAGTATTGGACTTAGTTTAAAAGAATGAGTCAAGAATTAATTCTCCAAAAAGAAATGGAAACAATAGAAGAAAATGTTGGCACATTAAGGAGACAGAAAAAACAAAACAAAACAAAACAAAACAAACAAAAAAAAAACATGGCAAGCAAAAATATGAGTAAATGCAATGGACTTTCTCCTTTTGAATTTTCTAAATTAATTTTGAAGGGAGCAGTAAAAATTATAGCATTGTCTGATGCTATTCTAAATTTACTTAGAGAACATATACAAGAAATTAAATTAAAAATAGGGGAGGAAAAAGACACATAGGGATGCTAGAATTTCCACACTTCAAAGTAGTAAAGTGATCATTGTAGTAGACTATGCTAAATATGCTTGTATAAAATAAACTTTACAAAGAGATGTACTCAAAAAACATTATAGATAAAATAAAAATGGAGTTCAAGTAAATGTTCAGTGACCCACAAAAGGTAGACAGAATAGAGAAATAAAAACAGATAAAATAAGAGAACAAATAGAAATCAAAAGATAAAATGGCAGACTTAAGCCCTAAAACAGCAAGGATTTTCATTAAATGTTAAGTGATTTAAATAGACAAAAAGAAAACCCAGAGTTCTGCAAAGGTAAAAATATGACCCAAATCTATCCTATCAAGACAGTCACTTTAAATAAACAGTGTAGGCATGTTGAGAGTAAAACAAAGGGGAAAGATATATAATGCAAATATTAACCAAAAGGAATCAAGAAAGACTATATTAATATTTGATAATGTGTACTTCAAGGCATAGAAAATTAGCAGAGATAGAGAGGGGAAATATATAAGGATGAAAGTATCAATCCGCTAAGAATCAGCAATTCTAAATATGTATGTACCAAAATCCAGAGCTATAAAATATCTAAAACAAAAAAAAATTAAAAAACTGAAAAGAAAAATAAACAAATCCACATTGTTGGAGGTTTTAATACCAGCATCCTAATAGTTGATAAAACAACTAGACATAAAATCAAGAAGGAAATTTTAAAATATCAACCAACAGGGTCTGCACAGCATTTATAGTATAATCCTCTCAACAGTACAAATTTCCTATCAGTATTAAATGGCAAAGGAACTTTTGTCAGGAAAGATCATAGCCAACACCATAAAATAATCCTCAAACATTTTAAAAGAATTGAAATAATACAAAGCATGTTCTCAACACAATGGAATCACACTAGAATGGCAGAAAGAAGAAAATATCCAAACACTTGAAAATGAAACACTTTTGTAAACAATTCAAGAATAAAGTAGTCTCAAATGAGATAAAAATATACATTAAGGTGAAGGAAAATAAAATTATAACATATCAGAATTTTTGAGAAACTACAAAACTAAATGAATACATTGGAAAATAGGAAGTCTCAAATCAATAATCTAAGCTTCTACTTCTAGAATCTAGAAAAAGAAACCCAAAGCAAGAAGGAAGAAAATAAGAGTGAAACTGAATTGACTCTGAAAACAGAATAACAATTGAGAAAAGCAAAGGAATAGGCTGTTTCTTTGAAAAAATCAATAACATTTAAATTTCTGGCAAGACTGATCAAAGGAAAAAAAAAAGGAGACAAACATTACCATTATCAGGAATAAAACATGGGATTCTTAGCACTTAAGGTGTCTATGGTATGAACAGAATATTTAAGAATACCACAAAGAAATCTAAAACAAAAACTAACTGGACCAACTCCTAAGCAAAACAAAACAACAAAATAAAAACCCTCAAAGTGTTCCTACTTACTCTGTATGAAATCGATCATTTTAATAACTTTATAACTATTAATCTGTAACTTTAAAGCACACACACATCTCTAGAACCAGATATCCCAGTAAAGAATTCTACCACAAGTTTAAAGAATTACTTTTTTAGAAGTCTATGAAATCTCTTTAGGAAATCACAGAAGAGGAACACCTTACAGTTTATTTAATGGAGCTACTGTTAACTTGATAACCAAAATAAGACAGAGCACATAAATAAATGAATAAATAACAGATGGACAATATTCCCAATGGATATCGATGCAAAAATCCTCACATTAACAAATATAACTCAACAAGATATAGAAAGAATTATATGCCATGACCAAATAGGAATCACTCTGGGGATGCAAGGCTGGCTCAATATTTAAAAAGCAATCAATGGTAATTCACCATGTATACAGACCAAAAACGAAACAAACAAAAACCAACAATACTATTAATGGTTGATACAGAAAAGCCATTTGACAAAAATCCACAAAAAATCATGGCTAAAACCTCTCAAAAAATAAGCACAAAAGGAACGTCCTCAACTTGATAAGGTACATCAACAAAATCCTGCAGCTAGAATCACACTTAGTGGTGAAATCTAAATGCTTTGCCTCTATGAATGGAAACAAACAAGGTCGTTTTGCTCTCATCATACTTAACATAGTGCTGGCACTTGTATACAGCGAAAAGGGACATAAATTCTATTTAGAAGACAGGAAGCTTTCCCTATTTATAAATAGCAGGTTATGAAAAAATTCCCAAGAAATCTCCTAGAATGAATATAAGCGAGTTTAGGGAGGTAATAGTATAGAAGGTAAGCATTCAAAATTCAATTGTATTTTGATATACTAGCAATGAACGCACGGACAACAGAATGTAAAATATAATACTGTTTGCAATCTTTCAAAAAGAAAAGAAATAGTTACATGTAAAACTAACAAAATATGCACAGCAATTTTATGCTAAAAGGTACACAGAACCAATAAAAGGATTGAATGAAAATCTAAATAAACGAAAAGACATAATGTGTTCATGGATTTCAAAGATCAATATAGCAAAAATATTAATTCTTTTCTTACTGGTTTATACTGATAAATTGAATGAAATTCACATGAAGTCCCAGGAAATTTTTTTATAGATATAGATAATATTCAAAAGCTTTTAAAGCTTCTAAAGAAAGGAAGAGAAACTGGGATAGCTAAAATGACTTTTAAAATATAAGAAATTGGGAGGGTTCTTCTACCCAATTTTAAGATTCATCATATAGCTATAGTAATCGTTAATATATATTGGCAGACAGATAGACAAAATATTTAGGGCAAAGAATATAAAATCCAGATATACAACCAACTTATTTTTAGGAAAGGTATAAAAATAATTCAATAGATGTATGTCTTTTCAACAAATGGTGTTGGGACTGGACCCCCATACACCAAAACACCAAAAACCCTTGATGTATCTTCACACTTTTACAAAAATTAACCGACTTAGGTATAGAATATAAAACTTTTATAAAGAAACTGTAAAACTTTCAGAATAAGAAGTAAATATTTAAACATGACACCAAAAAGCATAACCCATAAAATTAAAATTTCACACTGACCTTCAAAATTAAACACTTTTGCTCTGCAAAAGACTCTTAAGAGGATGAAAAGATAACCCGCAAACTGAGAGAACCTACTTGCAACCATATACCTGGTAAGTGATAACAACTGAGAATGTATAAATATTTTTCAAAACTCAATTGTAAAAAAAAGTCTAATTGAAAAATAGGCAGAGTCGTGAAGCGCCAAACAGGACACACAAAGAGCAAATAAACACTTAAAAGATGCTCAATGTTTTTAATAATTAAGGAAATGCAAATTAAAACCACAGTAACATACTATTGCAGACTTGTAAGAATGACTAAAATAAACAAATATATAGCTACAGTACTACCTCTGGGCAAGGTTGTAGAAAATCCACATCACATACACATTGCTGGCCTACATGTAAAATGGCACAGTCACTTTGGAAAAGTCTACATTTTTTTCCCCCCTCAAAACCTAATTGTGCAACTGCCATACAACCAAATAATTACACTCCTGGGCATTTATCCCAGAAATATGAAAACTTATGTTCACACAAAACCTGTGCACAAGTGTTTACAGCAGAATGTTGATTCATACTAGCCCCCTACTAGAAACAGTCCTGGTGAGCTTCAGTGGGTGATAGGTAAACAAACTCTGGTACACATACGACATGAAATACTGCTCTGCAATAAAAAGTAATGCACTACTGATACACATAAACCCTAGACTGAATTTCCAAAGAATAATACCAAGTGGAAAACAACAATCCCAGAGGTTACCTACTGTATGCTCCATGTTTATGAGATTCCTGAAATGACAAAATTACAGAAATGGGAACAGGTTTATGGTCACCAGAGGTAAGGAGAGTCTGAGGGTGTGAGGAGAGTGGTGATAAATGGACAACCCCAGCTAACTTGTGGAAATGGAATGTCACTTTCAATGCCAGTATCAGTGTTGGTTGTGACATTATATACCACAGTTTTACACTCTGTTGCCATTGGTGGAAGTTGACTAAAGGGTACAGTGTGATGCCCTGTATTCTTGAATGTATGATTCTATAGTTATAGCAGAGTAAAAAAGCTCATTTTTTTTAACCAGTCAATTCAGCAAACCTAGGCTAAAACTCTATCATGAAGGCAAATGCCCAACTTGGGAGGTCCCTCACAATTGTAAGGTGGGTAGGTCTGTTTCACTTTATTATTGTTGCTACTATTGTTATTATTATTACTAGTATTATTATTTTACTGCTCCTCTTATTTTATTGCTTGTTTGCTTCACTTATTTGAGCCACCTTCTTGGCCAATAGAGGTTATTATATTTGTGACTTTTGGTATAAAGGGGAAAAAATACGATTGTGGACATAGGAAAGGATCACACATAATATAAGAATATATGAAGCAGCACTTGACAACATATTTTTCTTCTTAAGACACTTTCTAATAATAGGATGCTGGTCTGGATCTTAACATGGTTAAGTAACCACGCTTTATCTAACGAAAAGCATTTACTACCTACTACGGACAAGAACTCTTAGCGCAGACATCCTTGAAAGTGAAGGTCAACAATTCATGTGGGGAAATGCAAGTGTAGAGACTGATTTTAAAAAGTAATTAAAATTGCCTTGAAGCAGTAGGAAAGATGGTAACCAAAATTATAAATCTTTTCCCCAAGCCTCTGCCTTTTCCGGCACTGACAAACGGCAATCACTGGATGGAATGCCTCTGCCAGCTCGTTACTGCTATGCTGAGGCTTTATTCTGCTACATTCCACATTTCCTCCCTTAAAGAGTGTTCACACTGCTTTTTTCATCAGTTGCCTAAGTGGGTTCCATCACTTTAGCAGAGCAGACTACAGAGATCTTGCCTGCAAGCCTTTGTCTAATTAACTAATCCTATGAGCTGTAACACTGTTCACTATTAACTTTTCAGATTATCCTACTACTTAAGGGGGTTGACTTGTTAATCACTGACAGCCCATTTGAGGGGTGAGTGTGTATGCTATTGTACATGTGAGCGAGTGTGTAAACATGTGTATGAATGACACATGGGTGGATTTTAGGAGCATCCAATAGAGAGTATTAGATTAATACTAACACAACTACACCAGTTGTTAAACTTGCCTAACCCTCACCATTGGGTTTTGATCACACCCTGGACATTGCTGCAATCTGCTTGAATACCTGTACTTTATAACTGAGTTCAGACCTTCGGGAGGCAGAGTACCAGATGTTCACTTGAAGAGGGACTCAATTCTGAATACAGGCTAATGTGACCAACTTTCTTCCACACTTCAAATGATACATGATTGAAGAAGTCTGTCTAAAATGGTGGGGCAGGTGTAGTACGTGTGAATCATATGCTTTTGTTTCGTAATTTGAGCTAATGTCACAGATATTTTAGAAACCCAATAAAGTTTCAGTATTTGAACATCCTTGTCAGTTAACAGCAATTTTTGAAAGTTCAATCAGAAAGCTCTTGTAAAATCTTTCTTCCTTCTGATAACATGTTAATTGAATTGTCTACTTATTTCTTAAATATTGTAGGTGCCATGTTTCTGTTTTAAAATATGTAATGGATAATGCAGAAACCCTTTACTCTTAACTCTCTGCAAATTTTGCCTATTACCAAAAGAAGAAATTCTAAGTGTACTAAAACAGTGAATTCACAGATTCCTTTCCTGTGTATTAGAACTCTCTATGAAAGTGGTCTATTTTCAAAGCTCTAAAGCACCAAATGAAACGTGATACAGAATGCCACACTTGAGAGAGAAGCTTGGTGGGGGGAGAGAGTTGAAGTCTCACTCACTTAGCTTCCCCCCACTCCCAAGTTGGGCTCTGATGGACAAAGCGTGAAAACCAGTGTGCACACAATGATTTCCAGTCTCTCCTCTTAGAAACATTTAAGAATAAGTCTGAGCATAGATACATGTCAACATATCTGGAGACAGAATATTCCTGTGACCTTTGGGTGGACCAAGAAAATCTGGTTTAAAATCTACAAAAGCAGAAGATAGTGCCCTAGTAATTTAATGCACTAGTAAATAAGAGGTCAAAGGCAATTTGCTTTTGGTTCCCCTGTGCCATTATATTGATATGTCTGGGGATAAAAAGCCAACTCTGGTTAATGTCCAGAGCAAAAAAGGATAAGTAAATTCACAATTGCATTTTGCTCTCCAGCTTCAGAGCTACATGTTACAGCCTTTTAGAATCAGTCAGGGTCCCCAGAGCTATTTGCACAGGCAATGGTGAGAGCAGAAGCTGGAGCTGCTGTCTATGGACTTTATGAATTGTGAGGCTCAGAGACATTTTCTATATGCTAGCAATTCCCATGAACAAAAGCCACAAATGGCAAAAAGCACCCTACACATCTGGATATTTGCCATCATAGCACACGTTTGTGTGTTTGACTATAATCTTATTTGAATAGCCACGGAAAGTCAAAAATCTGTAAGATTGGTATTTAGTCTAATTCCATTTTTTCCCCCTCCTTCAGTCCAAACTACTTAACATTCAGGAGAGTCAGCATGGTTACACCTCCTGCTAAAATTTCAATATGAAATGTGCAAGTTTACTGAAGCTTTTGCCTCCTCAGCTCCACCTTCTCCACATGCAGGCCCCTCTACTCTCCTCCCATTTTCCTATGTGCCTCCTGAGATCAGAGTGAACAGATGGCTGTACCTTAGGCACTGGCTGCAGTACCGTGACCGGAAAGACAGTCCCTCCCCTCTCCTCCTCCCCGCCATGCAGAGCTCAGAGAGGCAGCAGAGTGGGCACAGGAACCTGCAGCCTCAAAACCTAATGAAGGAAGAACTGAACACCCTCTTCCCGTCTGGTTGACTGTGCCTTTCTCGTACACAAGACTGAAAGCTGCACCAGATAATCAAAGGGGCGGAGGGTGCTGGACCACAGGTTTCTAGGCAAAACATCAAAGTCAAAATCAATCAGGTCAAGCTACTGTTGGATGAATACCCACAAGTGTCAGGCCTTGAGTTAGGTTCCTTGCACAACTTAGCGCTCATTGCAGTCTGGCAAGGTAGGCACTCCTTATGTGTGTTTCAGAGATGGGGAACTGGAGACTCCAGGAGGTTATGTGACATGCTAACACCACGCAGTTAAGTGTGCATGTTGAGATAGGGCCTGAGAGCTGACTCTGAGGGCTGCCTTCATTACAAGAACACTAACTCAGAAAAAAAGAGCAATTTTGAATATTGTGTCATCTCCCTTTTAGTACTGGATGTGTAACTGTCAGAGAACTCAGGCCCCCAATTCAATGTGGCTGCCACCTGAAAGTCACTAACCACACCACCATCGAGATGAACAAGAAGAAAAACATCCAATCAATTGTCTAATGTACACAGGCCCATCTTCAACATCATGAGCAATGGAAACAAAGGCAGAGGAGTCAAGGGACAGATGTGGTTTTCACACCTGGAAAATGATGGTAAGATGGCTGGGTGGAAAGGATAATGTGGGAATGCCAAAGTGGCATGTGTGATATCCTCCTAATTAGATGTTTAGTTTGAGACAGACTTCACCACCAACCACTGCCACCATTACCCTCATCGCTATGGTCAATCTTCAATATTATCTAGCCATGAAAACTTGCAGTAGCTTTACTTCTTGATCCCCAAAGCAAGAATTAAGCACTGATATTACAAACTATATTTGTTGGGGTGCTCACTTCTAATCTCTAAAAATTAGCATTGTAGCACTATCTTAGGATGGACACACAAACACGAATGTCCCCATCTGGCTTTCCTTCTTGCATGAAACAGTTTCATCAACACTGAAATTCTGAAACATTCTAATGGCATCACTTTTTTTTTTTTTTTTAGCAATTCAGATACATCTTCCCTGTATTTTAAATTGACCATAGTAGTTCATTATAAAAATGGTAACACATATAATAATGAGAAAATGATAAGAAAAGGATTAGTTGATTATAATTAACTCACTAGCTTCTTACTAGAAGATAGATCCTGGTAACTGGTAATTCTGTTGTTTGCTTGAACTAAATGTTGGATGTGGAGATGCAGGATTTGAGGATCTGGTGGGGGTGAGAAATTACCCTGGAAAATAGAGATGTAGAGACATGTTAATGAAGTAGGTAAATACAGAGACAAGAACCAGACAAATTTAGATACTGTGGGGAAAGGATGTAAAAGGCATATTTCGAGAGGGAGAAGGAAAACGGGCAGAGATTGGACGGATCTGTTGGAGATTTACAGAATAGAATACTAACAAGGTGATGCTAAATCTTTCTGCTCCATGAACCTCACCTAAAAATTAATGGGGGAGCATAGTCACAGCGCAATCTATACTTATCATTTTTATTATGAATTGGAGTGTGTGTGTGTATGTAAGCTAGAGTCAATATTTTCTATTATCTTACTATTATGAGAAGGCAGATAACACTTCATTTAAAACTTATTTCAATGATGACATGGTGCAAGGATGAGGTGTAAAATTTAGAAAGGGATGATAACAAGGAGAGAATCTTGCTCTGTATCTGAGATGCTCCATGAGGACAGGAACCTTGTCTCCTGCCAGTAAATCTATATGCAGTAGCTGGCAGAGAAACTGCCCAAGAGCATCCAATAAAGCTTTGTTAAAAATAACTACATTTGCAAAGAGGTATCTGAAGGAAAAAAAAATGGGTAAAATGTTTAAAAGGACTTAGACCATTTTTGTCTTTCAAAATGTTCAACTGTCATGAACATATTTTCCAAATGTATTGTTAATTTGAAGGATTTACATAAGAATTTTCATACAAATTTTGTGACAGATTTCCTCCTGCTTTGTCGAACAAATATAATGTTAAGTGTTCTCTTTCAAGATCGCCTCTACTTTCTTAACTAGAAAACAAAACATAAATAGTGATGCCTGCTTAGAAAGATTTTAAATTTTAAAGAAGAGCAGTTGGCCCCTGTTATAATATGTAGTCAACATCAACATTCTACCTTTAAAAGATCTTAGCACTTTGCAAAGTAGTTGCTGAGGCCTAGCATGACCACATATTAGCAGTCTACACACATTTCTGTCAAGACGCAGGTACTAAGTTCTTTCCATATCACAAGTCTGTTATAATTACTCAATTCTGCTACCACAGTACAAAAGCAGTCAGAGAAGATACTTAAGAATGGATATGTCCAGGTCCCAATAAAACTTTATTTACAAAAATAGCCTACATTTGACTTTTAGAAAACAGGATGCCAATTTCTGCTGCAGATAAAGTAACCAAAATCAAGAAGTTTGGAATTCTTGCCCATTATTTTTTTAAAGATTTATTTTTTATTTATACATACAAGCTGGGGTACAGGTCAGAGGCGTGGCGTGGCGAGAGGGTACACCAGAGACAGAGCAGGGAGCAGAACAGGCAGATCAGAAATACACTGCTGAGGGGAGCAGTGGGCAAGGCAGGAGAGGTCTGCCGCGCCATGTAGGACTCTCCCTTGCCGGGCATCGAACCCACGTTACTGCTGCCGACAGCTCCACAGCGCAGCGCTTAACCGCTGCGCCACCCGGGAGGCCCAATTCTTGCCCATTATTAACTAAAAACTAACCAAACCTCACTCAGGATCATATAGAAGAAGAGGATTTCCTCACCAGAAAATTTGTGAGCAGGCTGAGTTAACATAAACAGGACATCCACGATAAATGAGTGTGAGAACAACAACTAATATAATGTAACCAGAGGAAATTGCTTGTATTTAGGAATTTACCGATTTGAAGTTGAAACATTTTCTTAGGCTACCAGCCAGAGTTGTACCTCTCCTGAGGTTTGCAGTTCACTGCTCTTGCAACAACAGTTTGAAATTTGACCTTTCTGCATAATATGTGTCTAGTTCTTGCCTGCTGAATTACCCTGCTAATTATTGTTTTGTACATTGTTGACAATGTGGTTTGTCCGTGAATATTAGTAGCACCAATGATGACAGCAAAATACTGATTCTCTTATGTCACTCCTCCTGTTTTTAACCGTCTATATCTTATTTTGGATACATGAGACAGAAGGCAATAATTCTTTTATCAAATGACCAAACATGTTGGTAGTTCAAGTTTCAAAATTCAGAAGGCAACTCCCCCAGAAAGAAACTCACATTCATTATGACTGAAAAGGGTATTTGTCAAGAATAAGGAGCATGAATTTGGATAACAGTTTAAAAGTTCATTTATACAAACTTTTATTAAAAGGACTCTGTAGTCCGTGCTTACTATTATAGTTTTATCCTAATAGGTGATATGAAAGAGGTTAGACAATGCAGAGCCCAATACCAATATTTTTGTGTGAAAATTTTAAAATAACTCAATAACATCAATCTCAAAATCACTCACTTGCATTCCTACAGTTTCTAATGATCGCTCAAGGTACACCATTATATTTTTACAGCCCCGAGCACTGCCATTCACCAGGAACATAATGCTGTAATCACTCAGAGGTTCGAGGAAATGAGTCTTTCACATTTGCCTACTATCCTCTGTTGTCTAATACAGTATCAAATGTTACAACAGTGTAAACTCTTCCATACATGCGACTAAGCCTCTGTGGGAGGCAGTGGTGATGAACTGCATGAAACAGAGAGGTAGCTTGTGATTTTTGAGAAGGGATTGTTCCCTCCCAAAGCAATTACCACCATCCCTCACGCTATGAAATGGTTGTGTTCTAGCACAACTGTCTGGAAAATGAATCTAGCATCTATCTTGCCTTTGACTATAAAAATGGGGGGGTCACTCCTATGGGGAAAAGAAGAAAGACTCAAGGAAGCCATCAAAACCCTGCTTTCAAAAGACATGCACTCTTTGCATCCTGGAAATGGAAGAGAAACCTATGCTGGATAAATTATTATTTGTCTTTCAGAAAGGTTTCTAGAAGCCCTAAAGAGGCAGGGTTTTGGGGAACAACTGCCAAGGACCCAAAACACAAATGGATGTGCAAACAAAAGCAGGCCAGACACAGAATCGAATCCCAGTCAGTTCTACTAAATGCCTTCCCACCTTCACCAGCAGGAGAGTGTGCGATTTTCTATGTGGACTCAAGTACAACTCCTGAATACTTTATGGAAACAGCAGGCTTTTAAAAAATAACAGGCTGATTTACCCAGCTAGACAGGATGATGACACAGAGCACAGGTAACAACTCAAAATGTCCTGATTGATGAACAAAGAGAGCAACACACTTCCTATAATCTGCAATTGAAGGATTTGCAGGTGGGTTTCGACCATCCCTACTTATCAAAGTATTCAGGTACCATAAGACATTCCCATTTTATGATTTGGTATGAATTTTACACCAAATTACCATTCTTCTACATAATTGGAAAGCTGGAAGCTTTTATTTATGTGAATGAACTATACCAGTTACTGCACCAGACAAAGGACTTCACATGTGCTGTGGTAACTCTTCACACAGCACAACAGCCACTTTATTCAGGCACCTATAATACCCATTTTATAGATGAGGATTGAAATAAAGAAATATGGTTTAATATTATATAAAATGCAGCTATATGGGTTTAAATCCAGATCTCACCAACATATTCTGTCTCCTTGTGTTTTCGCTCCATGTATTCCTCTATTGCTTTTTCAATTTTGGTAAAATTTCTACTACGAAAAAATTGACCTCAGACTTCAAGAAAATACTCTATGTAAAGCTACTGCTGGGTATTATCTAAATTTGGGGAAATTAAAATTTATCTCCACTAAGAAGATATTTCAAAACCAAATGAATGAATTTCCAACTTCTAATCAAGGTTAAATACCATGACCTCTCTATGATAATCCCCTTTCCCTTATGCCCAAGTGTTTTTATGTTATTTGATAAAAAATTAAATTTGAATTAAAATTCATTCCAGGGGCATTTTGCACCTCTCCTTGAGATGATTAGTGACAATTTGCAACCTCACAATCATGATAAATGATCGTTATAATAAGGAGATGCTGGAAGGAGAGGCTCAATTGGTTGAAGTAGGAAAAATATCAGACATTCAGTAACTAGGACTTGACTTCATCCAGTTCCTGTGCTTTTCCACTTAACACACACTTACTGTGCACCTCCAAAGAAGCAGAAGCTATATTACATTTAGTGGATAGAAGGATATCAACTCTGTTCAAAGGACCTCACCTCACCTTGGAAACCAGTTCCAAATACAAGGTAATTCATGTAAGTTCACTGCAATGCCCATGAGCAAGACCACACAGAGAAGATATTGTAAAAATGATCCCCCCCCTGCCCCGCCACCTCTGTAGTTTGATTGGAAAAAGAATCATCACAAGACTCCAGCTTGGATAATCAGATATTATCCCCAGGAATATGGAAATGTTCAGAGGTGCTCTTCTAGTAGTTGGATCTATAAGCTTGGAAAATGGGAGGTCAAAAATACCTTCTCTAAAGAGCAGCAGCAGCAGAAGTGAGTTTGCAGAGCAAAACATCTCTCTCTGTATAAAGCATCACACAGAGATGAAGGATGGAGAGTGTACAATTTTACTATCCCAAGTTCTAGGACCTTCCAGTCCTAGGTATAATCCTGCACTTAGATTCACAGACAGATCCCTGGGCTCTTAAAATAAAATTTCTATTTCAGCTTAAACCAACTTCAGTTAGCTTCACATATTTAGAGCCAAGAAGGTTCGATTTTAGGAGCCATCACCTGAACTCATATGAAGCAAAATTATTTGATAATAACCACCCTGCATCCCCAATATTCTAACACTCAACTAGCGAAAGCTCTTTAAAATGCCTATCAATGAGTAAATCTGTAAAAATCAATCAAAAAGTAACTATGAATAGTAACCCCCTAAAAAAAGAAATTATGACTTATACCCTTCCTAAATTTCAAAAGTGGAATAAAATTAAACTTTCAGCTAAAATAAATGGTTAAAGGGCAAAAAAAAAAAAAAAAAGCCTCTCTTTCCCAAACTTTATCTATACTATGTCTTCATCTTATCAGGAAAATCTCCCAACTATTTTCCTATACTTTCTTGGCTCTTACAAGAGTTAGCTGTTGCAGAAAATAAAATCTTAGGCTAAAAAAGCTATTTAACTAATTTTTAAAAAATATTTATTTATTTATTTATACATACAAGCTGGGGTACAGGCCAGAGGTGTGGGGAGGTGACATTGTTCACCAGAGACAGAGTGGGGAGCAGAACAGGCAGATCAGAAATACACTGCTGAGGGGAGCAGTGGGCGAAGCAGGAGAGGTCTGCCACACCATGTGGGATTCCCCTGGCCTGGGCATTGAACTCGCATCGCGGTCAGCCGACAGCTCCACAGCGCAGCGCTCAACCGCTGCACCACCAGGGAGGCCCTATTTAACTCATTCTCTGTCTGAACCTGCACATATCTTGGACATCCAGATGCCTGGGTACAATTTGATGATGCAAACAAGTCTGTCAATTGCTAAGGGAGCACTGAATTGCTAAGGGAGCATCAGCCACATTAATGCCCAAGATGTGTAAACCTCTGTGGAAATAATATTATTCACCTGGTCTGGGGCAGATCACTGTGCTCACCGTGAGGGGGGAGAGAGGGAGTGTACAGGCAGGGACACCATGACTCAGACTTGCTTGGGTCATTTGGGGGAAGACTCTGCAATGCAGCTGTTCCCAGTCCAAGACCTCAGTGAGAACGCATGTTCCTCGGCAGTTGCCAGGGGGATGGAGGATGTGACATAGGGAAACCTTCCAGAGTTCAGGAACAAAACACATAGTTCTCAACTGCCACATTTCCTGAATCACTTATGAATATATTCCCATATGCAGTAACAGTCAAAGTATTCAAGTATGCCCCAGCTTGTGTACTGCATCAGGACGGGAGAGAGAGCAGGGTGCACGAGAGGGAGGAAGAGACAGAGAGAGAACATGAATAAATATGAATGTGGCTGGACATGGGGGAGAACATCTCTCCTAGAGCAAAAGTACAATTTTACCAGTTTAACGCTCCAGAGTAACCCTATAGCCAAACACCAACCTTTCTGAAAAATAAATACAACATCTAAAATGTAAGAGCCTCTTAATTTTCAGACAGGACCCTCAGCAAAATCAACCCTTGGGGAAACACAAATCTTTCAATTTTGCAACTGAAATAAGTACCTTGGCTACTAGAGATTCTGTTTAACTGAGTCCCAGTCACCATAGGTGCAGCATTAAACCGAGGATTTTTTGTTTGCTCTTCATTAGAAAATCAGCAGAAGTGCTCAGTATTACTGAAGATTTTGTAAGTCATCAAGAGAGCAGATACCAGAAAGAAAAAGGTTGGTATATAAATGAGCATTACAGAAATACTAAAAATTTGGAAATACAGGATTGAGGGAAAATTCATTATGTTAGTATATGGGGAAATGTCAGAATGTAGATTAAAATCCAAGTAGGATATGTAAAAGTTGGTGCATTGGTGGAATCCGTAGAATTATAGTTTTAGGTGAGAACACTCATAATTCTCTGGTTCAATCTTCTCTCTGGGATAACAGTCAAGCATTCATTCTCTGAGTCCATACACATGGATTCCAGCTCAAATTCTCTTTGTGATGCCTGAGCAAAATTGATAGACTGTCTTGTAGAATTCTTTGGGCAATGGAAGTCATCCTTTGGTAGGCTAGATTTGTAAGGACTCAAAGGGAATGTTCATATAAGACATTAACACAGTACCTAACATGAGTAAGCAGTCACACATGCTAGCAAATCTACATTCATTCATTCATTTACTTAAATAAAATGACAGAAGGAAGTGAATGTGATTTGCCCAGACTCATATAGCTTGTTTGTAAAGGAGGTGTGTTGTCTGACATCTTAGCACAGAGGAGACAGGTAGCATAGCATTATTATGTTCGGAAGGGTTCCCGGAATAACTTCCTAAGTGCATACCTGAGACCAGAAAAAAAAAAAATATCTTTAACCCTGTATTTCACCAGGGTTTGTTAACTGGGTCTGCAGCAGTTCAGTCCCACCCCCCCCATCCCCTATTTGCCTAATGCTACCCTTGTCTACCCCCCCCCCCCCCACCAGCACGGCACACACATTTTATCTCTTAGGAGAGAAATGGGAGGAATTGGTGATTATACACTGTTGTCTTCTTGCCCTGCCCTGCTGAGTTGCACCATTTTGGAACCTTACAAACTCAAGAATGGGAGCCTCCTTTACCTCATTGAGCAGCAACAGGGAAAAAAAAAAGGAAATAAAAAGAAAGGAAGTGTTCCTTTTCTACCAGGCAGTCAGATAAGAGTTTTTCTTATACTATCTCTTCCAACTTCCCAAATATTGCTACCCAAGGGTTTACTCCTATTTTGAATTATAAAGTCAAATTAAATATCTCAAACCTTTTCTTAAAAAAATATAGAACCTTGAATATCCATTGTAAAGATGAGGAACCTTGGGCCACAGATACAAACAAACCAAAGTTCTTGTGACTGGTGGAGGCTTCTATTAAGTCCAGTCTGACTCCAGAATAGTAGAGAACAGCTGTTTTTCTCTTCCCCTGGAGAACGCTACAGGAACAGGAGGCCCAGGGGAGTAGGTTAGCTATTCCGGGGAGACTCAATGTGTGTGTTTCAAATTAAAACAATTATAGGATGACATTTAAAAAATGAGAATTTATTCAGCACAGGCAATATCCAAATACAGAAAAGTGTGTGCCCCCCCCACAAAAAATAATAATAATAATAATCCCTGTAGTAAAAGATTAATCAAAGAGATTTTCTGAAGGATATAAATATTGAGGCTTTAATATTTCAATTCATATTTGTGACCTGCTTCTGCCACAAAAGAGAGAAATGATCCTTTTATCTTCTTTGTAGGAAACCTATGTTCTCCCTTCCCCCTGCCTTAATTTATGCTGCTCTTTTGCCTGGACAGGAATAGGAATGATGATGATGATGATGATGGTGGTGGTGGTGATGATGGTGATGATGGTGATGATGATAGTGACGACGATCACTACAATAGCATTTACCACTGATTGAAAGTTTACTTTGTATCAGGGCCTGTCGTAAGAATTTCATGTGTGTGATTATATTTAACCCTCAAAACAGCCATGAAGAATACAGGCACACCTGATTTTATTGCATTTCACTTTATTGGACTTCTAAGATACTGCATAATTTACAAGACCCTTCATTAGCAAAATAAATATGACTCACTGAAGGTTCAGGTGCTGGTTAGCATTTTTAGCAATGGATTTCTTAAAATTGAAGTATGTACATTGGCTGCAATTTTTAGACATAACACTATTGCACACAGTAGACTACATTACATTGTAAACACTGGGGATATGCACTAGGAAATTAAAAATTTGGCAAGATTTCCTGTATTATAACATTCACTTTAATGTGGTTGCCTGGAACTGCACCCACAACATCTCCAAGATATGTCTGTAATATTCTCCCCATTTTACATATGCTGAACCTGAGATTTAAAGAGGAAAAGTAAAAAAAAAAAGAAAAATTCAAGGTCAGATGTGCTGTAAGAGGCAAAGATGGGGCCAGAGCTCAGGCATCATAAACTCTACATCCTAGATCATGCTTTCCACTGTTCTTATCCTCTACCAAATGCTGTGGTTTTTGAACTTCGGTTGACTATCAGAATCTACTGAGAGGCTTGTAAACATAGATATTGCTGCCCCACATCCAGGGTTGGTTTTTCTATTAACTCAATAAGTCTGTTATGGGGAAGGCACAGGAATCTGCATTTCTGATAGTCATTCAAATGACTCTGCTGCTTTTGGCCCTGGGACCACACTTGGAAAACCTCAGACCTAATAAAGATGTCTGGGTTTTGCACCAGTGAAATGGAACAATACCAGTACTGAACTCACTGAGATCTTGTAAGGATTTAAACACAGCACATTGGAGTTCTTAGAGCTAGCAACCCATACAGAATAAATGACCTGCATATGGTAGTGGTGAGGTTTTATGGTTGAGGCAAACCATAAATTTTAATAATCTGGCTAGAATCATTTTCCTTTCTAGTTCCTAACCCTCTGGGAACCCCTCCTCATTAGTGATTACATTTTGCTTTATCAGTGTCTAAATTTCATGGAAAATTGTCAATACTCCAAGGCAATTGTGCCTAATACAGTGCTCCATAAATATTTATTGAATTGTTTGTTGCTTAATAATGAAATGATTTGAAGTCAGTGAGTGAAACTAGAAAAGATTTAAATTGTGCTATTAGATTCAGTTTAGCAGAAGATTCAGTAAGATCCTTTAGGTTTTTTGGCTCAGAGTTGAATGCTAGTCCTCAGTTTGCAGCACAGACATAGATATAGCCACGGAAGAAGAGATGAACAGCAGAAGTAATTACAGTGACATAATGGTTCAACTTTTATAGCTGAGGGGAGCAGCAAATAGGATTTTAAAAATCAAATTAAAACTGTCATTCCACAACATTAAGTTTCCAGAATTTTCATTTTTTAATATTAATGATTTTTTTTCTCCAAAAAGGAACAAACAATGCTAATTCTACTGCTACAATACTGTTAATGAAGAAATAAAGAATAATTTATCATTGCATAATTAACACAGTACAGTTAAGCATGTTTTAATGATTTTGTATAATGGCCTCTCATAACTAGATGATACTTGTTAGTCATAGTGGAAAAAAAAAAAAACAACTATGCTAGGAATCATTAATGAAGACACATAAACTGACCAAGATTTTATTTTATTCTTTTACACAAAGTGTTCATGAGATTTCTTGGTTGTATTTAGGTGTTGGATTATTCCTGAATCTATAGGTGACCAGATGGCTTGTAGAACATTTTAACCGATTCAAGAAATGAAAGGTTAGTAATGCAGCCCATGCCAACCAACAGGCTTTCTTCTTTTTGCTTCTAAAGGTACCAACTCATAACTTTATTGGAGCATTAGAGTTTGAATATAGGCAAATACTGTTAGCTTTAGTCATTTATAACACATATTTATCGTCTATAACGGGGCTATTTACTGGAAATTTCTGTTCAGAACACTTTAGGGCCTGGGAGGTGAGAGGAAAGGGGAAAAATCAAAGAAGATGAATGAAAGGTGGTAATAAACATGAACTTACAGCCACTTTTTCTTTTAATGCTGTGACCCAAAGTAGACATCTGAGTTACTAAAGGTTGTATTCATAGGAAATGCTGCAAAACTGCCAACATCTACATTCAATTCAAGCAGGTGACATACAGGCTTGTTATTGTCAGGAGGGGGAGCAAAGAGGTGGGGTGGACACTTACCTATTGTCCATTGGAGAATGTTAAACAGGTGCCCCACATGGCCACCTCCAGCCTGTAGATACATATAGTTGTCTCACATATTTTTGAAGCCATATTTTAGTGTTAGAGCTATTTCAATAGAGAAATCACCCATGAAATAAGTATTTCCAGCTGCTCCTTTCTGAATACTTCTGACATCAGATCATCCAGCAACACTGAGCCTGCCACAGTCTTCAGAAGACTGTGGGGTGGCCCATTTTCAACAGAAGTGTGTGTCTCCACATCCCTGATTTTCAATGTTTTCTGTTGTCTGATCACTCAATTATATTTCACACTAATCCTATTTCATCACTTCCTTTTCCTGCTTGACTCCAGTTGACATTTACATCTTTGACCCTTGTCCAGTATATCTCGAGCACAGTGGTTTTCAAAGCTTGGGTCCTAAACCAGAGGCAAAGTATCTTCTGTGTCTTTGAAAAACTATAAATTCTTAGTCCTACCCTGGCCTACTGCATCAGCATTGCCAGGAACAGGATCCAGCACTCCATATTTAACAAGTCCTTCAGGTGCTTCTGACACTCATTCGAGATTGACAACTGCTGGTCTAGCACATTCTGCTTGCATATGCAGACCTTAAGATGCTTATTTATTCTTGGCTTGTTTGTATTTCCAGAAACCTACAATGGGTCAATAGCAGTGGGGACATTAGTACAAAAGTTTTTGTTCTTGTGAGCTGAAGTAAAATTGCATTATACACATTGAAACAGAGGGACAAAGAATAATCTCATGAATATCACTACAACCCTCTATTTCTCAGGTTTTCTGTATTTCCCCTGAAGTTTAATAGAGTTAGGAACACCAAGTGTCATCTATGAATATACATTTTCTGAGTATTAAGGTGGGCAGGGCTTTTGTGATAGAAGCAAGGAAGAGCCTGCCTTTGATACCACAGAATTCTACACAAAGAAAATCCATGGTAAACATTTTATAGAACTTTGTCATCAATTCTGAAGCTTCTCATAGGCTCAGCAGAGATTCAGGTTGGGGGACTGTACTAGGACATAGAGACAGACCACAGAGTGATTCATGTGGGAGACAATAATGCAACTGACTCTACAGTAGCTGACCCCACACCTCACCAGCTGACGGACATGGAGTCACATGTCTGCAGATACCTTGTCACATGCATCTTTAAGCCTCCTGTGTTTTCTCTTTCAAGCAGTTAACACATTCGTAACTGATGTGGACATTACAGGATAGATTCAAACAAGGATAGCAAAGCAAAATATATAAATACTCTCTCCAAAATATGGCTAGCAAAAGACTTAGTAATTGCCTTTCTTTTCTTAAAGCTAATAGTATCAATTTCACAGGGTGTTCTTTGTTTCTTGTTTTATGAAGCATGTAAAACAAATGTGTGTGTGAGTGTGTGTGTGTGTTTCTCCCACTCCAACTTGGCTTCATGATTTCATTAACTTTGATCAGATAAGCTGTTAGTCTTCATCATTTACCATGTGACAGTATAATCTCTGATAAAAACTGAATCTTTTGGATCTTAACTATTACCCTTTTTTGAAACTTTTCTATCTCCTTTTTGTCATTCTTGACATGCTTTAATTACTACATTACATTTATATGTACTAAGTAGATACTCTATTCCATTTATGGCATATTTGTAACACCTCACTAGTCCATTTGACTAGGGTACAAACTGCAGGGAAAAGTTGATACTGATTGCAAACCCTTTCTTAATTCAACTTGTAATATTTAGTTCTGTGGTTATTTTAAGATTTATTTTTATTTATTCATGCATGCAAGAACTGGGGTGCAGGCCAGAGATGCAGGGCATGAGGGAATTCACCAGAGACAGAGTGGGGAGCATAACAGGAAGATTTACAGAATGCACTGCTGGGGTGAGCAGCAGGGGAGGCGTCTGCTGCACCTGTGGGTTAGCTCCCTAAGCAGGGATTGAACTCAAACCTCAGTGGCTGGTGATAACTTGATAGTGCTGAGACTTTAACCCCTGTGCCACCAGGGGGGCCCTAGAGTTCTGTGTTTTATTGACTTATTTTTTTATGTTTTTTTTTTTATGCTAAAGATCTTCCTTTTGTGTGTGTGTGTGTGTGTGTGTGTGTGTGTGTGTGTGTGTGTGTGTGCCTGGATTCTTTCTTTCTTTGCTTCAATTAACAGCATTCACCTCTAGAAAATTCTAGATATCCATTATTACTTGATTCTTTTCATTCCAAATAACTGTTACTCAATAATTGTTGTCCCAGCAAGGCGAAACAGAACAGACCACAAGATTTAGTTACAAGGATATTTTTTGTAATATGTAATACTCTCTATAAAAACCAAGTGTTTGATAACAATTACTTGTCTAAAAATAGGGGAATAGATAAATCAATTGCAGTAAATCACACCATGAAATTTTTTGTAACCTTCAAATGGAATGCAATGATATGCATATTACAAAATTATATCTAATGGAAGAGGCAGGTTACAAAGCATTATACAGGATATGGTCTTATTTTATGGTGGGGTAAAGGAGAAGTTGTGGTACCTCTTTTGAATATCCTATTTCATCTATATAAGCTAATTTATTGATATGTTGCATTAAGCTCTTCTGTTAATATCTTGATCTATATGCCTGTCAAGTAGAAAGATCCCATCTCAGCATGGTGAAGCATGAGAGAGAAACACAATTTTAACTCAGGGAGTATTGAAGAAAATGGAGATATCTATCCTGAAATGTTTTCAGAGTATATGGAGGGATTAATGGAAAATTGCATCTCACAATATTCAGCAAACCACCTTATCTTTTTGCACAGCAAAACGTCCTGAAAGTTGCTTTACAACTTGATATTCCCCAAATCTTACACCACATAGCAACTTTACTTTACTTTTACCCAAAGTCTTCCAAAATTCACCTTTTACTCTTTTCCTAATTTCCCTTCCCCGTTCTAGCTACTTTTTTTCCCTAGGTAAATCAAATTACCTTCTTTCTGTTTACTCTACTTGTATTTCCACAAATTTTGATATAAGCGTAACCAAACAAAAGAGATTCCTTTAAAGTGTGACTGGAAGAGGCTAAGAGGAAAGAGAAAAATCAATTGCATTGAATTTTCAACATTTAGATTAAATTTTACCAATGTTCCTTACAGTATATTTTAAGGTTAGCATAATATTTTAATTTTAGTCCTAATTATCACTCTATAAACATCTATTCACTTTAAAACAAATAAAAACCCAAAGATGATGCTAGCAGAAATTCCCTAGCAGTTTCCACTATTCCCACTGACCTATTAAGAGCAATGGCCATCATCTTTACCCTTTGCTTCTTTGCTTTGGATCAGTTATTCCAGACAAAGCTTGACTTGACCAATATATTTTATTTCTCAAGTGGGTAACAAATGGAGATTTTGCGCTTACTCCTCAAAGTTTTAATGTCACCCACTGTCAAGGGTTACTAAGCCTGAATGCCAGCTTTTATTTGTAGCCAGGGACTATGGGAATTCCCAAACTATACAGACAATATCTAGGCTCATTCACTTGCATCTCATGTAATGTAAGTGGGCTGGCTCCAGAAAACATAACCAAAGACACTTCATCACTTAAAGGGTGGGCACCACTTAGTGTAGAATCACATCCAAAAGTTGAAAACCAAAGCCAGAGCTGAAGCCAAAGAATGCATAATGAATAGAAATAAAGAGCATTTAACAAAACGGCAATCACAAGCCTCATCAAGTTTCCCAAGACATTTTAGGAACCACCATCAAAAACTCATTGTTTCCAAACATCTCTTTAATAACCCTGAGTTTCAAACAATTCTGGGGAGAAAACAAATTGTGGTAGCATGTGTCCCAATGGTGACACCATGAATCTAATGAACAAGAAAGAGCATGAAATAAAAGTAAACTCAAATCATCCTGAATCTCAATTTTTAAATACATTCACCTCAGTGTTACTGTCTCATTTAAAATAACCTGCATGGCCATAACTTTCTAGTGGAGGTTTTATGTCTTAACTAATGTAATCTATAATTTATTGTTCTCTCAAAAATTTTACCTCTTACAAGTAGAAAAGTAGCAAACACATCTAGCTGTAAAAATCAAAACAGTAAACCATAAACAATAAAGAATTGATAATAAATGCTAATTGTTTGTTTAAAACTCATGGAAACTACATATTAAGAAGTAAAGGGGGTGGGAGTTCATAATCAACTTGTCATTCCCCATTAGCACTAATTCTCTTAACTGTTTCAGTTATTCTTATAAAGATATGTACTTTTAAATGGGAAACATACCTCAAAAATGAACATGACTTTTATAAGTCACCCTTTGGAAATTGGAGTTTCATAATGATGTAATTTTTGACACATTAAATAAAAGTCCTCATTACAATCACCTGTTATAAAAAAGATTTTACTCATTGCTCTATGCTAAATGTAAAATAAATTACAAAGAAACAGTTTGCCATTCAAGGGTTTGCAATTTACATGTGTCAATAAATCTTATTAAAATTCCTTTTATGGGTCTACATTTCTCTTGCAATTTGACAGACTAAGATTTCAACTGTAGAGCTCAAGACATCAGGCAAAGAAGTTCCAAATAGTATGAATATTTAACCACATCAAACATAACTAAATAAATTGTCAATAGGTACAGTGATTTCTTAACACTCGGGGGCTAAAATCTAGACTCAATATTTCCCAAGGTCTGTGAGGAACTGGCTGATGCAGTATCTCCTGTTTCCACACCCTCTGTTGGACTGACTCTGCTACACACCAGGGTCTTCTTTCTATTCTTTGAACTAGCCAGGAACATTCACACATTATCTTAGCACTGGCTGTTCCCTCTTTCCAGAAGTATCGTCTTCAGAGCTATGTAGTTCTGCCTCCTTGATTCCTGAGTTCATGTGGCCTCTACACAGAAGGAGAGCCTGGTTTTCCTTATCTAAATACAACTCACTCCTTACTTCCTATCCGGTATTCTCTTTTATTATTTCCTCATCAGTAGTTATCAGTCTCCCAAATAATCTAGCTAATTTTTAATGCTTATTGTTGACCTCTTTCCCCAAGTTTTTGTAATGTAACCTCCATGAGAGGAAGAGTTACATTTTCTGATTCCAATAAATACTCGTAGACTCCAAGATAAACACTGGAGAATTTTAAGACAAGGGTTGGTTATTAAGATGACCCAGACAGAATCCTACCTTGGGAGAAGGATAGGTGAGAGGAAAGAATGACTTTGGACAAATGCATAAGGTGAGCTGCTGTTTGATCTCCATGTGGAGCACAGCAGGGAGGCGAGTGCTTTCTCTAAGCATTCAGAACTAGACAAGGTTCTGACACAATTGGCTTTCTTCTTGGGCTTTGTCTGATAACTTTGAATAAGGAAGCTCCTAGACAGGAGAAGTCTCAAGAAGTCAGTTGCTCCTGAAACCACCCTCTGTCTCTTTTCACCCTCCCCCACTCTCTGGTTTTCTGAATATTTTAACTACTGTCCTTGGAAGCCTGAAGATCATAATTACCAGGTGATCTCAGGAATATAAATATTTTCTTGTTAAGCAATACTGAAGTGCAAAAAATGCCTCCCCCCCGTCAACATATGTCAGTCAAACAACCAATACTAAATATCTCAGAGGAAGAAAAACCATAAAAGAGTTTAACTTCAAATTGATTTGACAAACTTTAAATCTGCCTATCCAAGTATGTTTCCCTTGTCTACATTCTCTTCTGAGGTTAAAAAAAAAAGTAAATGTAACTGTTCTAGAAGAATCTTCAGAGTTTCACTTTACAATAAATTTAGTTGCTTTTTTTTTTTTTAATTCTAGGGCATTGATTTGAAGAAAGTAAGACATTCAACAAGTGCCCCAACTATGCACTAAACTGGCAGAATTTGAGGGAGCATAATAACTGATTAGTAATATATTAATCATCACAATGAGTAAAGGAGAAAATATTACTATCTTCATGATGCCAAAACATCACTTAAGAAAATTCAACCTTTAGTCCTGTTTTTAAAAATCAGGTTTTTCAAATAACCTATTGAAATAACTGAAAACAATTATTTTGCAAGAAAAAACTAGCATTACATGTTAATATTTTCAACGTTTTAATTATCTCTGCATTAAAAAGCCATCTAATTGTTTGAGAAGTAGCATTTTTGTTTTGCTATTTTTGTCATTAAAATGCTGAATCAAAGACTCAAAAAGATCACACCATATACCCAAGATACAAAGTTATGAACTCAAAAACAAGGAGCCAAACCCATGTCTGTCAGACACCAAAATACATGGTCTTTGCATTCTTCATGTTGCTTGTAGGATCACAATATGAGCAAGATGATTATATTTACCATATTTTTTTTCTAGTGAAGTCACCTAGTTGAACACATATACAATATTTTCAAAAAGCTGGAATGTTACATATATTCACTTGGCATATCATGGTGTTTCATGTTAACTCCACTCAAAAGTAATCTAATGGCAAAGATCAGATTGTGTTAAAGTAATCTAACAGTGATGATCTGATTGTGGTAAGGGTACACAGGAACAGAGTTCAGCTGAACTAATCATGCAGATATCACAAGTTGCTGCCTTCTTCTTCTGCCTTGATGCATATCTAGACTATCACAGTCTCCTTTGGAATTTGGTGTGACTATATAACTAAACTCTACAAACGGAATGGAAGAAGAAGTGTTGTGGATGATTTTCATGCCCAATTGACACAAATATCTTCAACACTATTCCATGTTCCTTTCCCTGCATAGTTGGCCAAACTGGAAATGGCCTTGGAAAGTGTATGTTGATGAAAAGTCTCTATCAGCCTGGATCTCTTCCTCCCCTAAAAGACAACACAACAGAACACCACTTTCTACCTTCCACCTGCTTGTTACTGCTACTGAGAAATAAATACTTTCTTTGAGCTATTTTATAATAGTTGTTGGCCTACATTAACAAGTACAGCTAGATTCCATCATACTTGTTGAACTATATTGAAAGCTAATATTCCCCAGGCTTTGGGCTCAGCATCTCCTCCTCCTCAATATCTCTCTCTCTCTTTTTTTTTTTTTTTTATCACCTTTGGCACTTCTATTTTGTAGCTTTCTTAGTTTCTGCAAAGTTTTCCCTAACCTCAGAGAGGATATTTCATAGCCCTCTAAAATTTTCTCTTTTGGGTTTCAGAAGCATAGAGCATATTAACCTTGTGAACTCTTACTTGAGCAGATACCAGGAGAACTCCATCCCACTAGGCCACCAAAAAAGGCCTGACCTTGACCCTGAATACATTTCTCTACCTTGTTTAAATTTTCTGAGCTATCTTTGGTAAGAAATTTGCCCTATTTCAAGTGTGGATGATGTTTTATCTCTTATGACACCAAACTGAGACTTACTTTCATAGAGAGTAGGTGTTCAAGAAATTTTTATTCAATAGCTGATATCCTTCAGTCCTTAACAGGATTAAAGTAAAATTCCAACACTATACATTTGCATATCAAAACATTACACCCAAAGTAAAGCTAACAAACAAAATCTAAAATATTACACAAAGGGCCAAGAAGAATCGCTGCCTTACTGAACCACAGTCCAAAGCCAATTTGATTCTCTAAATCAAACTGAAATATCCTGGATGTGAAATTCACAGGGTCAGTGAGGTGTCCTCCATTTTTATTAACAGGGCTGGGCAGACACTTGGCTGTCTTTGGCAACTATGGGGAATGCAAAATGTATGGAATGAGCTTGCCCAATGTTGTCTGCATGAAAGCAGTGACAGAGCCTTAGCTTGAATCTGTGCCCTATCAAGAGAATAAAAAGGAAATATTACTTGTCGGTCCCTTATTATTTTGGGAAACGAGGGACAAGGAAGGACAGAAAGAAACCATAAAAACAGCATCTCAAACTATAGTGAAGATATAATCATTAAGCATTAACATGCATTTTGTTACTGTCAATAATACATTTGCATTATGACTGTTAATGTTTCAGTTTTTAGATTTCCTCACAGGAGAGTGATATTTCACTCTTTTGTTTTCATAGCTCTGTGTATCATCCTATCACTCTACTTGAATTTGGTTATTTGTCTGAAAACAAAGGGCCCCTCAGCTGAAAGCAACTGAAAATATGCATCCAGTTCTCATGTTTCTAGCATTTTATTTGCACTCAAATTCCAACCTCAGAATCAACTTTTAGAACATGTTCCCTTTCTTTTCAGACTGCAGCATCCCGTTAGGCAGTATTCAGAATATAAAGACTTTAACCAGTAGCACTTTTTCCTAGTGGAGGGTTTAAAAACACCTACAAACTGCAGTTGTGTCTACAGACAATGATCACACTATACTTCCAGTCTTCATAGTTCATTCTTTTCCCAAAGAGAGCCATTTTGTGTCAATGTATCACCACTTCACCAAATTAAACTCTAGCCATACAATCAACATAACCTCTCAAGCAAGCAAACTAGGAATGTGACTCGTGAATGAAATATGGTTGGCATGTGCACCCATCACTGCACTTCTCAGAAGATGCTCACTAAATCTATTCACTCAACGTTCTGAAATACTAAAATTTTTGTATCCATATGCACAATATGACAATCAAATAGTAGGTGAGACAGCAAGCTTTTTTAGCACACCAGTGTTACAATAAAATGAAGCTTTCTCTCCAAATAGGGACTCACCACAGTGCAGGAACAAGTGGGATGGGATGGTCTCATATTTCAGATCAGTGAGTGAAAGTCTGCAGTACATGTCAGAAGCTGCTTGCACACTACTTCACTCAATAAAACTATATGGATGATATTCTATATATCAGTGGTGTGCAGTGGAAATAAAAGGAGAGCCACAGATATATGGCACACATGGAATGTTCTATTTTCCAGAGTCATTTAAAAATTAAAAAGAAACAGGTAACATTAATTTTAATAGTATATTTTGTGTAAGGCAATATTTCCAAAATATAATAATTTCAAATGGGAACTCTGAATTTTAATATGCATTAATGGACTATTTGACATTTTTTAATTCACACTAATTCTTCAAAACCTGTCATGTATCTTATACCTTTGGTGCATCTCAATTTGGGCTGCCATATTTTAAGTGCTTAAAAATATGGCTAGTGGCTGCTATACGGAACAGTCATTTTTATGTTGGGGCACAACAAAACATGTTCCTCCTTTATGGAATGCTCCCCATTGTCACATTACCCCTCATTTACTTAGCCCTATTCACCTCAGAACTCAGAATTATTTAATACATTTATTGAGCGTGCATGATAGTCTACTAAGCATTCTAGGGGCAGAGGAAAAGGAATGGACTCATCATCTCAGCACAGAAAGGCCAAACATCATTTTCCCAGAGTCATCTGGTCTGATTCCTTGATAGGAACCCGTCTCCCCACCATATGCTTTCGCAGCATACAATCACACATCACAGGACGTTTCCTACTTTGTTTACTATCTATAATATCTATCTTCCTTAATAGATTGCAAAGATCCAAGATATCTGTTTTATTCATTGCTCTATCCCAAAGCCTACCCAGCAGAGTCAGTGCATGACAAAGAGTAATGCACAAACATAGGAGTTGAGTATCAGGGTAGAAGAAAGGCAGAAGGAAGGAGGGAAAGAGGTAGGGAGGGAGGGAAGGAGAAAGGAGAAAAGAAAGGGTGAGCACTGGTGGAATGTGAGACAACACTCTCTAAATATCATTGATGTTCATTAGCTAAATGGCATGGCTGGTCTCTATAATTTACCACTCCTTGTCTTATTTATATGCGGTTCTTTTTGAATTCTTCCAAGCTCCATAGAATTGGTACTTTGTCCCTTGTATTTCATTTTGCTCTTTTCCTGGATTTATTTCAACAATGTTTCAATTCTGGATATGACCTACAGATACGGGTGAAGGAGCTATATATTTTATAGTCACTACAGTAAATTTTGAAAACTTTTCTATGCTGTGGCTATTGTAAGCTACCAGAAGTAGTTGGCTGCATTTCACCATTCTCATCTCACCAAGGATGGACACGGCAGCTGTAAGTACAGAGACAAGCAGCCACCTATTCACTCTTGACTTATTTCATTAGCCGGTCACTGAACTGCTTTTTCGGTGTGTTTCTATTTTTGTCTTTTCATTTATCTAAGCACATATCCTCTATTCATACTAGGCATTTTCAAATATGTTTCAGTCAAGAATATTGAAAGGGTTCATGGTGTATTTTAGGTTTTGGGATTTCTTTCTCCCAAATCCATATTTTATTCACTTCCTTTGTTTCATCAGGCTTTAGATTCAGTTAAGCTGGTCGCTGCTGGAGCCCTCATGCCCACTCACCAGCAATAGGCTCTTAGCATCGGCTTAGGTTTTACTGACTACACTGGGCGTGTTCAGAGGGGACTGGCCACGGACTGTTCAGGTTTTACTGACATGGACATGGAAGCACCACGTGGGTGGTGCAGCTTCTTCCTCCTCTAAGGAGGTCAGGCATTTTCAAAGTGTGCTCCAGGAAGGTGCAGCACACAACACACCAAAAAATTACCAGGAATGCAAATACTCAGGCATCTGCCTATATCTGCTTGGTCAGAGGATCTGAGGACAGGGCCCAGAAATCTGTGTTTTAGGGAGCCCTCCAGTGACTTCATATGCACAGTTTGTAAATACTGCTCTCAGCCCACCTCTTGCCCTACACTTGAGCTGTGTAGTATGTTATCAGATACTAAAGTGAATTAGCCTCATTTTTAGAAGTTCAGTGCAATAATGTGATAGAGAAACATTTAGAAATCACATCTAAATCTTAAGGTTAAAAAAATGAAGCCATAAGTTAAATAAAAATTACAAAGAATGGCGCAAGCATTAAATAAAAACTCTTAAAGCAAAAATCCATCAAATTTCATTGTAAATGGGAAAAGAAGTCACTGCTGCTATTTAAAAATCTACAACATTTCTAAAGTGAAATTCCAAGTTGTCTTTCAGTTTTTGTTTACAGTATTTTTAGATCTTCCTCTGCATGCTATGGTTTCTTTTAGACAAACTGCCAACTTTTTGTATCTGTCATCTGCTTTCGAAAATGAGGTTTCTCATAATTTTTAAAGCATTTCACCATTTCAATTGTCACACTAATGCCTGGTACATCTGGAAGTTCCTATGATAGGATGAATTTAGAATCGACATTTTAAAGCATATCAAATAATTACCAATATTTAATTTCATATTCCTTCGGGGAAAAAAAAAATCCATTAGAGGTTCTACAGCTCTTCTTCCATGCCATACCCTAAATTAAATTTCATATTAAAAAGACGGGATTCTAGGATTTCTCAGGCTTCACATTTTCAAATTTAAATTCAAAAAAGCAGAAAGGAAAGCTATGGAATGAAGTGATTTCTCCCAGGGGTTTATTCTTTTAACTATGAGATAAATGGAGAGTCATAAGGAGGGCGGAGGATGGAGGTACACATGAGTCTGACTGCCCCCCTCATCTTCATTTCTTATGTGATCACATATCGCTCTAGGCTTTCTATTTCAAGCACCAGTCATTTATTTTTCTCTGTGATGCAAAAGCGTTCTTGATAACTGGGATATTGTTTTAATTATTTTTAATAAAAGTCATTTGGCACCACTGAACTTTGGTAGTGTTTCTCCAAAAGGTTGAAATTATTAAATAAAAGTATCACTCCATCCCCAAATTGCAACATGGCTTCAAAAGTTAATTAATGTCACCTTTCTGGAGAACCAGATTGGGCGGGCTGTTTGGGAAGGTAACAAAGAGCACAAACTTGGGGGTCAAACTGTACAGTATGGATTTAACTCTGTCAGTTGCTCACTGTAAGACTTGAGGAAATTCCTTAAACTCCATGTCTGAGCTTTGTCATCTCCAGAAAGTGCACAGGGCTTTATTTAGCTATGGTTGTGAGGGAGGATCAAATGCATCAGTGTCAATAAAGGGTCTAGCATGATGCCTGATACACAGTATCAAATACTGATAGTATTTTATTGATAATACATGTTTTAAAAGATTAATTATTTATGCATAGAAGAACTGGGATGTAGACCAGAGGTGTGAGGAGGTAAGATGATTCACCAGAGATAGAGTAGGGAGCGGCACAGGCAGATCTACTGAAATACACTGCTAAGGGGAGCAGCCTGCAAGACAGGAGAGGTCTGCTGTGCCATATGTGCGTTAGCTCCCTGGCTTGGTTTCAAACTCAGGTCACAGTGATAGCATGATAGCGCTGAGACTTAACCCCTATGCCACCAGGGAGGTCCTATTTTATTGTTATTTTAATAACTGGTTCAGCTCTGAAATAACGTCTTAATAAGAAGTCCTTTCAATTGTGGACCACAATTTTAATATGCTCCGTCACAATGTTTAGCTGGTATTCCAAGAACTTGTCAAAATCAGTGTGGATGTAGGTAACTAAACAAATAAGTGGGTTACCACAAGAAGATTCTAGATTTTGGGAAAGATGGAGACAGGATGTACCAGAGTCCCAGCAGTCACACATTCTACCCACAATGCCCTTCACCTCCTCCTGTGTTCCAACACCACACCCACCAACACAAAACTACCCCTCCCCTACATACACACAAGAGCAAGCCCACCTGTGGGCAGCATGCAGTGTAACCCTGACTACTTTACCCTTTAATGCAGAATGCATGCCTTGAGATGCCATGCAGATGCCTGCCTTTGCTTCTTTTACAACACCCAAAATTTTAGGACATGATATGCTTCAGGTTAACTTAGTCTTTATAACTTTCCTTTCCCCTTATAAATATATAGATACCTAGATATACATTTACTTTTACACATTGCATTATATGTAATGAATTAAAATAAATACACTTATGCATTCCTTTATATATTATGGATGTGTATATGTGCTCATATGTTTAAAATTAATAAAAAATAGTTTATGCTCATTGTGGACAATTTTTCTGGATATAAGAGTACTTCCAGTCTTTACATATAAGGCAATATACACATGCAGACATCTGGTAGAGCATTATACATATTTATTAAGTCTTAGGTAGCAATAACAGCAATCCGTTCTTTTCCTCCTGGGTGCTAAACTAAGAAGTCAAAAGCTGCAGAGAATTAAATGGGAAAACCTCTATTCCTACACTTGTCTTGCCATAGAAAGAAAGAAACTTCTATTCCCCAGAGGGAAAGGATTCCTACTACCAGGAATCCTCTTGCTTACCTGTTCCCAAGAGGAGTCACACTCCTCTGGTAAGTGGAAATGGGAAAGTGAAATGAATGAGGGGAGTCCCCTCTCTAGCATGCCAAAGAAGCCAGGCACTTTTCCAGTCTACCTGTGACATTCACCTGAGTTTAACGGTGGGGGGGAGGGAATGAGTTCAGAGGGACAGAGTATTATAAAGCTGCTACATTGGTGTTCTCCATTACTTGGCAATCCTGCTGGCCTCTAGCTCAGGCTGGGAACAGAGTGGGGCTAGTCTGTGAGCCTTTCTATGTTCTCTGGAAGACCAAATTAGACTCTATTATTTGCTTGTTGCCCTTTACCACATTGAGAAGATTTTCCCAGGTCATTAAATATTCTTTCTTCTTTAACACTATTCAGCATTTCCCCTCTGAAGTGCCATAATTTATGCCCCATTATTGAATGATTAGGTTTTTAACATGTTATCTTTCTGTCAGCAATACAAAGTATCCTTTCTATAGCATTCTGTTCATTACCTGAGGTTGAACTCCATTAAAGAAGACATCTTTATATGAAATGGCTATGTCTACCTACACGAACATTTCAATTTTTGCTTTTTATATATGCAAAGTGACGTTCTTATCCAGAAAGTTTGTGTCATTTAACGTTTCTTCCGGGATTAACTGAGAGTACCTGTTACTGTGCCTCTTTACTAGAATTAAGGGATGGGATTAAATATTTCACCTCTTGTGTCATATTTCACTTCCTGTGACCTTTATATGCTTTAGATAGTGGGAAAAGCCTTGCGCATCCTTTGTTTGGAAGGCACTATTTTCCTGCAGTTTGCCCAAGTGTGAAATACCGTATCTCCTTAAGTCAAGTGACCTAATCTCCTGACATTACAAATATTAGCACTTTAAAACCTGTTTTCAAAACCTGTTGGAAATTAAGACAAAAGCAAACATCATTGCTAAAGTACATTTGAGGGAGGAGGGGGAAAGAACCATGGAAACCAGCAGAGGGATGAAAATGGCAACTAAGAATTAGACACTAGAATAGAACCAGCAATGGGCCAGATGAGGATTGTAATTGGAACCAATTTGACAAGAATTACATGGTGTTCCTTTGCATTTTCATTTTTTTTTTCCCTTTTGGTCACGCTTTTAGGAACACTTGATAAATATTAACCTCCACTCTCTTTTGCTTCTCATAAAATTCTTTGCAAATACCACAAGCAGTTACAACTCTACACAAACACAGTTCAATTTAGGCCACAGGATGGCACTCTGGGTGCATACAAGTGATGAGGTGCTGTACTCCCCCTGGAAAAAAGGCTCTCTGTCCCTGGGGAGGCTCTGAGACACTGCTCCTAGGCGAAGCCCCAAGTCAGCACCTAGCTGTGGGCAGAGGTTACAATGACTAACATTTTTTCCATTCAGCATGTGGGGGTAGGGGGTGACGCAGGGGGCTGTCTCAGGGGTATTTGTCTCCACATCTTACACGTTAGTGAGGGGCTCCTTAGAGCACCTGATCTCAGCCTTCTCATGTAATGAAGATTACACTTTTGGGGAACTAGAATATTCTAGTTGCTTCACAGGAAGCAGATATGTCCCTGAGATGAACACATCCAGAAATGTAACCACTTAAATGTGGATCACATGGTAAAATGCATTTTCAAATCACTGATAGTCCCAAACACCCAAAATAGCAGTGGTGTTGCTTTACTTTAAATATAATTAATATTTCATTGTGTGGGAGAGAGGTTAGCCTGCGTTCAACACAGTGGTAGATAAACCACACAGAAATGCTTTTTCCCATATTTGGGTAACTAAAGTTGTCCTTGTTTTTATAGTTACTGTCATGATTATTGGTTATCATGAAAAGGTGATATAAAAAGTATCCTTAAGCTTTACATACAGAAACTTCTGATGTAATAATCATAACATCAAAAGAAGAAATAAAGGATCGATATACACACCTTGGTAAACTGGGCACATTTAACTAAATATTTAGTAGACTATTAATAATTATAAAAGTAAGTTACATTAAATTATTTTTATGGATCAAAAGAAAGAGGATGGACTTCTCAGACAAAGGTATGGAGTGGAGAGAAAGTAGGTAGTGGTGTGGGCAGAATGCACTCCTGTCAAGGATTATGGGAAAATAATTCAATAGGTAAAGTTTGACAGAAAGATAGAAAATCTTGAATGCCAAACCCAGACACAGGATGAAGACCTTGAGCAGGGAGCTGTGTGACTGAGACATTTTTTTGAGATCTAACAGATCTCAGGACAGGAGAGATTGGATAAGAAAAAAAGTTAGAGGGGAAGAGCAGGGATTGGAGGAAGGAAGATGGGTGCAAGGATATTGCAGGTGACTAATGTAACGGGCTCAGAAATGAGGAAATGGAGAAAAATCTGCAGGTTGGAGAGATACTGGGAGAAATATGGACTGCCCTGACTACTGACAGAGCCTAACAATGCAGCCTTCAAAGTCACAACTACAGATGCTGTAGTTCCTCTGATTACTTTTCCTACAAAATAATATCCTTGGTGGTGTATTTGGTTCTTTGCCCCTTAATTTACATGGCAAACCCTGGACTAACCCAACTGATCCCCAGATATTTGCCCTTCTGCACCCATACAGGTTATCATTGATGGGGATTTCCAACAAGACGGGAGAGTGCAGGCGTATAGCCCTGAGGCAACGCCTTTAGTTGCCCAGATATTTTTTCTACAAGTTTTACTATGTTCTATCTCTACTCTCAGCAAATGCAGCAAGTGTTCTCACATCCCCCACCTTATGTTCATCACATAATAGTAACCTGTTCTCTTTAAGAATCTCTAGAAATTGTGAGATGGATACTTCGCCCCAAATCTAGAAACCTGCTGTGCCTGAACATATCTTTTTCTGCTCTTGTGTTACAATGTCTGTTTTTTTCTGATTTCTTTTAAATACCAAATTTTTTATATGTGCACTGGATCTGACCCTTGCTCCTTCTGAAAGATTCCCTTTTGTATTTTTGGCTTTCTACAACTGACCTCTCTCCCCCCGCTCCCTCTCTCTCTCTCTCTCTCACACACACACACACACACACACACACACACACACACACACCATTCATAACCATCAATGTATGTACTATGTATCAAGTGTTAATGATCTAGGGCTACATCAATTTTAAAACATCATATGCATATTGTAAACCAATATAAACCTAATAATAAAAATTTAAAAATAAAATAAATAAAGGGGTAGAAGACCTACTCTATTGGCATCTTTTGTACCATGCTTTCAAAATTTGAACTAAGATGGAGTTGACATCTTGAGTCAACTCGAATGTTATATGGAATGAGAAAAAATATGAATCAAATAAAGAGCTAATATCTTAAGGAAAACAATCCCATGGAGGTCTAGACTGGACGAGTGAGAATTCCAGTGCCAACTCAAAGCAAACAAACAAAAACTAAAAATAAAACATTCCGCTACCTCGTAATCTTCTTCAGCTATCAACCATAACTCTGTTCCACTTCACAGAAAACTTCTTCAAAGTGTTGTGTATACATAAGTCCTCACTTTGTCATCTTGCAATCATTTTGAAAACACTCTAGTCTTGCTCCTGTTCCCCTTATGCCCCTAAAATTGCTCCAGCTCAGGTCTCAAAGATATCCATGTTGCCAAATCCAAAGATTGCTCTTCAGCCCTCATCTCATTCGACCCTTGGCGGCATTTAATCATGTCATCAATCCTTTCTTCTTGAAGCACTCTTCTCCTGACTTGTGCTATGCCACACTCTGGCTGGAGTTCTTTAGGTTCCTTGATTATACCATCGTGCGGGATTCTCTGTAGTGTGTGCAGTGCTCATCCTTTCCCTGGCCTGCCTGCCTGCCTGACTCCTTCTGTTCTTCAAGACTCAGCTTAAGAGTCACTTCTGAGAAGTCTTTCCATTCCACATGATTTCATGTGAGCCCCAATTTTATTTTTATATTAACCTATCTTTTGCCCCCAAAGCATTGATCACACATTTGATTACGTATACTCGTTTGTCTAATGTGTAAAGAACAAGACTTATATTTATTACCATTATAGACCAATTTTATCTTACTAATATGTCTAGTAATGGCATCATATACTTACTGCTTAGTATAGTAGAAGCACCATAAATAGTTGAATGAAAGAGTTAGATTTTTAGTTGTCTTTGTGATATACTATGTTTGAGATAGAATGAGACAGAGTCAAAACTAAATCCTAATCTTTTAGAGTGGATGATGAAGAAAATGTCAATGGAATACATAGTGCAGGAAAATCTGGAAGTTGACTTATTGGAGAAAAAGTCTCTAGGAGGAAAGACAGTGATCCATTATGGAATATGTTTGATTTGGACTTTCACTGGAACATTTAAGGAAATATAAAGCACACTGATGGAGACATATTGTAGTAGACGCTAGCTTCTTCTCATCACTCAAGCCCTGTCCCATTGTCTAAGAGCAATATGGAAAGATGTACCCTGTCTTATGCTAACATGAAGGAGTGAACACATAGTCCTGATTGTTACTGCTGGTTATTCCATGCACAGCCAAAGGAACAGATGACTGGAATAAAGCCAATGTGTGGATAGTGATGTGGAAAGATAGAAGGAACCTGATTCACTGAATATACCATGATGGATGAATCACCAAACCCTAAGCCCTACCCCTTTCTCCATCTGCTCTTCCTTATTATAACCAGTAAGTTTATCAATAAGCTATTTAGAATTTGGTCATCTATTTTTCTTTTCTTAGCTGAAAGTTTATCAATTGATATGCCTGACACAAGAGCTTGGCAAAATAAGTAGAAGTAAAGCCAAGAAAATGGACAAGCTTACTGAAGGAGTTATAGCATTAAAAGAAAATAGTGGTTGAAATCAAGTAACAACAACAACAGGTGGCTAGTAATCATATCAAAAGAAATAGTTAATTTTTACATAGAATATATATAAATAGGGATAAATGGAAAGGAAAAGCCTCTTACCAAGGTCACTACAATCTATCCTGTTCTTTTTTTTTTAAGATTTATTTATTTATACATACAAGCTGGGGTACAGATTAGAGGCGTGGGGTGGCAAGAGTGTTCACCAGAGACAGAGTGGGGAGCAGGCCAGGCAGATCAGAAATACACTGCTGAGGGGAGCAGCGGGCGATGCAGGAGAGGTCTGCCTCACCATGTGGGATTCTCCCTGGCTGGGCGTCGAACTCGCATCGCGCGCTGCTGTCAGTTCCACAGCGCAGCGCTCAACCATTGTGCCACCAGGGAGGCCCTATCCTGTTCTTAAGAGGAATGATGCCAGTCACACTCAATACTATCATCACAGAAGTGCTCAAAGTAGTTCCCATACCAGAAAATAAGAGCAGATGAAAAACTATTTTTTTAGGGATAAGCTTCAGTAAAATTCTTGCAAGGAATATCTAAGACAAGTCCATTAATTTACCTATAAGTATACATGATCTAACTTTCCATCCTTTTCTCAACTGTTCTGTCATTTATTGAAAGATAATATCCTTTTCTCTAGGCACTGTTCTAGTTACTGGGTCAAAAACAACACATCAGCCCTCAAGCTGATCCCAGAACTAGTCAGGGATGTAGAATAGTAAATGGTATACACAGATGGTTAATTCTGAGACAAATGTTGGTAAAAGTTTTGACACTGTGGCAATTCCATTTAACCCAACATTGATGGCGGTGGGCTAGAGAAGGAGTCTGGGGAAATAATGCCTGAAATGGATAGATAAGAAAGAGGAGAAGTAGTTGGGAAAAGGAGAAAACAAGTTCTCCATAGAAAGAACGGACCAAGGCAATAGGGGATGTACAACAGAGCACTAGAGTCTGAAGCCTGTCTCCTGACTTCTGATCTAGAGTATAGCTATCTGGATCAAATTGATGCTCTAATATAGTGCCCCATCAGCCCACAAAAGACCAATCAGTCTGAACTAGAAAATGAGTGAAAACTGCATATTAGTTATGCATTCTTCATTATTACTTAAGTTAGAGAAAGAACATGCCAAGACACTCTTCAATGATGCCTCAAAGGTACCAGATCTTTCTGTACTCATTTTAAAAAGAGAATGACTCAGATATCGCCTTCTCTGGGATTTATTTCATCTGCTTATATGAAGATCTGTAGACTCTGCCACATAAGGGTATTGTTCTATTTATGAACCAACCACGCAAAGCTGCTGTCTAATTACATTTTATACACCTCACTATAATGCACAATAGGCATCCAGAAAAGGCTTCTCTCAAAGAATATCTGATCATAAGCAAATAACTGCCTCTTACTTTCTAAAATAGAAACTGAAGCAACTGAAACAACTTTTATCTGTGATCAAGAACATCTTTTCCTGATCAGTGGAGTGAGAGTCCAAACAACTTGACTATTTTCCATTCTTCTCAGGCTTTTGATATGTTGATTAGGACAATCTGCTAAGTCCCAATTCTTATTATTTCCTTTGCTGTCTCTCTTATGCTTAGGTAATCAGAAGAAGGAAAAGCCACCTAACCTAGTCATTCCATGAAAGGAAGCACACACTTCACAAAGGCAGCTGCTCTGCACATGCAAACACAAGCTGAGCCCACCTAGCATTGGTGCAGGCAGAGTTCCCCTTGCAAATCTCAAAGGCTCAAGAATTCACCATCTCCTTCATTAGCTAATTCCTGTCTTCAGGATATTCTGACTTTGGAGAAACTTTCTCTCTCTTAGGTCTCGTTCAAATCTATATCCATGGAGAATAACAATTTAGTCTTGGGGACCAGCAAGAAATATCCTATGGGGAGGTTAAGGACATAATAACTAGGTCTTTGGCCTGAAAACACCTTCCCCACTGTTACTGCCATATCTCATAGGACCAAAAAATCTATTGATGGCATGATAACCATTATTTTCTAAATGGCTAAGAAACAAACAAAAAATGTTGACAAAACATAGACTAATGATTTATATTTTTTAAAAAATTCATTAAAAGAACTCCTAAGACTTAGATATAGATTTTGCAAAAAATCCAAACAAAATACATTCTGAACACTTCTTCATATTTGGGTTCCAACTTTTCCAAATCATTTTTTGACTAATAGTCATAAATGTCTATGTTATTTTTCCACACATGAAAACTGCCTGTGCTGAAGAGCTGGCAATGCGGCATTTCTTAAAATAGTGTTCTGCTAGCATCTTGGTGATTTTCCTCCAACTTGTTGACATCCATTCTATGAATTCTTTTATTGATGCTTTTCTGATTTTAGAAGGTTGAAATGGAAGACTACCACACAATGACTAGGAAAAATATTACCTCTTCAAATGTTCACTACATGAAAGATCAAACTGCTTTATTGAAAGGCAGACAATAAATAAACTCAACACACATCACTGATGATGCACACGGCATGGACAGAATGTGAGCCACATCTGCACCTGTGCAGACAATGACGACTCCACCGCAATGGTCTTTGACCAACAAAGACAAATTGACTGAATCTTGCCATCAGTTGTTTCGAGGATGTTAAAATTGATAAAATATTGATAAAAATCTTAAATATGACCAAATTAAATATAAAATATGACCGAATGTAAGCTATTTATTAGCTTATTTGTTCACTCATGTGTCATTAAAATATTTATTTATTGAGTATTTATCATGTGAAAGGCACATAGATAAGGGTCTTGAAGGAATGAAGTAGGTGGGTTGGTTTCTCCAGTACAGACTTACAAATGCATGGATATGAAGTGATATACTGTTTCAGCGTTTATGACTGATAAAAACAGGGATTTCTAGTTTCTCATAAGATATTTGTTGATCAGGATAAACCTAAGGAATTACAATGGACACTTTTACCAAGATGTCATCTGTCCCAGCTGGAGAGACAATAAGCAGAGATGTTTTCTGGAACAAAGACAAACTAGTTGTAAATAATATTTGCTTAAGGTGGAGAAAAAATTAAGTGAGTGGCATTCCTCTGTTTGAATAAATAAAAAGAGTATATAAGTAGCAGCAAGTTGAACAGAAGAGACAGATATCACCAGCCAGTGACACGCAGAAGAAGAGAAGACAAGAGGCCGCTCCTATTTGATACCTGTGGATCTGCCTAGTAGGCTCTGCTACAAATTCTATAACTTGTTTGCCTAGATCCAAAACATGGAAGATGCAATCCTTGCCATGTGCACATTCCTGGTTCATCCCGTCTGTATCATGCCTTTCATCACAGAATCATCACAACTCTTCAGAGGAAGACTTCTGAAATTTAATCTGATCCATTTTAGAAATAAAGAAACTGGGGCTCAGAGACAGAATGCAAATTGCCTAAGAGCATGCCTTTTCCTTCCTGCCATATAGTCTGATCTGCTGATGAAGTCATTTGTTCTTCACTTGCAATGTCTTTGAACCCGAGTCAGTGACAGGAACCTTCGTATCAAATGATCCCATGAGCTGCCTCCTTTCATTGTTTATATTAGGAATCACTGCAGCTTCCCAGGGAGGAAACAAGTTGAGCAGTTTAAAACAAAGGTATGTATATACTTACACAAGAGACACATATATGACACCGATATGACAGGCATTACCTTGACAGTAAGTTTACTAAAGATAAGACAATGATTCTCATCAATTTAGGGACTCCACAGCCCATAGGAAAAGACAAGGTAAAAGTTCAGGTAAGAATGAAGATGTAGAGAACAGTGGAGCACGTGGTGCTTCCTCTGCTGAAGAAATTCAAAGATGATCTCAGGAAAGAGTAGCCTGAATAGAGATTTCTGAGATAATTGGATATTTGTGAGGTGAAAGGAAGGAAGTGTGGTAGAGTGAATATCTATTGATTTTGCCTGCTTATTTATCCTCCTGCCGCTGATAACAATAACTATGATTTCCCAAGGACCCCAGTCTCCTTCACTCTTGTTCCATGTAATTTATTCCACATTTCACTCAGAGTAACACATGTGACATCAGAGCATCCCACCTACTTGGCCATGAGATCAATTTGTTGATGGGTGGAAGATCCTAGGGAGACTAAAGAAACCCATATATGGGCCTTTCATTAAATTAGGTGAGAAAGCATGGCTATCTCTTTTCCTGCTGGAGTCGCCAACAGGCTAGTTTGTAATGTGGATCAGTTGGTTGCCATTTTATAACTGTAAGGATGTCTGTCTGAGTATGGAGTCATTACAGAGGAAAGAAGAACTAAAAGAGAGTGAGATCAATCACTGACAAAAGTAATTTGAATATCTGGATCCAGCTGTGCCTGAAGCTGTGGTAAGTCTACATCAATAATTTGTTGTGTGCATCAATAGTTTTCCTTTTCTACTAATACCAGATTGAGCTTTATTCTTTTTTTTTCTATTGTCTGCATTTCCAAGACGTCTAATGAAAAGGGGTCACATTTGAGAAGAAAAAGATTTGGAGGAGCCAAGAGGTAAACTATTATGGGCTAAATTGTGTTTCTTCAAAATTCATATGAAATGTCCTAGTCTTCAGTACTTCAAAATGCAACTGTACTTGAAGATATGGTCTTCAAAGGGGTAATTAGGTTAAATGAGGTCCTTGGATATGATTGGTGAGCTGACAATAAGAGGAGAATAAGACATAGAAATGGACATAGGAAGACCATAAGAAAGCACAGGAAGATGATGGCATTTATAAGTCAAAGAAGGAGGCCTGGGGTAGAAATCAAACCTGCTGACACCTTGATCTTAAGCTCCCAGTCTCTAGAACTGTGAGAAAGTGCATTTCTGTGATTTGAGTCAGACATTTCTATTATGAAAGCTTAACAAATAGATGCAGGCTCCCAAAAGGAAAGATTGCCAAAGACAAAGGAAGCAGGTTGTCAAAATGGGTATGTTTAGAAGCAAAATGGGTATGTTTTGAAAATTCTAAGAGGCAGAAAAGTTATAGTGTGAAATCTGTTCAAATGGGCACAAAAAGTGGAGGGGGCTTATGTTGCCTTCATCACAATTAATTTGTTTCATTTTCTCCTCCTTTACATATAACCTCTTTGCCCATGATGGGGAACAAGCCATGGTTCTGAGTTTGGAGACACTGTGACTCAAGTCTTCAGATATCTATTTGTTTTGAAATGTATCAGAGACTCGCCTTTGCCAAATAGAATCAACCTTTCTTGCTAACTGCAAGGAATGACCCTATTTCATGAGTCCCACAACTGCCATGTGTAGAGTCTAATAAAAGTGTGGCATTTCAAGTTGGTCTCTTCAAGTAGCTTGGCTTCTAAAAAATGGGTTATTGTTGATTTTTGCTTCAAAATGGCAAAAGGTTCTATTTTGTCTGTACACAGCAGAGTTCTGATGAAACCAAGTAGAGTCTGGCCTTCAAACAATGATGAACAGAAAGCCTCGATTGTTGAATCTTCAGGAACGTCCCAGCCTCAAGGACACATTCTTCACTGCTATCATAATGAAGTCCTTCAGGTCTGGGATTTGAGAGAAGAGTGAAAATGAAGGATGATCCAAAAACAAAGGATGAGAAAGAACAAATTTCTGGAAAAGGAATTTTAAAAATTGGATTTGTTTGTCCTTAGTCTGGGTCTGAGGACTCATTACTGACTAAATTCCTCATGTTTCATCTGGATACACAAAGACAGAGCTGGAGTTGGTAACTCAAGGGAACCAGTCTCCTGTGTTATTTCTAACTCTCCACTTATTAAAGTTAGACCAATGCTATTTTCTCTGGACCAAGTTCTATCAGAGACATTTTAAAGTGCTCTTTACTCACTTGATAGAAAGCATCTGGGCATTCTTGAGAGTTTTCATGGATTTTTACCCATGCTCATAAAAAATCCATGAAGTCCTTTTTTTTTTTTTTTGAAGTACCAGTTTACTTTCAAATATAATTGTTTATTAATTTTAAGATCATTCTATGAATCATGTTCTCCACATCAGACTGCCATGAACACACTGAGAATTCCGTGAAGTCAAAAACAATTTTTTTAAGAAATTATACTTCCTCCTCATTCACTGACACTAGCTGAGATATTTTCTGTTGAGTCACTATAAAAATGACTCCTAAATACTTTTTTATACTTAGGTGAAAATGAAATCAAGTGTTTTTCTCATGTTAAGTGAATACCTTACATGTTAACAAGCATTTTCTTATTTTTATAATGCAAAAAAAATTGTTAAGCACAATTTCACTCTCCCTAATTGTCATAAAGCTTGATTTGCTTTTAGAATGAAATACAATAAATTCATAAACAGCCATCAACCCAAGGCAGGGTTGAAATTCTAGTGAAAATGAAGACCCTCTTCATAAATGGATATAAATTTACAGATAGATCAAAGTTTTATGCCCTCCATAATATATATACACACACACACACACTTTATATATATACAGTATCTATATATTATGGAAGGCATTACATTTTATATATAGTATGTGTATATATGTTATGCGTGTATATATCTATATCTATATCTATAACTATATCTATCTATCTATCTATCTATCTATCTATCTATCTATCTATCTATATATATATATATATATATATATATATAGTGAGCTATAAATGAAAAGTAGACAATGAGGTTGGGACATTATTTTGCCAGAATTCACAGGTATACCTATGTTATGATTTTCTATTTTAAAATGAAATTTGAGTAAGTCTGCATGAGCAGGCAGCCAGCTGCCGTTTCACTGACTTTTAGAAAAATATTTATCTAATTCCTACACAAACAGCAAGGTTAGGGCATTTATGGTCCACCTTCTTTAGCAGGCTTCCAACCTCAGAACTCACAGTGATGTTCTCCCTCCCTGAACGCATAGAGTATTTATTGTTGCAGTCACTGATCTGGCACTTAGCATATGCTACCTGGCAGTGTTAATTATCTTTGTTATGTACATGTCCTGTCTGTCCAAGGAGCTGAATCTCCTTGACTGTAAGGATAATATCTTGCAGCACTTTATTTCTCCAGCACCTAGAGCAAAAGTACTTTGTGAAAATAGATTTTCAACATGTTTTTGGATGATGGTGGTGATGGTGCACTAAAAGAGAGACATTATTCAATTTGTCCTATGACACCAAGCAACTTGAAAATTCCCTGCTATAACCTACCATAAAACCTTGAATACTGTAGTTACTTAGCACATATTTGGTAAATTTTAAGCAATTTTCTTTCAGTCCAAATAAGCTGGTATTCAGCTATTAAACCAATTCATAGTATATTTCTGTATATAAGGTTATATATAGGTTAGTCTTTTAGCAGGCACATACTCATTAAATATTTTTGTCAGTGGTTCTCTATCCACACTTTATATCAATGCTGCCTTCACAGCTTCACTATATGAAGAACTCAGAATCCCCACCAAGATCTAAACCATCAGAATATTTGGAGATAGGATCCTATAACCTGCACTGAAAAACTCTCTCTCTCCTATGATTCTGATATGCAACCAATACTGCAAACCATTGAAATCCTACTCAAAGACTATTTTCGCGCCTAAGTCCAGCCTTATTTTTCCATTTCCTAAACATTTTCCAGACTTTACATATAACTTAAGTCATACATGGAATAATGATACACACAAAGGAGAGATCAACATTCTGTAATTTGTGTGTCTAAATATTTACATATTTCATTTCCAACACTCTCTTGTAAAAGACATGAAACAGCTTTCGAAATGTTTGAAAATAAAATAAATATCAATGGAATTGAAGTTTAAAAACATAAGATTTGATAAAAATAAATCACAAAGAGTTGAAAGGCACACGTATTAGGATGTTTGCAAACCAAAATGCGCAGAGTCCTGTTCACAGGCTGAAGGCTGACCATGGGTTTATTTAAGCTTACATTTCCTAACATCCAAAGCAGAGAGAGAAACATAGGTGCTTAAGCGTTTGTACAGAATAAAAGCAATGCATTTTTCTAGATACTTTATGTGTTCTTATAAAGAAGAAAAATGGTTACCTGTGATAGACAACATCCCCCACTGAGCCATTGTTACAAACAATCAGGTATTTTCTTCCACCATTTCCTAAAGCGTCCATCAGTATGGTCTGCTAGCATGATGACAAAACCCAATTCTGCAAGAGCAGTTCTACACGGAGCATAAATTGTGCAATTATTCAGAAAGCAAATTTTGGAAAATGGGTGCTCTTCAGATAGTTTTCTGTAAATATTTTTCTCTGGACTGTGTTTCTGATAATGGTTTATAAACATTTAATATGGTCTTCAAACATGCACACACAGCCCAGTGTGTCAACATTCTCTGTTACTAATTATTTTCTTGACCTTCATCTAAACAGAGGAATAGTTCTGGCCTTTTTATTAAAAATAAACATTTAAATTAAGGCACACGATTGAGACTACTGAAGCACCATTGCAGGTGGTAAATGAGAAAAGTTTCATGTAGACTGGGTCACTGTTTTTTTTTTTTTTTTTTTTTTTAGGAAGCCATTCTGAACCAGTTTTAACATTGGAATAAATGTATTTATTTTGTTGTATAATCTGAAATGCCCTACAGTTGATCTATGCAGTGAATTATTTGTGAAATACAAAATTTCAATAAAACTTCTATTGTGTTCACTCTTGCTTTCCAAACCAAAGTCCAGAGGGGAGGGTTACTTTCAACTCACCTACAATATCTAGTCACGTCTCATAGATCTGCCTTCAACAAATATATTGACTCTGAGAGGTTAAACCAAAAGAACAGAATCTGGGGGCCTCCCTCGTGGCACAGTGGTTAAGCCCTGCGCTGTGGAGCTGTCAGCGGCAGCTCGCGAGTTCAACACCCAGCCAGAGAGATTCCCACATGGCGTGGCAGACCTCTCCTGCCTCGCCCGCTGCTCCCCTCAGCAGTGTATTTCTGTCGATCTGCCTGTTCTGCTCCTCACTCTGTCTCTGGTCTGTACCCCAGCTTTTACACATAAATAAATAAATCTTAAAAAAAAAAAAAAGAACAGAATCTGGATACAGAAAGAAGACAAGTTGTAAAACAGAAGATTACCGGAGAACTGAATCTTTGCCTCCCACCACCCGCTGGCTGTATGACCTTGAACAAATTCATCTTTCTTCTTAGGCAAAATTAGTTTTACTCTATTTCACCATGTTGCTTAGCACTGTTGCTAAAATTAAATGTGAGAATGTCACTAAACAATTTTTTTGTAATGTATAAAGTGCATGCTAATTGCAGGTATCTGTTTTTCCTTGGATTCCTTAAGAACACTAGAACAGGTATTGAAGAGGAAGAGCTGAAATTTGAGTCGATGGGAAGAAAGCAGCTGCCTCTCATTCCACACATACAGGGAGAGCTGGTCTCCACTTCCCTCCTCACTCACGCACAAGAAGGTCCTGGTGGCTGTGTTTTCTCAATCTTCGCCTTACTACTCCAGTTCTAGGCATAAGGAAGACGACATAATTGTTTTAACATCCTAAGCCTAGTGTGCTCTGTTCTTTAGTTTTCATTTGCTGTGCTTCGCTATTTAGGTTGTACTTAGGATTTACTGTGCAGCTTACAGACACTGGCCTTCCTATCTGTCTCCCAGCTCATTCCCACCGGCGGACTGTGAGACCCAGGAAGGCAGGCACCGGACACATGTGGGCCGTAGCTGCCCACTCCGACCTTTCTCAAGTGTGCAATGAGACACAGTCGGCATTCAATAAAGAGCTGTGTCGAGTTTCTCACTCATTTGCTCACACAGGACTAGTATTATCATCTCCCTGTATAATTTGCCAAGGCAATGAATGAGGCTAACACGTGGCCACGCAGAGATGTTTACGCAGTCCCATATTGCTCTCTTGACGGATCTGTCACAGACCCTATAGAAAATGCAGCAATTCTCCCTGGGATAGGTACTGCTCCTACAGCTCTGTACCACACATCGATTCTTATCTGATGTAATAATCAAATTGGTTTTATACATGCGAGCAGTAAAGTAAAACGAACAATGTGCTTGGTTTGACTTAGAAAATGCTGTCTTAATTATTTTTTAACTTTATGGTGCCTATAATTTTCTAACAGAGTTTCTAAGATGTCCACAAATTTGATTCTTAGCTTCCCATGAGTAGAGTCTAGTATTATTGGTTAATAGAATTTTATAGTGATTAAAGCTATGTCAAAAAATGTTTTTAAGAAAAACATTTATTTTTCTCATACAAAGATTCAAGAGGTCTTATCGCCATAAACTTTAATGAAGAGAAGCCATTCCAGGGCCTCTTCTGCAGCAATGATTTTGGGGCAAACAAATGTTAGCATCGATATCGGTATAGTTCAAAGGCCTCAGCAAACATCTACCTGACCCAAACCCTTGCATTTCTGAGGTCTGTCTGGCCTGATTTGGAGGTATGGCGCTCCTCCTAAACACTCAAATAGTATCTCCTTTGTGTGGAAAAATAAGATTTCATGCACAATCAAGTTTATCTACCTCAAATCAATAAAAGCATTAAAACAGATATAAAAGAAATACAGTTAACCAATTTAAATATTATTGAAAGTCTTGTAGAACTACAGATATGCTGAATGTGAAATTTCCTAGTTGAAAGGTGTGTTGAAAGCGGTTCAGGCAACACTGGAGAGCTTTGAAACGATGCGCAGCCACTTATGAAAACTATTCAGGTGCTTTCCCTAATCTGAAAGGGAGTGCTTTTTCATAGCATTAGTTTTATAATGAGCCTTTTCAGGCAAATTTCAAAGGGTGCATGGTTCACATACTTTAAACTAAATTCACTCATAATTTAGCATCCGACAAAAGCTAATGCTTAATTGTCTCTAAAGAGGCTATAGAAGGAAAACATTTTCCTTATTCACAAACATAGAGCTAAACAGTGGGGCTCCCTCCCATTACCTCCCCTCCCTAATGTTCATAGGAACAATGATTCTCTAAAGAGCTGGCCATGAGGATACTGGGAACCAGATGCCAGGCTGACTCAGGAGGCTGAGACCCACTGGCTTTGTTCAACGGAGCTTGCTATGCCTGGTCTAAACTGGCTCAGGGAGGCTGCAGGAGATGAAGATCTGAAATCTCTGTGAACACAGGATATCCAGTAGTTTGCTATTGGTTGACACCTTGAGACCAGTCAATACATTTGTGGAGCTCCACCCAACTTTCTCCAGGGCCAAAGGGAGAGAGACTCTGCTTGCCAGGTGGTCTCAGTTATCACCCTGCTCAATAGTTCAGACAGACAGAAAAGCCAGGGGCTAGGCGTTCTAACCCTTCTTCAGCTATTCCCTACATAATTTTGGACAAGTAAAGGAAACTCCCCACTGCCTCATCTACAGAACAGGGCTAAAGGTGGCAAAATGATCTAGGAATCTAGTTGAGAGTTAAATGAGCTCAGGTATATGAAAGTATCAGAGCAATGTCAGGCTTGTGGGAAAAAGTCCTATCTCCTGTAAGGGTTCCATTTAATAAGGGTAAAAACAAAGCCCCCACTCCTTCCCAGCAGGTAGGTTTGGGAGGCTTGAATAGATAGTTGCTATGGGAATCAGACCGTAAGACTGATCACCAGAACAAGGAAAATCATCCCAGCTACAGGAATGCAGAAGCAGAGGCCACGAATTTCTTTGCAAAGGCCAGTGCCTGAGACCAGACATCCCAGCAGACAACTGGTGCAAACTGGCACCCCAAGCTAGAAAGCCAAAGAGTATAAGAGAGAACCTTAAATGTTCCCTCCTGTGCAAACCTTCCCTGCCTCACCCACTGCTCCTCTCAGCAGGGTATTTCAATGGACCTGCCTTTTCTGTTCTCCACTATGTCTCTGGTGAGTTCTCTCACCCCCACACCTCTGGCCTCACCCCTAATATTTCTCTCCATTACACCTATATATGGATTGCTTTTATTCTTATAGTTGTTATTGTATCGTAAGAGTAGAAATTCTGAGCTCTCTGCCCGCCTGTGTTTATGCTGGCAACCTCTTGTCCTTTTTCTTTTTCCTAATAAACCTGCCCTTTTGAATACCAAAAAAAAAAAAAAAAGAATATAAATTCTTAGTCTCTTGGAAAAGCGACAACCTATCTCCCACTTCATTCATCATTGTCTCTTTCTTGAGTGTCTTTCCATTAGTGCCATCCCTTCGTGAAACTCTGGCTGCCCTATTTTTCCTTGTATACTAGAACTTTTACCAAGTTTAAGGCACACGTGTGTTCCCAGGCGCAAGGAGCTGGGGAAAGAGAATCCTCTGCCCTTTAAGAAACTGTATCCAAGGAGATGCAGCGCCATTGGAAAAACAACATATTAAAATACAATGATTTGAGAAAGCCCTTTTGCAAATGATGAAAACTTTTGAAACAATCCAATCTTGAGAAAACCAGAGATAAACAAACAGGAAAAAAAAGTATAAGAGGAAAAAAAAGATCTCGCTCTCATAAACCTTTTAAAATCTCGAGTAATTTTCACAATTGTGACACTTGGCACAGTTTGATAGTATCTTTTATTGATTCTCAGGTTTTAAGACAATAATCATTACATTATTATCTGCAGCCTAAGCAGTGTAGCGTAACCTCCTAATTAGGATAAAAAACAGAGCCAGGCACAGCCCCAGCAAGTCACAACAAGTCAATATTTTTAATAAGGATTAATTAAAAAAAAAAACTCTACAAGGTTGTATTAGCAGCAGTTCTGGTATGTCTATTGATTAACAGTTGGCATTACATCTCATAAAGTGCTCATTATGTAAAGCATCAATCTAAGTGCGAGGTTTCCCCCCTTTAAATACTATTGATTTGCTTTGAGGTGTTTTTTTAAGCACAGTTTGGGAACTGAGAAGATTGAGAATTACATTATTCATTGCCTTGCAGAGCGACCAACAGGAAATGACAGAGTACTGAGGTCTCTCATAGCTCCCCAGAGCTGGCTTCTACTGAGGGACTTCCCAGAGGGGCAGAGGAAATTTCCATGACCACATGGCCAACCAAGGGAATCAGATTTTTAACAGGCATTCTCAACTCCTGTGCAGAGTATTGGTTCAAGCTGCCATTTCCTGAAGGAGGATGGAGTTATTTTCCTGCCCTGAAATACTTATTTGCATGTTTATTCCCCATGCCCACTATTTCTTTTATATATTTATTTATATGCAAATAAACAACAATGCCCTTTGGAAACCACCTCCCCTGCCCTTCTGCGGACTGCAGCGTTAGGAATCTGCAGAAGACAGCATGGCCACAGGTGCCTGCAACTCATGAATATGCAGCTCTGACATTTGAAACTCTTCAGCAGATTTCACAGCCCCTTTCTTCATTGACACCAATTCACTCCCAATCACAAGGGTTTTCAAGTAAACAACGTCGGTTGGAAGCTGCCGCAAATACTTCCTGAAGTAATCTCAGTCCTAATCGCAGTCCATCCTTCTTAAAAGATTGCAGACTGATTTCCTGAATAATATTTTAAATACGAAGAAACCTCCATTCTTTTTTTACTTTAATAATAATAAAAAAGCCCACGTAGTCGATGCTAGGTGGCAGTGCTGTGTAATTAAAACTCCAAAGGATTCCTCCAGAATTTGTGACTCAGGCCACCTACTTTTCTAAACACAATCCTAAGGTATAATTATGAGTAAAATACATTAAGAATTCGTGGTTCTTTCTTAGAAACTCATTAATAAGTCATGACAAAGCCTTTACCACTTGAAGGTCAGTATTTTTTCAAAAAGAACCTAAAATAGAATAAATCTAAATGTATATGTTATGCATTTTAAGTGACCAAACTAGGTAATACTAATACTTTACCAGGAAATGCATTATTTAGATAAAACAAGCTATACTTTCCTGTCATCTGTGATATCATGCATATCTTAATTTTAGGAATCCTTCATGAGTTACCTCATTGATGGGAGAGTCTAGAACACCTGCCACCTAGCTGCCATACTGAGCATTACCAGGTATCATTCATTCATTCATTTATTCCAACTACAAAGACCTAGTAGACAGGATGTATTGTCAGTACACCATTGATTAGTGTATTAGGCCTACTACAGAATACATGATGAAGTAAGCAAAAATACATATTCATAGTCTTCAAGCTCAAGGATAGGGGATAGGGGAAAACTAAATAGCAAATAGACAATACAGAACCTAAGTGCCAGGCTTGCAAGAGGGGCAGGTCTTGGTCCTAGCAGTCTGGACAATGGGAGTCATGGGTCAGGACAGCCTTCAATGGAGACTGAAAGAGTTTGAGATTCCTTCTTCCTTCCAGTGAAATCCTTTCTCATAAATGACCTTCAGAGGAACAAAAAAAAAAAATCTGCCCCCCATGTGCCTTGTCAAAACTGAATTTCCTCCCACAAAGTGAGTGACAAGAACACAGGGCTAGTTCCAGTTCTGAGTGGGGACTTTGGGATGTAACCACCCTGGTTTCTTAGTTTCTCATTCTGGCTCTACTGTTCACTAATGTGTGCCATTGAGCAAGCTGCTCAACCCATCTGTGTCATTAAACAGCACAACTCTGGAATATCTCCTACAATTATGGTGTCAATGGGTACCAGTTCTCCTGGAGGTGATGACAACCTCACCTACAATTTCTAAGTTAGATTCAAGGTTCTAAAATTCGAAATTCTAAAATCAGATTATGGTGATTGAATTGCACACTTGAAACAGGTCAATCCTATGCAAATTTTATATCAATAAAAATGTTATACAAAGAGATTGAAGATAAATGAACTGTGGTATAACTATACCTAGAATACTAAGTAATACAAAAAGAAGCACTCACTGGTAGATGAAAAGAAAGGGAACACATATGAAATACTTTGGCTCGTGTATGTATTTTATAAGTATTAGCTCATCTCTTGGCCCTGGGATGAGAGGTTATATGATCTTGGAAAAGTCACATGTAACAATCAGAAAGCCTCTTGAGGGCGCAGCTCCTTTTTAATGTGAAGACACTGGGATACATCCCACTATGATATAGTTCAGTTCCAAGATTACTCTATATCCTGGGAAATGACTTCTGAGTTTTCTCAAGCTGGTACTGCAGGGATTCCCTTCAGGTGGGGTACAGGCTCAGTGTGATTGCAGTCTGGGCTCTGCTGCCACCTTCAGTTAAATATACAAGCTCTTTTCCACCAAAAGATCCAACCATACTTTCATGTTTATGGAGCTGGGGCTGCTTTTGAGTTGTGGAAAAAGAATGGGAATATCACACTATAGAATAGTGGTCCTCAACTCTTGCAGTGTATGAGGGTCACCGAAGGCACCTTTGGAAAACACCGCAATAACCATGCCTTACACTAGACCAATTAATTCAGTCTCTGGTGGCGCCAAAATATTTTTTCTCAAAAGCCACTCTAGTGATTTCCACTTACAGTGAGGGTTGTAAACCATTGCTAAGTTAGTCCCCAGCAGGCCAAAATGATATTCATTTAGAGTGATCAGAGAGGATGAGTTACCAGTTAAACTGGGTCTTGAAGGGCAGTAAGAGATGTATGTCAAGATGTAATGAAGGGAAAGGATTTTTAGGGAAATTCTCTGCTCCATCTCATTCTAGAAGATAAAGCATGCCTAGAGAGAACCATATAAATAATCTACAATAGAAGCAGAAAGAAATATGTTCTGAAGGGATGGTAGGCAATCAAAACTCAGGTCAGGAGATTGGCAAGGGAAGGGAATTACAATGAAAGGGAGAAGAAAAAATGTACTGCTGTGGTTACAGCCTAGTGCAATATGGAGAAAGGCCCCTAGCTAAGATCTATGTCTGCATGATGAGGTAAATCTGTCTGCAGCTAAGTCAACTTCAGTATATCCATCTTATGCAATCAAGGGACCCCTCAGTCTTTCTTCATCTGATCCATGTGGCTCCGTACCTACTGCCAATCTCCAATCCAGCCTCAGGGTCAATCACTGATAATCAAATCAGAACATTAAGTCTACTTCATTGGATGCCTCACAAATGTTTTTCTTCTGTTTTTAGAGGGATAAAGATAGCAAGAGAATACTATTTATAAAACTAAATAGAAGACTGTAATAGGGATGTTGATGTGTTGATGTATAGACAAAGAATAAAGCTGACCAAGATAAAAAAGGAGAAGAGTCTTAACATTTTGTGTCTCTGAATATAAGAAATGAGGAAGAGTTCTGAAGTATAATTTTTATTAGCACCCACAAAGTTGCATCTGACTCTGGATAATTAAATATAATGACATGAGTATAGTTTCCTCATGCCTGTGGAGTCCCATCAGGAAGAGGTATGTTGCAGTCAATCCCGCATCAGCTCAGAAATGCTGACTGCTAAATTGTTAGGGATTGGGTGAGCTGACAGACACCATACTGGTCATGGTGGAATTACTTGCATCATCATAATTAGCAAATGTTACAAATCAGGGATCCCTCTATCCCAAAGTCAGATTTATTTATTTATTTATTTATTTATTTATTTATTTATTTATTTATTTAAGATTTATTTATTTATACACACAAGCTGGGGCACAGGCCAGAGGCGTGGGGTGGCGAGAGGGTTCACCAGAGACAGAGTGGGGAGCAGAACAGGCAGATCAGAAATACACTGCTGAGGGGAGCAGCGGGCAAGGCAGAAGAGGTCTGACACGCCATGTGGGAGTCTCCCCAGCTGGGCGTCGAACTCACATCGCTCGCATCGCGCGCTGCTGACAGCTCCACAGTGCAGTGAGCAATCGCTGTACCTCCAGGGAGGCCCCAAAGTCAGTTGTTAAAGTTGTTACCATATTTACAAAACTCTAAAATAAGCCATATAGACTATGATAGGAATGGTATTCCCTGAGATTATCACGCAAATTTGCCTTTGAGTCAAGTCAATCAACATTATGAACCAGCATCCCTATATTCTGACGTTTATTTCTAAAATAGTAGGCCTGATGATCAACTTCTATGGGGGAAAAATATTCCTTGCAAAAATAGAATAGAGGCCAAGTTGGCAAAAAAAAAAAAAAAAAAAAATGGTTACCAGCTATGCTGTAGGTTTCAAACTCTATAACACCAGATCATTTTTGTACAAATTTCATCTATTAAGACCCTACATAATTCAAAACTCACAATTCAACTTGTTTCCCCAAAGGAATATAGTTAGTTCTGCAACCAGTAGTAGCTGATGTTATTCCCACTTTTAATCAGAAACAATTTTAATTGTTTCTAATATTTCATAGAGGATACTATTCCCAGTTAACAATACAGGGTATATGTTTGTTGTCCTATCTTCCTCACAAAACTATCAAAGTTTAAAGTACTTTTCAACAGGAGTGAATAAATACCTGGATGGCATGGTTGTAACGTACAAAATACACAGCAACAGTGGGCAGAACAGTGACACAGCAACAGTTATTAATAATGCACATAATGGGCCTCCCTGGTGGCGCAGCGGTTAAGTGCTGTGCTGTGGAGCTGTCCGCAGCGGCGACGGGAGTTCGACGCCTGGCCAGGGAGATTCCCACATGGCGCGGCAGACCTCTCGTGCCTTGCCCGCTGCTCCCCTCAGCAGTGTATTTCCATTCATCTGCCTGTTCTGCTCCCCACTCTGTCTCTGGTGAACCCTCTTGCCGCCCTATGCCTCTGGCCTGTACCCCAGTTGTATGCATAAATAAATCTTTAAAAAATAATAATGCACATAAAAAAGTAGCTCAATGTTATCAAAATAAGTATTTGAAATTGCCAACTAAAGTAGCACTGCTGGTGGTAAAGGTTTACAATTCATCTGGAATCCCAGATTTTAAATGGCAAATCTCCACTATAATTTTTTGCTATTTGAGGGAGTCGTAAAATTATTCAAAATGTACTATCTCAACCTCGCAGACAATGTGACATCCCAGTCACAAGAGAAACTTGGGACCTAGTACAAAATGCAGGTTCTGATCCTATACTTGTGACCAGCAACCCAGATACCATCAGGAAACTCTGGTGTTGGTAGAAAACTTGGTCCACTTAAATACTGATGTCGTTTTTCTATCTTTGGAAAATCCAAGCTGGAAAATCCTTCAATGAAAGGCTTCAGCTGATATAAAATGAAGTTGATTTATTTTATACAGTTTTTCAAGTTTAACTTTGTATAAAGCAAGTGGACTTGAAACATACTTCATCATGAGGGAAAAGGTTCAATAAGCCATGGTACATCCCTGTGCCAGAGGCCAGCTACCACTTTGCACCTTATCTGTCTTAAGAGGCTCTACAGGAAAAGCATTGTATCTGAAAGATTCATGCCACACCTCGTTTTAATCATGGACACAATAACCCCCATCTCTTCAAAGTCATTTAGCTGTGAATTTTCAAGAATACATCAAGTAGATTTTCTATGGGCCCATCTGTGCGGCACATTTATTTTCTGTGACTGTTTTGCTGAGCACAATGAAAACCTTGACTACTAATGAACAGGGACCCAGAGAATGGCATGGCTGCGGCTGCTGCTGTGGCTGCTGCTCTCGATGAGAGGAAAGAATCTTTTTCACCTGGAGCTGCGGCCCCAGGTTTGTTGAGCTGCAAAAGCTTTTCAACCAAAGTCTTAGAGTTGAGCTCTTTCTCTTCTCTCTCATCTACTCCACTTGAGTAATTTCTAATATGTTCTTCCTGACTAAAGAGTCAAAAAAACAGCTAAAACAATCTTTTCAACTGTTTTCAAATCAACATGTTAACTTCGGGTTCCAAGTAATACACATGTCTGAAACAATTAGAAGGAAGGGCTGAGTGTGGAAGCACTATAAATTTAGAGGTTAAACATTTGGGTTTTGGAGACCTGATTCCATCACCCTCAGTTTTATTATCTCTGAAATGAGATTAACAAAATTTACCTCATGATGTTGTGATGGGAGAAATGAGAACATGCATGCAAAGTTCTTAGCAAAGCAATGGCAAATGGTAAGCATAATCAATCAATTATATATATGGCATATATCTTTTATAATATGACAATACAGAATCAATCTAGTATCAGCTATCATTAGTATTGCTAACAAGAAAAAAACAATCTGATATTATCATGACCACTCAGTCTATGCATAAGGCTGCTAATAATGAATCACTTTCTTGTGAGATACTCCATGTAGAGGAATATCCACTGTTCCCTGGGATTGCAGGGTTTTGAGATACAGGGTAAGTTATGCTCTTAAGTAAGCACTGGATGCAAAAATTAATTCTTGTTCTGTTATCATACTGATCAAAGAGTGAGGAAAACACATTCCTGAGCCAGGCACACTTCACCACAGCATTGTGAATGATAAATATATTTCCAAGAATGCTCACTGTATTATGGGCTAGTGTATCTGTTATGCCCAAATGTAGTAGAGACAATTATTCTGAGTCGAGAGATACCTCAATGATGGATGATGATCAAATCATCTAGTTTTACCAACTCATATAAAAAATGTTTATAAAACTTTGTAGAATCCTATCCTCAGAGTTAGCCCCCTGTAGAATTTATACATCATCACACAAATTTTATCCTATTGCTTGAAATGGTGTAAATTTTTAATGTTCATAAAGCCTAAGTATGCAGCTTATAGTTTTAAGTTAGATGCAGCAGTCACTGTCAACTTTTTTTTTTTTCTGTCAGAACACTGGTTTAGCCAAAGCAACATTGTGAGAAAGATACGTTTTGTGTGTGTTTGAAGAAGTAAATCAAATGACAAGAGATTATTTCAAGAGAGAAACCAAAGTGGAATCTTACAGAGCTTCAAAAGTCCAGAAGGCCTGTGTCCTCCTCTGAGTCTCTTTGACAAAATTGCCTCAGGTATTTGCATATTCTTTACTTTCCAGAGTATACTGTTTTCAGCATCACGTTAGTTATCTAAGTTTATCAGATGGCAATATACAGAAGGAAAAGTAATATATTCTCATTATGTCTTTTCTCCCATAATGTCTAGCATACAATTTTGTTTGGGGTGTTTGTTCCAATATGCTGTAACAAAACTGAATTGAGGTGTGAACTATAGTGCTCAAACTTCATAGAAAAAAGTGTGTAGAGGCAGGCATTTAAAAAGGCAATGAAAAGTGCAAACAGATTAGGCAAGTCAATAAGGAGTATTAACAAAAGGGAAGTTTAATTCTTGAGTAGGAAAAATATTCTAATATCTAGATCTGTGTTTTCAAATATGGCTGCTTCCTCTCAAGCATGCAATCATTCATCTTACAAATCAGAGAGAGGTACAGCAAAGTGTGGTGTGCTGACACACATCTGAAGAGGTGTGAACCTGTACCTGAGTCACAAACAGTAGGACAAGCCAATGTTACCTCAATTAAAAAAAAAAAATACAAGGCAGTTGCCAGAATGGAAAGTTGGGGAGTGTTTCTTGATTCCACACAGAGATTTATAGGAGTAAAGAAAATTGTGGGGAGAGGATGGAAGATGGACACTAATCTCAGTGGCTTCAGCTCCAATCCTCTGTCAACCGCTCCTAGATATGTGATCTCTCACCAGTTACATCTCTAAACTTCAGTTTGTAAAGTGTAAAATAGAAATAATAATCATAGGAATATGTACTTTATGGAGTTGTCATGGGAAAAGAATGAAACAGTCCATGCAATGTGCTAAATCAATTCAGCCATCAGTTTTGAGTCTATTATATTTAGAGCACATGCTCTTCAACGCATGAAGTTTACAATATTAAGGCAGAGATTTCTATGCCTAGACATTTACAAAATCACAGGTAAACAAGGCAAAAGTTAATTGCCTATGAGTAATGTGGCATTAATTCAGTGGTAACTGAGGGTCAATACAGTTGAAAAAAGGGAGAGAACAAAACTGAGTCTTAACATCAGGCCTTACCCAGAAAACCAGAACTTACTCCTTCTCTCCTTTCTTTAGCAGCTGGGATTACTTGTGAGCCCTGAGGAATGCGGAATTTGAAATTCTGGCAAGTCAATAGATTTGGATGAATTATATGAGGGAAAGAGTAGTTTTACAAAAGTAGGAGATATTACAAAAATAAACCATTAGCTGCCTTAAATTAGAAACTTTAGGGCCTCCCTGGTGGCGTAGCGGTTAAGTGCTGCGCTGTGGAGCTGTCGGCAGTGGCAACGCGAGTTCGACGCCCGGCCGGGGAGAATCCCACATGACGTGGCAGACCTCTCCTGCCTCGCCCGCTGCTCCCCTCAGCAGTGTATTTCTGATCTGCCTGTTCTGCTCCCCGCTCTGTCTCTGGTGAACCCTCTCGCCGCCCCACGCCTCTGGCCTGTACCCCAGCTTGTATGTATAAATAAAAAATAAATCTTTAAAAAAAAAAAAATAAATTAGAAACTTTAATCATTCAGTCAATATAAGTTGAGGAATAACAAGACTACTAAGAATAGCTAGTATTCAGAGTGCTTTCCATATTACGGCAAGAGTTGAGGGGCTTTTCACATGCATTCTCTCATTAATTCCTCACAATAGTGATAGGAAACTTGAAGAACTTAAGCAATTTGCCAAGGTGCCAAAACAGTACGACTGCCTACTATGAATCAAACAAGAAAAAACAAGATTGTTACGGAGAAAGTCATAACAATGGGCAGAGGTTTTTGATTCTTCCAGTGGACTCTCCTAGAAAGTTAGATAGGGCTATATTCACTGTTCTCCTCCTGCCCAGGGAAGAAGAAAACTTCTGCAGAGCCCACTGACTCAAATAGAACAAAAAAGCAAAGTGAAATGGCTTCTGAAGAAAGAGGCATGCTCTCTGCTAGCTGTTCATATGATCTGATTTGCCTTTGGATGCCTGGAACGACACTTGGAGACATCTCTCAAGATCACAGACAAACCCAGACCTGGTAAAACATGAAAGTCCTCATTAACTTAAATGACACCGGTCTGATTAAGAGCATGAGCAGTTAAGTGAGGCTGAGCAAAATCCCTGTAACTTTACATTTTCTTAAATTAAACCCCTTAAAAGAGCTCTAATTCATGCCAATATACCAAAATAAATTGACTTGCAATCTAAATCTTAAGGAAATACATTCATTGGCTATGCCTTAAGAAAACATTAATTATGTTCGCGCATTTCTAGTGTTCTTTGGTGCATGCCTGACTTATTTATTTTATAGCACTTCTCACATCGAAGTTAGTTCAAATTTATGAAACCATTCAATTGCTTTCTCCCCAGGATGTGGCACCTCAGAGTGTTTTACTCTGAGCTTCTAAAGGCACAGCCAACTACTATTAGCTTAGAATGATTAAAATAGACATTGAGCTATGTCACTTTAGACAATCATATTGTTTACTTGTTATGAATATCAGATACAATCAGAAAGAACCAAGCGATTGTATATCAAATCATTATTCTGCTCTATACACACACACACACACATATACACACACACACACACACTCACCCTTTCTTAGAATGCACATCTCTAAGCTGATTTCAAATTTACAAAATGGCATTACTTTTTAAATGCAATAAAAGACTTAAATAATAATATTCTTCAGGGGCCTCCTTGGTGGCACAAGGAGTTAAGTTTCAGTACTGTGAAGCTACGTGCAGCCTCTGCAGCTCGGCTTTGATCCCCAGCCAGGGAGATGACCCACATGGTGCAGCAGACCTCTACTGTCTTGCCTGCTGCTTCCCTCAGTAGTGTATTTCAGTCAATCTGTTCTGCTCCCCACTCTGCCTCTGGAAAATCGCCTCACCCCCCCCCCTGCACCTCTGGCCTACACCCCAGTTTTCCTATGCATAAATAAAAAAATCTTTTTAAAAAAAGAATGTTCTTCAGTAGTTAACACTCTTTTATACTTTATGCAATACTCTCATGCTTGCTGTCTCATTTTACTGTAAGGAAACTAAAGCTCAAAGGAGTTGTGTATCCGGTCTTGGAGAAGGATGCTTGGCACAAAGAATACTCTCAAGAGTAGTTGGCCCCTATGTGTTATCACCCCTCCATAACCCTATGTCTGGCTAAAAATGGAAAGTCCATGAACCTCATTTACCTTGCAGCTGTGTATTATATAGTCCACACAGAATTTTAAAGAATGAAATACTTGCCAATATTTTAAAGATTCTTTTGTAACAAGTAAAATTCAGATTTCTAGCTCACTCTAAGATCATAAGATCTGACACCACCAGATCTGAATCTTTCAGGAGAACAGTGGTGGCAGCTCAGTAACTGTGCCTGTGTGTTTTCCTTCAGCCTGTTCCCTTCATTTGTGCTGCCTCCTCAAGGCATCTGAATTTAGACACTGCACCAAACTCGTGCAAAATACAGCAAAGATTCCCACACTGAGAAGTCCCACAAAAGTCCCATCAGGAAAGAACAGAAGGAACTGAAATTTAAGAATGAGGATTGTAGCACATTAAAAACCTTTGAGATTATTCAATCCTGTAGTTCTTGGCTTCTTACATCTTACATCTTCCTTCAAGATGCTGCTTTTTTTTTTAATGTGCAATTACTTCCAGTTACAGTGACAATAGTTAAAGTCACTGCTAGTCCAGGGTTCTGATTTTGCTTGATTTAAGGTGATTATGACAAGTAAGTGTGCAAAGGGGGAATGTATTTGCTTCTAAAAAAAAATTCTTCAAGGTATTGGGGGAATGATGATGAGTTCAGTTTTGAGTAGGATAAAGTTTGAGGAGACTGAAGCAGAGGTGAGGCAGATGGATATCTGGATCATTACTTTTGGAAGCAGAATTTGCTCCCCATGACTTTTACCACTGGGGGCATGCCAGAGGGTCTTTGCAAATGTCATTAAGGTCATTAATCACTGGACCTTAAAATCAGAGGCTAACTTGAACTATTCAAGTAGGTCCAATATTGTCAGTTGAGTCTTAAAAAAAAAAAAAAGAGCTTCTCCTAACTGAGAGCAGTAGAGAAAACCAAAGAAGTTGCAGAAGAGGAAGAGGAAGTTGGAGTCATTCAAACTATGAGAAGGACTGGAGATGCTGTCACTGACTCAAGGTAAAGTGGGTCACATGTCAAGGAACAGGAACTTCATTCCTACAACTACAGGAACTTAATTCCTACAACTACAGCCAGATGGGTGAGAGTAAAAGTGGATTCTTCCCCAAAGATCCATAAAGGAATGGAACTTTGCTGACATTGTGATTTCAGCTTGTGAGACTTCAAACAGAGATCCCTCTTAAACCACACTGTGTCTGGACTTCTGACCCCTGGAAACTGTGAGAAAATAAATAGGTGTGTTTACATCACTAAATTTGTGGTAAACTGTTAAGTAGCAACAGAAAATTAATTTGGCATTTTAGACATCATGAAGACATCTTATCTATCTAAGGTGAGGAGAGTGTATCTACAGGTGAATCTGATACACTAGTCAAAGATCCACATTTGAATTAATGTGAGGGTTTACATTAGAAAGAAGAAACGATACTGGAAGCAACATAAACACATTTTGTGGAAAGATTCCTCACAAACCATGACTGTGTGAGGGATTGCTATTATTGTTTAATCAGCATACATGCTGAGTGATGAGGCAACAAATCACTCTCCCCATTTCACGAGGGTGGGGTCTTAGATATGAATGACAGGGTCAAAGACTAACCACTAATCAGAGGGGAAGTCAGGAAAGGTAATGCAGGTCTGTCTGATGAGGAAGCTCCTGTGGTTTGTGTGTCACATGTGAATGAGGTTGTCCAGACCAGTTGTCTGGGTTTATGTGTCCATGGAAAAGACGGTCACTTTTGAAGCCCTATTTGGAACAACAATTTTTGAGATTTGAAGAAAGCTTTTGGCAAATAGGACTTTAATCTGCAGGAGACATACTTCTCCCCGAGTAATTGTTCGATTCTCTCTCAAGCAATGTCCTCAAACAAGGACACCGGGCTTCCCTGGCCCTGGCATCACATTCAGTTCTATCACTGCAACATATGGTACCTGATGCTGGAAATGTGGCCCCTCTGAATTTAAGAATTAAGATTGGCAACCCTAAACAGGATTCCACTGAGGACGTCTATGCATTTCTAATTCCTGCAGTGAGGGGCAAGAATCTTCTGGCATCTGCTCCAGGAAATAGGCACAGGCATTTCATCTGGAGAGCCTAACGGATTTTCTCACCTCTGGTCCATCTTGCTCCACTGTGATTTGTTTACATTAATCTTCTCACTGATTTATCTCATCTCATTCCAAATAGCTTGGATGATATTGCTTCAATTACTTTCTTTGGGAAATTATTCTATTGTCTAATTGACCCTACTATTAATTTTATTTTCTGTGATCTAATTTATTCCACCCTCCATCCCTCCCTCCCCCAGCACCTCACAGCTTCAGACATTACTACTTCTTTCTTATTTCTTTCAGTTCTTGTCAATCACCATTTTTTTTTCTTTCTCAGGCTTTGTAATAATCTCTAACAGCAACAAATCCAGAGAACATAACAACACAGCAAAGACATGGAGTTGCAAAATCTTTACACTGTCTACCCCTCCCCCTGCAAATACCAAACTTTCCCAAATTTCCTTTTCCTGGAGTTTGTGTAATTCCTCACATTTTTGCAGCTCAACCAAATTTTCTTGTCCCTTTCTCCCACCTTTCTTCTCTCTTTTTAATCTCCCTTTATCCCCTTTGTTTTTATCTCTGTTTTCCTTTCTGTTCTTCTTTGTTTACTGTTTTCATGCGGCCTACAGAAATGACATCTCATTTGACATATTTTAGAAAATATGGGAAAATTAAAAAATGAAATTTTAAAGAATTTCATATTCATAAAAATTAAGATAACCCCTAAAAACACCTGCTGGATCCTATTATCACAAAGTGACACCTTCCAGCCCACTGAGGGCCCCACTGAAATCACTGGTTTCTAACTTTTTTAAAGAAGTTCTGCTTTTTTCAAATGCAGAGGGCTTTGACTCATTCCTGTGTCAGCTGATATGAGAGGAAATTATGAATTTTTATAATAGTTTAAGGAAGAGAATGATTGATCTAGGCAGCCTGGCATGTTTCATGAAAGCAGTGATAGCTCAGCTCTATTGTCAGGAGGAACACAGGGCCAGTTCTTAAAGTAGCATGGAGGACAGGAAGAAGGAAGGATATTTCAGAGAGAAAATGTGTGATGAAAAAAAGAGGCAGAGATGTTAAGCAGGGTGAGCCATATTTGAAGAGCACAGAGTAATTCTACATACCTGGGCAGAAAGAGTAAAAGAAGTAATGCACTTGGAATTAAGACGAGGAGGTTATGTTAGCTAGCAAAGTTGAGGGCACTGAATGCCAAGGTAGGGAAGGCAGAGAACAGAGAACTCCTGAAGACTTCAAGAAGAGCGGTGACTTGTCAAGACTAGTGACATGCACTTAGGAAAATTATTCAAATAGCATGGGAGATTATATTATATGGCAAAAAGAATATGTTTTAAATTGGACAGAGGCAGATTCAAATTCTAATTATTCCCTTTACAAGATGTGTGTGGCATTTCACAAATTATGTGTCACTGCTATACTCAGGTACCTCATCCCTAAAAGATGGATAATGATACCACATAGGATCTGTCTTGGTTCAAGTTCCCTGGAAGCAGAGTCTGAGAGGAGGATTAATGTGCAAGTGATTTATTAAGGAGGCTCTCCCAGGGTAGTTTTGTCAGGGCAGGGGGAGGGTGGTAGCAAGCCAGGTTATACCACCTCAGATTAAGTCCACAAAGATTCACCTCAGCCTCCTCCTGTCAGGTGACTCTGGAGTACAATTATACCTCAGAGATAACCTGATCTGAGGGAAGGAAGCTGGAAGTTTTATATTCCTAGAATCACTCCTGTGTGGCTGGGAGGATGGTGACATCATTGGTATGAATATGCTCGTCAAGGGGTAGAATCTGAGGAGAGGAGAGAATAAATTCTACTGTATACATGATTATCCAAGCCAGCAAGTGAAGAAGAGGCATTGCTTTCTCCCATAGGACACTCAAATGCAAACACAAGGCTAATTTTAATGAGATGATAAATATAATTAACCATTATTAGTCATTTAGATCCCTTTATTCCCTCTGCAAAGCAGAGTGAATCTTGGGGAATGAAGGCTCTTTGCTGAGCAAGATGATGGGGTTGGGGTACAAGCTGCGTCTGTCCAGAAAGAGATAGGCTAAGACAAGAAGAGGTAAGGAAAGGCAGATCTGAGGGGAAAGGAAAGGCAGGAGGAGATGCTGGAGAAATACCCAGAAAAAAACCTGAGAGGATCCTGAGAACAAAAGAAGACAGTAACTGCTGATGGGGCCTCCCTAGTGGAGCAGGGGTTAAAGTCTCAGTGCTATTAAGCTATCTCCGGCTATGCAGCATGAGTTCAATCCCAGGCCAGGGACCTAACCCACATATGACGCAGCAGACCTCTCCTGTCTTACATGCTGTTCCCCTCAGCAGATCTGCCTGTTCTGCTCCCACTCTGTCTGTGGTGAATCCTCACCCCCCACACTCTGGCCTACACCCCATTTATTTTATGAATAAATACATAATAAATCTTTAAGACTATGACTGCTATACAGAGAGGAAATGTGAGAAACCTAAGAAATCTTTACCAGTATTGTTCAGGGATTTTTGCTATGTGATTGCCCCCCCCCCCCACCCCATGAAAAGTCAACAAAACCTACATATTTCACTATTGTCTTCAGGAATGTCTTGGGGTATATGTAAGTGTGTGTTGGAGGGAACAGGTTCAATGTGTGACCAGGGGTCCTCTGTGAGTTTCCAATTATGGCTGCCTTGAAGTCAGTTTTACTGGGTTGTGCAAGAAACCAGTTCACGGTAAGAAAATATCTGCACAACAGCTATGAAAGCCTGATCTCTAGGCAGGCAGGGACTGGCAACAGTGGGGAGAGAAAGAACTGCATCTGAACTCAATTACATCAGTCAGCCAATCAGCTTTCCAAGGCACTGCACATTATTCAGAGTAAAAGTTAAAACAAAAAAGCAAATGGAGACTAATCATAAAAAAGCTTAATCATGAAAATAGAGCACACACATCTCCAAACAAAGAGCCCTTGGAGCCAATCACAAGCTCAAAATGAAGAGATATACAGTACGGTTGTCAACGGGCTGAAGCATCAAGAAAAAATCCCAACTTAATCAGAAGGCATTCTTCCTATACAGTCAGCTCATACCCATTACACCCCACTGTGCTAATGACCATTACTCAAAATGACAACATCATAACTAAAATCACCATTTGTTCAAGTTAATTTCTTAAAAATCTGTGATTTTCCTCCATTACATTTAATATTTATGAATCCTAACTCACTAGAACTTCTCTTTTTTCTGATCATTACCATTCATTTTCAGGATATAAAATGAAGGTCATTAAAGTTGGACTTTTCCTTTTCTTTTTCATTTACCTAGCATTACATCTTTAAAAGGCAATAGAAGTCACATCAAATGTTTGGCACACAATAACAGTTTTACCTTCACTTGAATATTATGTTATTGGGAACAGAACTTGGGTCCCATTAATGTAATCTGCTACGTACAAGTATTTCTCACTTGAAGTAATAGCTACTTTCTAACAAATCTGGCTAGAAAGTGAGTACTTTTGTTAGTAAAATCCTAATTTCACTCTAACGTCCATCATGAAAGAGGAGGAAAAAAATACTCAAAAGAAAATGAAAACCACTGGCAAGAAAGAAATTAAGTTGGCAAAAAGGTTAATGCCATGCTGGGCACAATGTTTTGTGTTCTTCCTCATTCTTTCCTCTTTACTGGAATTTCTCCTTTGTCTCTGGATCCCTTTGGGATGTAACAATCATGGTTCTTGGGGACTCAGGGCCTTCCCACTATTTTTCTGGGTACTTAGAGTATGCAAATGAAATTGGTTTGGTTTGCCAAGGGGTTCTGTAATCAAACAAATGAGATAGTCTTCAATTTTACAAGTCTTTGGATTCTGAAAATGAAAATGGATACCCTATTTCAGAAGTTGCCTAATGGGAAATCTCAAAAACTTAAGCTCTGGAGAGCAGTGGCTGCTATATTTTGATGACCACATCCCCGCAGTCGCATATCAGGCTTCCCATGGCTTGGCATCAGAGGAGACACAACCATTAATTAAATATATTATACAGAAAGGGAGATGTAAATCCTCTTAAGAGCCTATATATCAGTGGAAGAGTTATTTTTAGACCTTCGTTCTCTACAATGCTCCCCCATTTCCACTGGTGATCCAAATTTAGAAAACACTTTTCTAAGACAAAATTTGAGAAGTTTCTCTGTCATTGCTTTTGGAATTCTTCTTCCCATAGGAGAGAAAGAAAGGGAGAGGTAGAAATAGACTGAAAGGGAGTGAGAGAAAGGGAGAAAGGGACACCCCAAAAGAGTAAACAAATAAAATGGTGAAGAAAATAAAGGCTAACTGAAATGTGAAAGGCTTCACTCAGACTGAACTAATTTGGAATGGTCTCTCATGCTGGGAAAATGAGTTGAAAAGAACCCATATTGGGAATCAACTCCCACCAGCACTGAAAAAATAAATATGAAAGAAAAAAACCCCACAAACTTAATGCCAGATTTTAGTTTCAGATTAAATGCTTTGCCTTGGGAGAAAAGAAGAAAAGGTGGTGCTGGGGGAGGCACTTCAGCATTACCCTCTTTGATTTAGAGGAAAGATTCAACCCTTTTCTTTGGTTGCGTCAGGGGATGGTGAGGAAAAGGAAGCTTGCAAAGACACAGTTCAAAGTAGCAGCCCCTGGCACACCTGTGGTCCCCCCTCTTCCTGCTCAGTGGTGGCACAAAGGAAGGAAATGTACACCCCAGCCCAGGGGGAGTTTTGCATGACATGGACCAAGTAGGGACAGGGCCTTTATTAGGGCAGCCTAAAAACCAAACAAACAAAAACCCAACTGCATGTAAACCAATGAACAGGCAAGAAAAAATGCAATTCCTTCTTCCTAGGGACTCATCATTTAAAGACTCAGTGCAGGGCTAGTTGGGAAACATGGACAAAGGAAACAAGCACTCCTTACCATGCTCAAGGAATTGGTTTCAAAAAAGGGATAAGATGCATCGAAGGGAAGGGGCACAACTTGACAGTTGGACAGGCTATTAGAAATAATAGCAGATGCTGAGAAAGTCAGATTTGATGGAGCAGGTGGGAGGGGACTTCCCTCCAGAAAACACATAAGAGTCGACTTGGTTACTTATATGTGGATGCAGGCATATTTGGTGAGTGAAAGAAGAATGAAAAACGTGGAATTAAAGAAGCCTCTGAAGGTGCCGACCTGGGAAACTCAGTAGATAGCGGTAACTCAAACAGTGGCCAAGAAGTTGATGGTGAACTTGATCCTCCCCTCCAGGGAAAAGATGAGACTGCCAGCTACAAGAAGGTAAAAATTGAAGCACCAGATAGCAGGCCGATTAGAGCAGAAACATATTACTCTCAGTGCAACTGAAAGTATTCACATGTCTTTATGTTCACAGTCCTTTAAACACAGAACAACTCAATAAATTCTTATTTATGTGAGGCCGTCAGCAGCGGCGGTGCCTCCACAGCGTCCTTCTTTTGTTTATAGGCAGAGGGGGAGGTGACACACGTGACTTTTTTTCTGTCATATCAGCTAGTGACTGCCCTTCAAGCTGCTGTGTAAGATGGGAATTGAAGGATTTTGACAGTTTTACCATACATCCTTTTATTCACAAAGACTTCTAATCTTGAAACTGGTTCTTTGTTTTAAATCAGGCATCTATTGATTAATCGTGAGACCCAGTGCAGCTCACTAGGGCCTGAGGTGGGGTATACACTATGGAATTAGGACAGTTAAACACGGAAATCGATCCTTCCTTTCTCCTGCCGCTGTTGCTGTAGCAAGCAGTTTCTCTAAGCTATTAATTTTATTATTAGCACACCTGGAGGCATTGCCTCCCTTGGGGAAAAGCAATTCAACTGTGTGTGCTACAAGGCGAGTGGCGGATGATCAATGGCACCGCTGGGCTGGGAAAGGGAGTTGCCTTCCATCCCCACCTATGTGACACGTAGGTGTGAGCTTTCTCGCAAATTGGGGAACATAGAACAGGATGTTGTTTCTTCTCTCCTCCCAGCACTCTTTCAGCAAACTTTGGTTATGAAAAATTGGTTTTTCTTTGTAGTTAAAGAATATATGGAAACAAACTGCTAATTGCTGGTCCTAACTTTGCCACTTCACTTGGTCCCTTCTTACAGAACCCTCTGCATTCTAGTTCTTGTGCACAGTGGAGACGTGGAAGAAGGGGGAGTTGCACCTTTTTCAGAAGGTGTGAACTGGCTGCTCTCAGGCTCAACTCTCCGTTCATGTGCATTTGCTCTGGATAGTGTGATGTTGGTCCTGTAAACTGCACACACACAAAAAAAAAAGTATGCACCTTTTGAAAACAAAAATTTTTGGTCAAATTTTAGAATATTTCAGAGAGCTATCATCTGACATCAGGTTTCTCTTTAGAATTCATAAGCATGCACAGCACTTGACCTCTATAGCTAGTAGTGCAATTGACAAGAGGTGACAAGGGAACTCCTTTCGGACAACACAAGCACTCTAGTTTCCTACATCCTCATTCGGTTCCCATCTCCTGCTAAGGGTCCCAGCTTGACCCCTGTGCAGGTGGCTTTGCACTCTGGTGGAGATTATCTCCACAATAATAATAATAATTTAAGTCATCAGAGAATATACCAAAACAAGTAACTCTCAGATTATGTCCAGTTTGTTTTCTCTCATTCTCTTTTTTTCTTTTTCTCCCTCTCTATCCCTCTCTCTGTCTCTGTCTCTATCTGATCAATTTTCTATCTTATACTTCAGAAAGAAACAAGTGTGCAATAAAAGTCCATTTCATAACAGAGAATATAGAAAGCAGACTCGGAGTATGCCCAAGCTGACGTTTCAATGGTGTTCATATGATGGACTTGAGGTTGCCTGGTCCGAGATCATATGGACAGATATTCCTCTGTTCTTTCAACATGCACAGGACTGAATAACTCACCACCGCAGTCCCAGGACACAGTTTATTTACTGTTCACTTGCATTTCTGATGCCCTCTATTGGTTGGGGATGCAGGGACATATAGCTTACAATGAGGGGCAGATTTTGCTCACAATTAACATGATGTTTTCTGTCCGCACCAGACAAAAGTATGAAGGCATTGGCCCTTGTGATCAATTTTTGTATCCTCCAAAGACTGGCCCTCTCACATTATTTTATAAATGTGGGCTGATCAAATGACACATGCTAGGTTCAATTCTAGGAACAAGTTGGACAGACTGAATGAGGCCCCTCACCTGGCCTACCACTCTCAGGAAGCATGGGACCCCACGTCTGACTTCTGGCTGACAATGCTTCTGGCCCAGGCTTTGTGGAGTGAGTGATGTGGGAGTGAGAGCTGATTTTGCTTCTGATTAACTGTGAGTCCCTGTCAGGTTACTTAATCTCTCTGAGTTTACACAGCTTGGCTTTACAGAGATCACTGGTGAAAATGTTCACAACGATATTCAGTTCTAGTGAAATAGTAGAAAAAGAAGTAACTGCTACATTCTTCAGTGACTCCAGGTGGGATATCTCTGAATCTACTGCTAATCTTGTCATTCAAGATCCAGAATCAACTAACCACTTCTTTATGTACACGGTAAAGCACTCTATAGACAAGAGAGGACTGTTTTACATAGTCATATACCTTAGTCAGAATTCCATGGTTGCTTGTGATTACACACACACACACACACACACACACACACACACACACACACACACACACAGCATATATGTGCATATATCACATTTAAAACTGTACCTAAATGATAACCATGTGGAATGAATGGAGATGAAGAAGGGTACAGGTGATACGGTAATGTTAATAACTGCTGCATTTGGGCGATGGGCAGATGGGGAGCTCATTATGCTATTTAGTTTATTTTAAAACCCTAAAACTTTTTACCATAATAAATTATAGATGATTTAAAATTTGGTATGCAGTACAGGTCACACTGTACTTGGTTAAATGTATTCTTTTTTCAGTTTAAAAAATCATTTTTTTCATCTTATGTAATCTTTCTTGTTTTTTCATATTAAAATAGCCATCTTTTATAAAATCACAATAATAATAACAAATAGCAGCTATCAGTTATTGAAAATAAGGCTGAAATTGATTCTATAATTAAACTTTTATCAGAATACATGTACATTTTCTGTGTCCCCATGTTGAGTTGAGTAAAAGTGAGATTGCATTGTCAACAAAGCCTAAACTATTTGACCCTTTGTAAATATAAATTGTAGATCCTGATCTTCCTTTATTCCTGCCTCATAGTATGTGCTCAGTAAAAGCTTCCACGTTCTCTGTGTGAAGGACCAATTTCCTCAGGTGCTTGGTAGGTGACTGAGAGATAATAGGACACATTAAGTTATTAATGGTCGATAATGGCTTAATATGTCACCACTTCCCGATAAGACACTGAACCCCCCCCCTTAATGTAAATGCTAGCTCTAGGACACAGTTAACACGTTGTGTGCCGGTGCCCTTTAAATTTTCCAGGCGTTGGGGCCGGCCATTTTCTGTGCCACCGCATGAATGGTATAAGCATTCAATAAAACACACACAACTCCTGAACTACTGAATATTTAAAAAACTGTAATATCTCTCATAAAACACCTTACACTTTCAACAAAGCAATGTGTAAAGCTTCTAGACTGAGTATGATCAAAGAAACAGCTCCTAATAGTTCCAAATAAATCCACCGTGGCGTGTAGAACCAGAGACTAGATGAACACGTATTAATACGTGAGCGGCCACCTGATACTGGTGACAAAAAACACGTACTAATACGTAAGTGAACGACAGAGTGTTAATAAATCAATCCCAGGATGGAGATTATGGAACTCCTTTGTGGTGAAGACAGATTTTTCCCACTGAGATTATCTTTACAATTTCTTCCATGCAGCCCACCAGCTGCTCCTAGTATTTATAAATTTCATGGATCAGCATAAATGTAAGCCCATGTAAGTTAGCTGGTCTTCTCAACAATAATGAAACCCACTATTAAGTGATAGGAGTAGAGTAGTGGAGCATGGAGTTTAGCAACTAGCACTCCTTTCTTTGTTGGTAAATAGCTGTATAGTTTAGAAACAAATATTTTACTTCAGTGTCCCCACCCATAAAATGTAGATGGGGATAGCACCCCTCTTCAGGGGTTTTGTGAGAATTAATGAGAAATTGCAGCAGAAGTGCTTATCACAGCTAACATTTACGGAGCATTACTATTTTTACACTTTGTGTTGCAAATGTCAGTACCTCCCAGGGATAATGTCCATGCTAAATTGGGTCTGTCCAGGGACCAAAAGTTAGAATGTTTGACCTTCAAGAACTGCTCCCCGTCCTATCCCACTCTTTCTGCTCACCTTTATTAATCCTTGATTCAAAACCCAATTTCATAAGAAGGGGGATTGCTTTCATAAAGTCACAGGTGTCTCACATGGAAATCTCTTCCGAATTTATAATTTGGTATCTCTGCATGCTATCTTAACAGTCTACAGTTCCAGTAATAAAGGTAGGTTAATTTTGCATTAGATGAGATTTAATGTACATTTAGAAATCAGAAACTAGCTTATGTGTTCATTAGTAGAAATCTTGCCTAAAGTGGGTCATGTTAAACTAAAGGAAATTCAGACTTTGGGAAGAAGGCATAGTTTCTGCTTCATGTGTCATCTTCCACAATTTATGATGAGTTGAATGGCTGTGCATCAAATGAGTCTGCTATGGTTTCTGATGTGTCGCTGGTACAGAGGGTGAGAGAGACACCAGGACTTTCCCCATGATTTTGGCATCCTGTAATCAACTTCAGCTAAGTTAAAGGTAGGGGGCCTGCATGGTCTCATATCATTGGGTGACACCTGGTATAATCTTCTTAACTGGGCAAGAGAGTAGTAAGGCATCCTCAGCATTGGCCTAGTCTATTGGGAGATGTCATACAAAGAACTTGAGCTTGACATGTGCTAGATATGCACTGGCTCCTGGCTTTGCCAGTTGTCTTGGGCAACAAGCCTCTCCTTTTAGACTCAGTTTCCTCATCCAAAAACATAAAAAAATAAAATTCAATATTGCTAGGAAAAAGAATGATGCCTTCTATGCCCATGGCACAATCCCTGTCAAAAAAGCTCCAGACAAACATACATTTATAAGAGCATTTGAATACACTAGTAGAGAGTGGGTATCATCATCATCACCACCATCTTCATTGTCACTGCTGTCTTCAGAAACCAACAAGATCAAAAATTATTTTCATAGCCTTCCTAGTTTGTAAGATGCAGTAAGAAGCTCAAACAATAACACAAACTCCAAAGTTATACCCATACGTACAAATTATTCTCTCTCCCCTGGATCTTTAATTCCGACTTGGGTGCGAGGAATTTGTATGCGGAAATAGAGAAGCCATTCCTACATGTTGAGAAGAAATCTTTTATTTCCCCCCACCTTCTCTCTGATATCAACTGTGGCTGAGATTCCCCGGGCTATGTACAAAGGAAAGAATTCACAGGCTCCACTTAAAGTGAGCTGAGCTGAAACGCTTAAGCAAACAAAGATATCTTCTGCCTAAGTTTCCAGGGTACATGGGGAATCCGATTCACACTTCCATTTAACAGTCGCAGGAATTGCACACCTACGGTGATTTCCCAGGGGTGCAATGCTGAAAACGTACCCCAAGGTGTCAGGAACAAATGTGTGCAACCGTGTCTTCCCCGACTACAATGGCAGAGTATGAATCTTAATGGATTTAAAAGAAATAAGAACTGACACTAAAATGACACTTTTTGTGAACAAGATGTATTAGATGATTTCCACACTCCTCCCCCCATCAACAGGATTTTTCCCTTTGAGAGAAAAATGCTCAGTCTGAGTTTTTACGCTGTGAGAACAGCGCAGATTGAAAAGTAGGCATTTTCTATGACTGAGATCAAGCTTACCCGAAAGGGGAACTGGATCCAAGACACACCAAACACTCTGTGGCTGCTCTCTCCTCAGTCCCTTGCAGTACTATGCCCTTTCTTTCTTCAGTCTCTGATAATGTCAGACAGGCACGAAGAGCATCACTACCCACCAGTTTCCTGAATAAGTTCTGTCTTTATACAACCTAGAAAGTCAGACATCCCAGCAAAGGGTCAAACACTGAGATTTTCCAGAATTTCACATACTGGAAGTGATCAAAATCAATTGAAGTGGCAGGGTCCAGGGCCACAAGCTCAGATGGGACTTGGTGTCATCTCCCAGTTCACTAATTATTGGCCAAATTGAGTCCCTAGGCATTTAGGTACTAAGACCCTCTCTGTGACATTACACTTTGTTTTTTTCAAGACAATAGAGAATCTCTCAGTTCTCCATTTGGTCTGACCCACCCAAAATAAAAGTCAACACCTAGGGAATTTCATTTCACCTGAAAAGTCCCTTGTCTCTGGATAGGAGGTGAAAATAGGAGTGAAATCTCCTCAAAGTCACAGGCCCCATCCATACCCAAGAAGAGGGAAATTTACAGGTTGCATATACATGGGGGCATGAAATCTTGAGGATGTTAGCAATCTGCCTACACCAAGTATGTGTGGAAGCCCAAGGATGACTGCCCATAGGAAGAAATGAATTCCCAAACAAAGCATTCTAGGAATGATCAGAAATAGTTTTCACTCTATCAATTATTCAATCAAATCAATTTACAAATACAGACATAAGTAATTCCTAGGTATCATACTAGTCTAGTGAATTTTTCTCATCTTTGTGGAACTTTGTTTAGATGGTAGAAAATATTTTCTGATTCTGAAGGCAGAACCACCTTTGTTTTTGTTCTCATATGTTACAGCTTAATATTTTTGTCATTTTTTAACCTTTCTAGAATTTCCTTTTCTGATGTGTGCATTTGTTTCTAAGTTTCTTTTTTTCAAAGAACAAATGAATTGTTCTACCATGATTTATTGACATATTTAAACACCTCACACACAAAACAAACAAAACCAAAAAATCAATCAGGAAAACTATTTCCCAGTTACACAGTAAGACTACAAAAAGAATTTAAGCACACCGATATATGCACTGAAAAAAAAAAAAAAACACAAGAAATTGAAATAATAAATATATTTCACAAGTAGTTAATAATTTTATGCAAAGATATGTTAGCTTCCTATAATAATAATTCAAAGGAGATAGTGTTGCCCACCTGCTTAATAGTAATTTTCAAAGAATGGGTGTATCCTGATGGGTAAGACTGATGCTGAGATTGTCAAAAAGAGAGAGCAAATGAATTTTAAATGTATTTATACCTTTTGACTTAGCAACTGTATTAGGCAACCTGCCTCCTTCTTTCCCTGATGTTATGGTTCTTAGAAACCTGGGGCAAAGTATCAAGGAGAAAAGAAAAATTACCTGGATAAGTCCTTAGAGATTTTATTGGGCACATGGCTTATGTCACACCATGAGAACCAAGCAAAATACAGATTTCAATCTGGCTCAAGGACAGATGATCACAAAGGAAAAAAAAATAAGCTTCAAATATACAAGAATTTTTACATTTCCCTCCCAGCAATCATGTTTCTCTCTTGCTAAAACCTTCGCTGTCACCCACATAATAATAGAGCCCAGGGAAAGAGGATGAAGAGGTTTGTTGAAAGGTGGAGAGAACCTTTTAAAAGGAGCTATAACTTTGGAACAAGCTCGTCCTGTTCTTGAAAGCATTTTCTCATCCCAATTACCCTCATGTCATACCTTAAAAATCCTGAATTAAAGAACTTATACATTAGATTGGGGAAACCATCATTATCCCCATTTTCCACTTAACACTCTGCTGATGGATATCTGTGACCACAGTAGATAACCTTCTATCTAACTGTTACAACTAAGCAAATGCCAGACATTCACAACAAGCCTAACTTGAAGGACTTGGATAAAGTTTGAGCTAAGAGGTGCCACAGTGAAAGTACTTTAGTTAATTTCCAATATTTTTTTAATGCTATAATTTTGAGGGTCTCTTTTGTCTCACCACATTCTAATTTAGATAATTTATAAACAAGTCTCAATCATGAATGTAAAGTTATATTCCATGGTGCATAATAAGGCATTATTTTTAAGAGTGAAAAAGAAAAAAAAAATATATGTACGTTGCCTCTGAAGAAAGCCTGGGTATTTAAAGTGTGTTACTTACATATGCTGGAATACTATGCCTACATTCATACTCATTTTCAGTTTTCTGTGCTTTGGGAGTATGAAAATTATAACATTAAGTTAAAAAAAAGCTACAAAATTGAAAATAATAAATTGGATCCCTAATTATATTATGTGGCATTGGGAAACTAAATTCACATATATTATAATTGAGGATACTTTCCTCTCTTTGTACGAAATATGAATGGGAAATTTAAAATCTCCTTTGGACTATGAGTGATTCTATAAACTACAGTAATGGATTAAGTACTTATCTGGCAAAAGAGCATTATTTTTGTTTGTTTTTGGACTGCTCAACTATATTATCTCTTCCATCTCAAGCTGTAACAAATTCTTCTACCTTGGTCATTTTCCTGAGAGGAGGCAGGAAATTATTCAAACAGACAACCTTTTTATAGATGCAAGTTACTTTATATGTGAAGATGAGTAGAGAGTAACACAAGTATTGAAATTAAAAATCAAATAAGCAAGCCTCAGTAGAACGAAAACATCATGGATCTTTGTGTCACTCACAACTGATCTAAACCAGAAATCCTAAGGGTTTATGTACAAAATAATGGAAATACACCAAATATCATGGATTTTTAGCACCTTATGTGTCCCTATCTCCCAAATGTCCCTGATATATTATTTCTATAATTCTAAAAGCCACACAGACACAAAAGACAATGCTCAGAACTAGTGCTAACTTGACTTTCACGACCACCTAAAGCCCCTTCGTAGTTATGCTAAGTTATTTTCATCAGAAGCAACTGTTTCAAGGCACACAGAACTGGCCACATTACTTGTCAAAATTAAAAACCCTGTCAATGCTTCCCTTTGTGTCATTATAAACCATTGTCAAAAGTGAGCTGTTTGCAAAAGCAGCAGAATGGAGAGAGTGGTATATTTCCTTTTTATACTAAGTGAAGGGTTTCCAACAATTTTAACAATCATTAAGATTTACTAATGAAGACTTGAGGCAGAGTCTAAAAAAGGAAATATGAAGTTAAGTGGCTCTTCCGTGTTTTGAGAGGTAAAATAGTAAGAGGGAAAAGAAGCGCTATCTCATCAATCAGAAACCACACGTAAAAGAGTGCAGCCCTTCCAGCAGCAGCCTCCACTGAAGACCACCACCGGCCTAGCGAGATTACCTTCTAACAGGTGAGAGGCTGTTTCCGTCTCCATCCCCATTTAATCACAGGGCTGTTTGAGCTCTGACTGCCAATTATCCTGAATTATGTGTCATATAGTAGGTTTGTGATCTGGGCTATAGTGCATTAGGGACCCAGCAGAGACCACCATGTTGATTTGACAAGGTTCTTAGAGCTAGGATGAATAAATTAATGCAACAGAATGATTCTGATGAACAGAAGATTGGAGCCAAGCTCCCAGAGATGGAAGATTAGTGACTAATCAGTTCTAACACCTGGTTTCCATAACACTCTAATAACTACTCCTTGAGCTGCTGTAACAGAACACAATTGCCTATGCCAGGGGGAGAAAGGGAAAGAGTCTCAAAAGTTATGGCTTTGGGCTGTTTTATTCATGGCAGGACGTATGTCACCTGTTCTTGGAAAATTAAGAATGTTGGCAACCCTCTCCCACCCCCACGATGGGAAGGAGGGTGGGGTGGCTGTGTCTTCCAAATAATGAGGTTCCTAGAAGAACACACTGAATGAGAAATCTGCTGGTAATTTTTCACTCAACTTCCATCAGCTAAAGGGAGAATAGAGGGGAGAGGAAAGAGGGAGGCGAGGAGGGGAAGGAGCATATAGGAAGAAAAGGTCCAGCACTTCATGCTGAAGTCCCATCCGAAGGTGGAGGGAGACCCTAGAGAAGATAGGGTCTGAGCGCTGACCTTTAGGTTCAGGGTAAACAAAAGCAAAAGCCCTCAGGCCCCCATGAATCACTACTTGAGTTAATATGGAGAAAATGCCAGGCCCATAACTTCTGTCATGCAGCACTAAGTTGCAAGACACAGCCAAACGACTCCTGTAAAAGCAAGGTAGCATCCCAGTAAGCCTGGTGGCTGCTGCTCCTCAGACACTGAGGGAGGCGCCGCTCCTCTGATCATGCTGCTCCTGGCCCTGCCGGTGCCCAGTGAGCACCAGCACGGGCCACCATGGGCCATTTCTGTGGCCACCACTTCTTGAAATGCAAGTCACTAATTGGCAGCTGTTGTATAAAATCAGAGAGCACTGAACTGAGTCAAGTTGGTTCTCCCAAAGTATCTGATATGTGCTCTGGAATAGCATTTGCACATCTAGGGAGCGTAGGCATCAAATCATTCTCTCTTAGGACTGCTGAAAAATTGTCAGGCCTCTCTGAGCCGGCCTCACAAACCAGCCTCAGAGAGCAAAAAATTCCCATCTGATGACAGTGAAACACTGGAAGCCCCGGCTGGTGCTCAGAACGAGCCATTCACCTTATGCCAAAGAAAAACCGCTTAGCAGAGGACACACAGTGAATTCCCAGATTTGCAAACATAATTTGATGCCTGAGAATGAGGCTGACATGTGGGCTTCCAAGGAAGTCAGGCCTGTTGAGTGCAGCTTCTGTTCCCAGCTACTCTTTTTGTTCCCACAACTGGACTTTCTAATCGAATCTCTAATTCTGTGACTTAACCTCAAGCCCCAGGTCAGACCAGGTGTCTTTTTTTGATTCAGGTCATTTTCCCTCCTTTGTATCCATCGCTACCTTATGCCCCATATTCAGTCTGTGAAGACCCGCCTGCTTTGCAGTGACTGACAGAGGAGCCAACTACACATCATCCCAGGGGCTGTTTCCAAATTTGGTCTCCCACAGGGAAATTCATGAACCTCCTCTAGGCATGCTTTCATTCCGACCCATTTCCACACTTCACTCCTCACACCTGATTCAGTATTTGCCTCAGCAAGGCTCGAAGAAGGAGGACAGAGAACAGCTGTTGTTTTATCTCTGTTATACTAGAAATCATTCTCTTCATCCCCTTTCCAGTGTTGTACCCCTGATCTGAATGTTAGCCTAAGAGTCCATGGTGAGACCTCTTTCACATGCAGTGTGTACTGGGCAATGAACCAATACAGATTTATAGCTAATATCCACTTCATTGTTTTATTTTCTCTCTGCTGAAAGGTTTTAGTGTGCGTGGTTAAATGAAGTAAAGGTTCATCTTTAAATAGACTTTCAAAATGAAAATGTGGGGGGGGGGAGCACAAGTAAATCTTTAAAAAGGGTTGATTGAACTTATCTTCGTAAAAGCCCCACACTGGGACATTTGCTGAATGTTCTCCATGAAAGGTTTTTTCTCCATGAAAGGTTTTCTCTTCTTACCCCAAATTATAAATGCCCTAAACCATAAAGCAGAAAAAAGCCAGCCATCACCAGTGTTCTACTGAAAAATCACTCCTGCCACCACCAAAGGGACCTGCAGCTCTTCACAGCTGCTAGTGTGGCTTCGATGGCAGCAGCAGGGAGCAGTTTTGTGTGTACAAAGTGCAGGTGAGAACATAGGTGTTAGGATAACAAAACCCTCAAATGTGGAGTGAGAGAGACTTTGCCTCCTGCCCCCTCAAAGATGCTCTGAAGGTTTCTGAGGGGCATGAAAGGAAACTGGAGGTTTATGGTTAATCTGAACAACAAAAAAGTCCCATTTCTAAGCAACTGCAGCCAACAAGTGATCTTCAAGGATAGACCCATAGGATATTTTCGCCCTCCCCATGCCATTAAGCAACTTAGGGCATTGATGATTGTGGGAATGCGTGTGGTCATAGAACAACTGAGAATCTGATGGCACACAGAGAAACCTCACTTGTAAGAGTCAAAGGTAGGAATCACTGTGGAAGACAAAAATAATAAAATTGATCTTGCTCATTTACATTGCATATTATAATCCCCAAATCAACTAGATTCAAGATGCAACAGGGAAATGGCTGTTTAAAATGGGTTGTAATGAGTCAAAAAGGAGCCCTAATTTTATCCCTCAACACCCCTTCCCCAAAGCTCCAGTCCTATAAGGCTGAAAAGGGTAAGGGAAAGGGAAGTAGAGAAGTTGTGAAGGATAACAGATTGCTTTTCTCAAATGGCTACCGCCGAAAGGACATCAAAGAAGTAATTTCTGATTATGAAACTTACACCTGAAAATTTCAATGATTAGTAGGTACCCAAAGTGAGGCGCTCAGATGCCACAGGAAGTACCTTTTCCAGGACACATGAGAGCAGGATGTTATTTCCTAAAATGAGGAGGATCCCGCCTCTCTCTATAAAATCAGCATGACAAGTATATCTAACTTACAGACAGATAGGGAGGAATAAATGAGTTAATGTGTCTGAGAGAGATCTGCAGACTGTTAGGTACTGTACAAATGTCAGTTATTATTTTTACAAAGGGCTGCAGACTTAGAGTAATATTCAGATTGGATAAAAACTCAGAAGGTCTTGAAATCCCTTTTGCTTGCTCCTACATTAACCTAAAGACCCACCAGCAGAATATATGCTCTGAACTCGGCTTAGAGTGCTAGAGAAGAGCACACACAGTTATTTATCCCCTCGGAATTAGCAAAGCCCTGAAGTCCGGAATTCAGTCTGCAGTCACGCTAAACTAGTAACGACTACATCAATTATCCTTGCATTTTGCATATGATTTAAAATAGACATCTCCAAAGTGGGTCCTGTGGCTTAGGTGTGGAAGGTGGAGGGAAGAAAATATGATTATTATTATTGTTATTTCTTTAGCTTCTTTTTCAGAAAAATGATGATTTTTCTTTAGTAATATGCATGATACAGTAGTATAGTTAGATTTATTTAATGTATTATATGGATGTTGGAGATTGAGTTTATTATTATTTTTTACTGCCTGTTGTACAGGCTCAAAAATTTAAATATCTAGGTCCCTTTATATGTATACATCATTGGATTGTCTTAGCTATGTTAGGATTTTATTCCCAATTACAGAGTGAAGGAATCCAAGCTTGAAAACAGAAGATTTCTGCATCATTTTACTTAGAAGGACCCAGACAGTATTCCAGGTTTGGTCATTAAGGTCTGCACTCCAAACTTTCACACCATATTGGACCCCTCCAAACTCATTTTTGGCAGAAGTCACAAAAAGTAGTGTGGGCTGTAAGGCAGACAAGCGTAATGTGAGAAAGTATACCTGGGAGGGTGAGTAGAGAAGGGGAGATGGGGCGAGTTTCCTGGGTATGTCGGTTCAAAGCAGCCCTTCTACAGTTGTACAATAATATGGATCAATCCCAGCAACCCAATGCAGCAACCCAAACCACTGCCAGGTCATCCCAACTACACGATGGATGGCCCCTGAAGTGCTCCTGCGTACTGAAATTCGGGGGAAATGAGACATTGCTCTCCACCATTCAACTAAAACCTAACCAAACCTAACTTGTTACTGTCACTATATATGTATCATTTATAAGTGGTACTTTCAAACTTTCTTGCACTTTGTTACCTTACTATGAGGTGCTATATAAATGCTAAGTATTGTTTGTATTTAACAAGCTCCTGCCAGGGGGAGGGGGGGAAACGATGTACCTGGTTTCTAACAATAAGGGCAAAAAGTTTGAAAGGAAACTGCCTATTCTGGGTTATAACAGCATGGACTTCCTCGCCTCATGCTCCCCTCCAGGTTTTCTGCTTCAAATCTATATAAGAGGCAAGCATTCATTTTCTCAGAGATAATCAAAGGATAAGTTTCCAACAACAGGAATCAGAATAATTCTCAAAGACACCAAGTCATCTGTTTTTAGGAGAGACTTTTGTGGACACAGGTCCAATGACCAGAGATGGGTATAAAAATGACATATTTTCCTGAATGGAGATTTTAAAGGGATGTGTGCGCTCCTGAACAGTAAGATAAATGTAAGAAAGATTTGTCCATTTGTAAATCAAAAATTGTAAAATTAACTTTAATAGGTAAAATGAGATGGGTATTTAACAATTAATTTACTACACAAGTTCAGTAAATTAATTATACTAGTTCATTTCCAATTCTGAAATCCATATGAGAAATGTGTCTTAAAAATTCAGCAAGTGGCCATTTTTGCCTTTATGGTTCAGGTGACTCATATTGCTGACTTCGCAAGCTTGCTTCTTGGATTTGAGCCACTTTCACATAAAATACATGTGTTACAGAATCATTGGACCTCAATGCTGGCAAAAAATCTTTTAAATCAGCTCGTTGATCCTTTATTTTTGAGAGTAGGCAAGAGCGTCTCCAAAATGGAAACTTGAACAGCTGGGTTCGTAAATAACAAGGAGCCTAAACATAGTGTATTTATTCAACAAATATTTGCTGAGTATGAAGCCCTGATCTGCTTCTGGGTGTATGTTGCATTAAAGACAATGAGAAAGCCATGCAAATCATCAGAATTAAAGAAGGCACTGTATGTATCATTTAGTTGGCAAAGAAGGTGTTTTACAACATGCTATTAGATCTTTACTATGTAAAAACAATATGTTACTAGCAGGGCAACTTCACTTTAAACCTTTGTTTGACTAACAAATATTATTCCTATCAGATTTACACACCAGGCTGTTGAAAGGAGCTGATTTCCTAAAAACTGGATCTAGAGTAAGCAGTAGAGTCAGGACCAATATAAATATCAGTTATATGAAGCTGAATGCATCATCAAAACAGAATCATTTTCATGCTTGACCTTCCGTACCATTACTTCTAATCATGTGTGTGAATGTGAAGTATAAACTAGATGACAATGAGGGATGATTTACAGCAAATCACAGCGAAAAACAACATAATGGGCCTTTAAATGCAACCTTGCCTAAATTGTATAAATAATGTTAGTTCTCCTTGCTTGAATTTGTGGCAAAGAAGCAGAAGGACAGAAATGAAGACCTAATGGGAGATTTTTTTTTTTTTAAGGGACATTTTACTGACAGAATCTCTTCTTCAGCTTAAACACAATGTTTGTATTTTTAAAGTCAGGTGCACTTATAAATGCATTCAATAGGAATGGAAATGAACACATTGCGTAAGATCTCCCCAAAATAATTTTGATCCCAAAATAGCATGAGGTGGTTATTTTTTTTCAAGGACTTATTTGTAAAAGTAACAGAGGAATAAAGAAATCAGGGATTAGCGTATATCTGAAATGTTAAAAACACAGGAAATTTTCAGACTTGAATGAAAACTTGCTATATGTCCATATCTTTCGTCAAAAATAAGAAATAAATTCTTGACCATTTATTTAAGGATAAAGTCAAAAATGGCAAGTGGAAAATCAGAATTTCTGCATTTCTATGCTATTAAAAATTCTTTAAAGTGGTAAAAAAAAAACAAAGAACATAAAATTTTAGAAAATTGTCTATAAAGACTTGTAAAGACATATTTTAAAGAAAACAATTACTGCTAGTCATGAAATCATATGAAGTAAAACATTAGTAGGAAATGGAAGAAAAAAAATCAAAGCGAAGCTCCAAATTAAAATATAATAAGCTTCAAAGAGTACTTTTAAAAAGAACAACAAAAGTCTTTCTAGAAAATAAGAAAAAAAAAATGGGCCTCACTGGTGGCACAGCAGTTAAGTGCTGCGCTGTGGAGCTGTGGGCAGTGGTGACATGAGTTTGACTCCCAGCCGGGGAGATTCCCACATGGCGTGGCAGACCTCTCCTGCCTTGCCCTCTGCTCCCCTCAGCAGTGTATTTCTGTCCATCTGCCTGTTCTGCTTCCCCGCTCTGTCTCGGTGAACCCTCTTGTCGCCCCACACCTCTGGCCTGTACCCCAGCTTGTAGGCATAAATAAATAAATCTTTTTTTTTTAAGATTTATTTATTTTTGCCTACAAGCTGGGGTACAGACCAGAGGTGTGGGGCGGCAAGAGGGTTCACCGGAGACAGAGCGGGGAGCAGAACAGGCAGGTCAGAAATACACTGCTGAGGGGAGCAGCGGGTGAGGCAGGAGAGGTGTGCCGCGCCATGTGGGATTCTCCCCGGCTGGGCGTCGAACTCACGTCGCCGCTGCCGACAGCTCCACAGCACAGCACTTAACCGCTGCGCCACCAGGGAGGCCCTAAATAAATAAATCTTGAAGAAAAAAAAGAAGAAAAAATATGTAAGACTTAAAATAGCTGTAGTCACCGATCCTAGGTACAATTTCACACTCACTTAGATTAATTTACAGTAGAAAATAATTGTAAGTATATAAATACTAGCGGATCTTCACCTCATGCAGAATTTTTAAATTTAAATCAATATGATTAACAACACAGTTTTCCATCCAAGCATCCAAATAGCAAATGCTACAACAATGTTTACCTGAAATCTTTTGTTACAGCATTTGAAGTCTGATAAGAAAACAAACTGCACCTGCTTACTGAATTTGATAGGGATTATTCGTTATAAGAAATTACAAAATCTTCTTTAATGTGACTTGCATTATTGATGAAACCTAAAATATGATATGCCACTTACAAATGATTTTGCTGTTTTTGTAAGAATAAACAGAGACTACGCATACAAGTACCTGGCCATGAAGAATAAAGAAAGGTGTTTTAATTCTAAATCCCTTCTGATGAAACCTATGATGTCAGGGAAAATATATGTAGATTTCTTAAGTTCTTCAACAAAACAAGAACGTAAGAGCTGCGTATTGTCCTATATGCTGTTTTACAGTGAAATATTCACATGTTCATTACTCCACTGAAACAAAAATCCCTCACAATTTTTAGGACAGAGAGAATTAGTTATGTAAAGTTGTAATGTAGTCATTAATATATTTTTAATATATTTTATGTAGGAACTTAGATATTTTCTATTTCAGGCAATAATGTCTTTCACTCATGCTGAGCCAAAGGTCCATTTACATCTATCCGGTTTTATACAACATGTCAGTTACCCATGTTGACTTAGAAGTGGAATATGTGAACATGTACACACACACACACACACACACACACACACACACACACACACACACAACTCCCCAGAAAAACCACAGAACCAAGAAAACTAAAGTATTAAAAATGCAAACACTTGTTTTGATTTAAAAGAAAGAATGAAGGGCCTCCCTGGTGGCGCAGCGGTTGAGCGCTGCGCTGTGGAGTTGTCGGCAGTGCACAATGCAGGTTCCACACCCGGCCGGGGAGAATCCCACATGGTGCCGCAGACCTCTCCTGCCTCGCCCACTGCTCCCCTCAGCAGTGTATTTCTGATCTGCCTGTTCTGCTCCCCACTCTGTCTCTGGTGAACCCTCTCGCCACCCCACACCTCTGGCCTGTACCCCAGCTTGTATGTATAAATAAATAAATCTTAAAAAAAAAAAAAAGAATGAAGAGAAGGGAGGAAAAGGAAGAAAGGGAGGTGGGAGAGAAGAAGGAACATTAATTATGATAAGGAATAGAAAGGAGTAAAGGTTCATCCTAGACTGGATTCTATAACATTACTAATGGTCTCATTTCAGGGGAAATCAGTTCAGTCAGTTCAGCGTCTTTGCAGCCATCATTGCAAAGGACCAAAACTGAAGTACCCAATTTTCCTACAAAACCTTTAGGAAAACCGTTGCTCACATCTAGGCCACAGCTAACTCTGGGTGATCGCCAAGCGGATCTGTTTGAAGACTCTCTTATGCAGCTAAGAGATGTGAGGGTTGAAATTTCCAAAAGTCTGCTGACAGCAAAACAGGTAGCGGCGTACATTAGATTTCCGTGATTTGCTTCTCCAGAGGGAAAGAAGGATAGCCAAGAGGAGAGCGGCACAGGGAAAGAGCTGTAAATGAGCAGTGAATCTGAAAAGGTCTGGGGAAGGAAGAAAGGTGAGAGGGAGACAGCGAAAGCACCAGGTCAAATGGTCCAGGGAGCCAGCCCCGGCGTGAGCCAGCCCCTCCTCCAGCTTCCCCTAGTCAAGCTGTTCAGGAACTTCTTTCAGATCTGCTCTGACCTCTCATTCCTACTCTTTGTTCTTCCATCCAGGAAGAAACTTCAACTTCACTATTTAAAAACTTTCCGCATGAAGCTGCCATCAGGGATTCCAGTTCTAAAGCTGTGCCCATTCACAGGGTGCCCAGTAAATCTCATCTGCCTGGGACCCAGGAGCCTCCAGGAACTGAGACCATCTGCTGATACCAGAAACGCTGTGGCCAACCCGGACAATCTGGTGACCGAACTCTGCATCAATTTTTTTCTTTTGTCTCCAGGTCCTCCCAGTCCCATAGAAATTCTTAACTAAGTCAGAGTAAGAAACAAAGTGATTCAAACTTCACTTACAAGTGTACAAATGGAAGTTTGAGGAAGCCTCAGTAAGCCTATGCCATTAGTAAGCTTTATTTACTAAAGGAAGAAAAATGCCTGCAGTGATTAAATCCTAGAGTCACTGTTAATCCCTTCCAGAAACAAATAACATAAAATAAAATAAATGCAGCTGATAAATTACTTACAGAAAATATAATGCTCAAAGAAAGTAACCACAATGTAATAATTATTGGACTTGATTAAACATAAAAATAAATCTTTTACCTCTCTCATCCCATTAGTACAGACAATAAAAGGAAAAGCCTTTTTAAAAGGTAACTCTCAACCAATTCTTTTCCCTCTTAATTCTGAATTGTAATAAACAAAGGTAAAATCAAAAATCATGTAAGCAGTGAAGTATAAGCTTTTTCCCATTATCTTGAGACAGGTGACAATGCAAATTAAAAACGCATCCCCATGCAGCTCGCAGCAAATGCACCTTTTTTTTTTAACTCCTTCATAGTTGAATGCCTTATTAAGAGGAAAAGAATCACAAAGTGGAATGGCTTATAAATTATCAATATTTCTGGGGAAATCAATTTACTGCCCTCAAACGAAATGTATGGAACCTCTCCTAATCTCATTGACAAAAATAATGTTCCCTGTTCATAGAGTCTGAGACCAAAATGAGCATCTCTTCTCTACACATGCAAGCTAACAATATTGTCTTTTTTAAAATAACAAGAAAAAACAGAATTGGGCAATCAAATGGGGTCAAATTAAAATTTTTCTCTTCTACATGGGAGAATGTGGCCACATTTTATACACGTGTATAAGTCTCAATAAGATTTTTTCCTTCGTTGAAATACTTGACTTTGATTTTTTTATTTTCTTTTCGTTTTTTGTTTTTTTGACTTTGATTTTATTTTTATCATTTAGGTTCTGAAATGCCGACACCACGCTACTCCTACGAAACACTTTTATCCATCTTTTTTAACTCCCCATTCAAGTCAGAAAGTAAGCCCTATCTTTGGATCGTGTTTTGTAAAGGTTGTACTCGCCACAGGCTTAACACAACAGTGGGAGACAGTGTGGAAGGGATCGATAAAGTAGTATTACCCTTTGTGTTGGTGAGTCTCCACAGGACATGCTGGCTTAACTCTGCTGTCTGAGCCTACCCTCATCCTTACCTGCTGGGAGAGGCACTAAAGCACAGTAATGGACCAAGGGCCCTGGTGAGGTGAGGATAAGAAACACACTTCCTACACCTCCTTCCGGAGCTGCTTTAGTAAAGCTGGAGAAAATCTGGAAGCTGTAAGAGAGAGTTTCAGATTTGAAAGACAAATGTATAAACATCCTGAGGTCTGAGGGCACAGGCCTTGACATTCAGACAGGTGTATGCATCATCCGGGAAGTTGCACGTTGGCAGGAGTCCTGCATATGCAGCGATTCTTCCACCTCAACACGTCACTTGTGATTTTAAGAAGCCAACTACTGTGGCTGCAGGGATGCAACACTGCAATGTAATGAGCTTATATTAATTGCCTCCTTCATTTGCCAAGTGGACTTAGGGAATAATATGTTAAATTTGCCTCCAAATTAAATGCTTATAATTTTTCATTTGTCACTGGCAGAGTAAAATTACAACTCTGTGGTTAGGAAGGCTGTAAGGTGTAAGGATATGATCGCACTGTTCCCATTCATGTTAATGGGGTGGGGGTGATACTGTTCAGACCTGAGACTTAGAGGCTTTGCCTGCTTTGCAACAGGGACAGTAAGGATCTGCTGTAGTTCCTTTTTTCTAATAAGTAGTCAGAGACTGTCATTTAATTAAATAGACCCCACTTGGCTATTCTGGCAAAGTGAGTGATAAGTGATATAAGTTCATTTGTAGGGCCTTATGATACAACAAGTAACTTAAGTAAGTCATTTTCTGTGTCCCTATTATCCTCCAGACCACATTTGAACTATTTTCCCTGACTGAAATATGGGGAGGCCCTCATTCTTTTTCATACTAAGTACTCCTCTCATCAGACTTGAACTTTTCTCAGAGTCCTGACACCCTTCTTGTCCCCAGGATAAGGTCAAGCCAATTCTTATTCATTGACTGCACCTTCTAATCCCAGGTCCATGATGTGTCATTATTTGATAAGCCCTGATAGACATCCTGCCATGAAATATGCAGAGACTATGAGTCCTGTCTCTTTAAGCAAATAAACTGAGAAGTTGAAAACCAATCTGAGTACAACACTTTATGATTCAAACAACTGGGGAAACTCTTTGCCCCTTCTGTATTCTGGAAGGAGATCCTTGAAGTGGTACATTTGAGATTTTGGTACAATGACCTATCTCATTCACAAGTCATGAACCCCGTGTATCCTAACGTTTTAATACTTACATTTACACATACCTCAGATGATACTAGAACATATAACTACGAAGACATAGAACCAACACCACCCATCAAGTCTTTTAGGCTACTGGGGTGAGGAGAGGAGTGGCTGGGGTGACTGGAAGGAAAAAAAAAGCCACCTCACTTGATCATTATAACAAATTTATATTCCCTTTGTCTGACTTCCCCTCCTGGACTGCACCTGGTTGTTATTTTTATAACTAAAAGTATAATTAATACTAAAGAGTCAGCTGCCCTGAGTCAACACCTTGAGCCATACTAAGAACTTGGAAAAGCTTTGACATTGCATTTTCTCTTTACCACATCCCAGATAAACTTCTTAGGTCAAGCTACTTACAGCATCTAAAAGAGCTCAAGCTACACAGATCACACATTCTTTCCATTCTTAAAGTCATTTCCCCTATTTATTAAATTAATCTTTTTAAAATAGTTTCCCAAAAGGATATAACCATATTTGAGACACCTTACATAACGATACAATTGTAACAGTAAGGACTGAACGCAAAGGACATAAACAGCTGACAGAGTAGTTATGCAAGCAAATGGTTATAATTGAAGCCACTTCAAAGAAGAAAGGTTTTGAAGACTGCATGGTCTGCAACTTTGGAAGCACGGGGTCTATTATTGTTACCTTTCAAAGTTCGTAGAGAAAAGAATAAAATCATGGACCTCCCTGGTGGTGCAAGGGGTTAAGTCTCAGCACTACCAAGCTATCACCAGCCACTGCAGCACCAGTTAAATTCCCGTTCAGAAGCTAACCCATGGCCCAGCAGACCTCTCCTGTCTCGCCCACTGCTCCCCTCCGTGGAGTGTATCAGTCAATCCACCTGTTCTGCTCCCCAGTCTGTCTCTGGTGAGTCCTCCCACCCCCAACACCTCTGGCCTACACCCCAGCTCTGGTATGCATAAATAAATAAATATTTTTTAAAAAAGAAAAGGATGAGATCATGATTGTGAATTTTCTAGTGCTAGGCTCCCAAGAAATACAACTTAATAACAATATCTATTTCAATAACTGACCTTATGATACATGCTGCCCAGTAAGGTGGAATACTAAAAGGGCAGAGAAAGCTCAGAGCTAGGGAGAGAAGGGGTGGGGAGGCCTACCCGGCTTGTGGTTCAAAGGACCCTCCACTGAAAGGAAAGGGCTGCAATAAGTCATAAAGAATGAGCTGGGTGTTTAGAATGGTGGTGAGAGAAGGGGTAGGGCAAGTAGAGGGTAGAAAGTGGGTACAGGGACCTCGCAAGAGAGAGAAAGGCACATTCAGAAATAACTATAGAGGTCATACAAAGAATATTCTAGGAGATCTGCTTGGAAAAATAGCAGAAAGCGTCATTGAGTACCTCCTAATATTTAGTGTTTGAATGAAGAGCTTTGAACATTTAGAGATTTCCCAGATCTTCAGAGAGTGACCTGGCAAATTTGGTTTTTGAATTGGGAAAGACCACAAACAGGGATGGAGGAGCATTGTGATCATTTAAACTAGAGGAAACGGAGCCTCTTATAAGAATAAGGACTGTTAAAATGAAAAAAAAAAAAAGTGAGGAGAAATGTTGAAATGGAAAACACAGAACTTGGCAGTTTATTGGACATGCAGCGCCATAAAGGAAGGGGAACAAATAATAAAGAAATATGTCCCAAGTCTGAATATCTAGAAATCTGGCAACATGTTAAACAGAAAAGAGTCATCAGTACTGGAGATGACAGCAGCTTTTGGATTATGGAAGTTAACTTGGCCTTTGTTAAAGTTTTCACATCATTTAAAAATTGAAAAGAAAATTGTCCTGACCACTAGCCATCTGAAAATAAAATTACTAATGATATCAATGTCCAAAAATGTGTAGCATCTATGATGCTTCGTTTATTTCATAGCTAGAATTGTAGAAACAGGGATACTATTTCTCAAATAACATACATTTATAAAGGGAATTTTTAAAGAACAAAAACATTTAGTACGTCTTCTTTAAACAAGACAGCAAGGCACCTATAATATTTACACCAGTACAAAATAAAGCCTTGTCACATGTTAATTCTGGTTACCAGCCCTGTTCTTTATTATTTCACGAAGCAAGGTCTGTATTTAATAGAACTACTAATGTGTCAAAACAGCAGTGTGGGAAGTGAGGACACCAGAGAGAACCCCTAAACAAATCCACCCGACTGGAGGGGGCGTTTTCTTCACGTGACAGGGAAAATTAAATCTTCATGCCCACATAAGTGCATAAGAACAAGCCCAAGTTGAAGGTGGCATTAATCTCAATCACTGTTTATTTGTGGGTGTTTAGACATATTACATGCAGGGAATGTTTCCATTATTGTTGTTTTGAATGAAACATGCAGCATTTCATTGTGAGGAAACCAGTGAAATAATTTTCTCAGTTGCCAAACTCTAATAACAAAGGAAAAAGCTATAAAATTCCTTCTGTGCTTCTCCTTGTCTTTATTTCAAGGGAGTTGGAAAAAGAAATCAAAAGCAAACTGTCCTCTCTAACTTTATTAATAACAGATTTTTTCTACCTTATTATACATTTTATGTTTTAGAAACTCACACATGGATCATTAAAAACGATTAAGATATGTCTGAAAAGAATTTCAGCAAAAAAGTGGTTAACATTCATCATAGCCTTTCAAAACAAAATTGAATTCTACTTTATCTGAAAACTTTCCAATGCAATATTACTTTTTCTTACATATACAGCCTGCAACTTACCTAGGACACTATTTATCATTTGGACAAGTTAAGTACAACACACACACACATCACCTTGAGACAAAAGAGAAATTCTCTCTTGAGAAATTCAAAACTGTATTAAAATGATAAGTAGCAAGTCTTTACTCTTCCTTCATTAACTTAGGCAGAGAAATGTGCTGTACATATACAAAAAAAAAAAAAAAATTAAAAAAAATCAAGGTTCCAACATGTTGCTGGACATAATCATCATCTTGCTTCCTCCAGTCCACTAAATGTGTTGATTTTTGCCAAGAAATTATAAGCTGTGATGGAAATAGTGGTACCCAGAGGAGGTTTCCAATTATCCTCATAGGTTACTTAGCCCACCTGGGACCCCCAACAGGTATGGGTCAGGATTTAAGGATTCAAAATAATTATTGTGAAGGAAGCGCCCGAATGAGTAATTTCTCTTCAGTATTCCATTCACCTACCATAGTAAAGCAGAGCAAATGGAAGCAGAAATTTAGAGCTTAAAAAGGTGGCAAGTAATAAAATTCAAGTTTGTCAACTGTTTGAGGCCAGTGGCATATATTCCAAAAGAGCACTTTACAAGGTAAGTTCTAGCAAGTCACACCTCACAGGCACCTCTTTCAAAATAGTGTAAGAGGCTACCTGCTATCAACATTTACACTTCAGGGCCCCCGCATGGAAAACAACAGGCTAGAAGGAAACCTGTTTTTAGAGTTAACATGCATATTTTTGGCACCTTTTGTATACAGAGTGTGGATCAAAGACTGTGGTCGGGATGAGAAACACATAATTTTATATCTCCAGACCTTGCTCCAGATTTTGGTTAAATCCAGAAATGAATCTAAATTTCTTTTTGAGAGATAACAAGTATGGAGAAATACTAAGAGACTTACCTAAAGATATCTCTTAAAACCTTTTTGAAAAATGGGCCTCCCTGGTGGTGCAACAGGTTAAGTCTCAGAATATGAAGCTATCCGCAGCCACAAGTTTGATCCCTGGCCAGGGAGATTCCCACATGGCAAAGCAGACCTCTCTTGCCTCGCCTGCTGCTCCCCTCAGCAGTGTACTTCAGACAATCTGCCTGTTCTGCTCCCCACTCTGTCTCCGGTGAATACTCTCACCACCCCACGCCTCTGGCCTATGTCCTGGTTCTTGTGTGCATAAATAAATAAATCTTTAAAAAAATCTTTTTAAAAAATGACAAAGCAACATGTGAATAGTTTCTGCTCCCAAACCATCACTATTCAATCTGGGAGGCAGTCCTAATATTTAGTCAAGACCTAGAGCTTTGGATCAGAAGTCCCAGCCTGGGTGATAGCCCCAGTAGATGAATTAAGCAAAATTACTCTCTACTGAGCTCCAGAATCCAAATTCCTAAATGCAGAAAATGAACAGAACCTTCTGTGTGTGGCTGCTGAAGACTAAAACAAGACACCCTCACCATTGAGCTTAACATAGTACTATACCACACAACCCCCCCCCCACAGAGAAGGCATGTTCTCCCCAAATAGCCTTAGAAAAGAAAAATCTCCCTTTTCTATATTTACATTATAGCATCTTTTGCAAATGCCCTACATCTAACATTGTACTGTATATTCCAGTATTACATATTCTTCTCCTTTGTAGGGATACTGTTCTGATTTTTGAGGGCCTGTTTCATACTGTTGTTAAATATTTTGAACATTGCTCCTACTGTTTGGAAAACACAAATTAGTTTGTTTTGACTTCAGTCAACGGTAATTCAGGAAGAGGTTAACCTATCAAAAGTAGGTGACATGTAATGATTTTATGATTGCTAGGGTTATGACCTCACAATTCCAAGTGTCATCTTTTTAAACATCTTAGGTTAGTTTGTCTTCATTTACTCTCCTATATCCATTCTCCACTGTTCTCTGTCCTGTTTCTGGATGCTAGAAAACTCTACAGCTAATTCCTTATAGAATCTTACTGGGATCAAAAAGCGGTAGCACATTGGCAAGCAGTCAGATAGTAGGAGAAGTGAAGTCTGGGTATCTCTTTGCTCTTTCCCTGGCCCTCTGCTCCCCTTGAGTCGTCATGTCCCCAGAAGTGGCTGTATTCTTCTTCAGTCACACTGCCCTTGAGTAGCCTCTCCTTCATAACCCCGGCTTGCAGGCAGGTGCTGATCACATGGTTTCCTTCTCTTCGTCCTTCAGGCCTGTGGGTGGAAATGGCCTCCACAGTTGCTCATCCCTTGGTGTTTCCTCATCCCTACCAATTCCTGAACTTTGCCTAAACCTTCATGTCTAATTCATTTATTAAGCGCTCTTCAGTGATACCCTTTAGAATGTGCCAACTGTTTCCTATCGGGCTCCTGACTGAGGGGGTGGCTATGCTGTGGAGATCACACACTGATAAAATGATAATTAAGAGTAGATGGGACAGATAGAATGAGCCATGCAGCTACTTGAGAGAATGATTTCATAGTTCTAGAGAGGCAGAGGTGGAAGCTTCTTAGAGTTTTTAAGGCAGAGAGAGAAGCTAGTGTAGCTGCAACAGAGTCAAAGGGGCAGTATCCTCAGGATTTAGATGGCATTGAAGACATGGGCCAGGCTGAGGTTGCCTACATAGTCAAGATCCTGGAAGCAGACAGGAGGTCCCAGGAGAAGCTGTGGAAGGGACCAGAATGCATGAACAACTGAAAGGATACTGAGAAAGAGAAACCAGGAGAGGATAAGGGGAACAAGAAAGAATGGGATCCAAGAAGTCAAAGGAAAAGCTTTTTAAAGAGGTGCAATCAAGCTGCAATTCCTGAGGTAGGTCAAGTAAAATGAGAATCAAGCACAGGATTTAGATATCAGTTCATGGTCAATCTTGACAAAGACTGCTTTGGTGAAGGGGTCGGGAGCAAACCTCCGACTGAAGTGGTTTCAAAAGCGAACAAAGAAAATATTATGGGTCAACTCTCTAGAGGATAAATTAAAACAAAAGCAACAAGTAGACTTAATGTTATGCCAATGGATTTTTGTGTCTTGGCATAGAACTCCCTGTGAGAGAATCATATAGAAGCTTAAACACCCCATGTTTCAAACAACTGAGTTGGCAACTGATGTGCCATGCAAAACTGTTAAATAAATAAGAGAGTAATTTAGTCAATACATTAAATATTACAAGAGGCAGATCATTATCACAGAATGTTTATGCATTCAATTTGGACTACACAAATTGTCTTCTTATAAGGCACTTCACACACACACCTGAACACACTGAGATATATATACACACCATACCTGCCTAGTGTTGATGCAGTAGGAGGCTGTGCTATAACAAGATTCAAACCAAATCCCATTTAGAGACTGCCCTTGACTATCAACAAGTCTTTACTAGGTTGAAATAGTAGCAGCAACTTGATTGTACATTTTTCCCACGAGAAGGAAATGAAAAGAATCCTATTTGTTAACCTTTCTAGCACTACTCCTATGGTATCTCATCCCTTCTTAAAAACAGATAGGCTGTTCCCTAGGAAGAGGAAATTGGGTTCCATGGAAATACTCCATTCCATTTATATACTTTTTGATGTGTGTGAAGCCTTTAAGGGAGGCAATAGAGCCCTGGAGGAGACAGAGGACTAACCACACCAAGGGAGTGTGGGCAGCCCTGGGTAGGTGTCCCACTGTGTGTTTACAGACTCCAGATGCATTCCATGGTGACAGAAGCCCTGACCTGCCAGGAGATTTGCTAACACTATAAACCACTTAGGGAAGACTACTCTTTTACAGAGAAGTCATTGGCCTTTTTTTTTATTCAAGGTACCAAGAAAAGGGCCAAAGGAGGATATGGGGCATGATGGAATTTTGCTAGAAAAATATGTTTTTATTGTGCTAATGAATAGCATTACTCCATGAAAATTCCGTATGGACAAGTCAAAGTTTAATTAGGTTTGTGGTATCACTGCTGTGGCCGCAGCTCCTCTGGTAACCCGATGATGTTATCTTATTATTTAGTGGAAAGATGATGTTATCTTAATATTTAGTCGAACCACCATTGCCTCCACATAACTGAGAGGAAAGTGAACAGCCCTCGCCCTCTCCAGCAGGCCTCTGCAGGTCCTGGGTGGAGATCTCCATGAACAGCAGCAGCAGCAACAGTGAGAGCAATGGGAAAAAGGGGCTGAGGGCTGGAACACATGTCCTCCTCATCTTTGATCCACACTGGAGACATGGAGAGGATGCCTCTGGATGCACAATATGACCCAAGACAGAAAAGTTCAAGAGGCAGTTCTCACTGTGACAGCCCTGCCCCACGGAAGATGGGTAGATTGTGTTTGATGTGGAAATGCACACCAGCAGGGACCATGACTTTTAGTCAGAAGAAGTAGAAGGAGAGAGAGAAGTTGATGCTTTGAAGAAAGTGTACAGTGGGTACCTGACTGTTCAAAAAAACCTGAAAACAGTCTACCCAAGGACTTCCACTTCAGGCACCCTGAAGCTTCTGTTCTTTAAGGATGAGTAAAGGGGGCAGGGATGAGGAAAGGGTGTATTTACTCCTCAGAATTTCCTGAGGTATTCATTTTAATGCTCTTCCTTTCTATTTTGGCTTTGGTGCTTGTCAGCTATGTTGGTAAATGACTGAGCACACCTTGTACCGCTACTAAGTGAGGCAAAGGAAAGCCCGTGGAAAGGCATATGACTAGTGAAGTAATATAAAAGCATAGCAGTTTATTCATTTTCTTTTTTGTTGTTGTTGTTGTTTTGTTACATTTTTAAAAAGATAGGTTTGTTAAGAAAAGGAAAAAGGGAAAAAAGAGAGACACCTGCATAGTCACAGGTGGTCAGGGAGGAGAGCTGCCTCAGAACAGTGTATTTGAACTTGAGACCATTGTAAGCATGGCCCAACCTATCACCATATTTGAACATATCCAGTTCAAATAGCTTTCAAATCCAGGATTTTATTCAAATTCTGTTGAGGCATTTTACAAACTTCATCCCCTTTGTGGTCTATAAGACATTTAAGACTTTCCTAACAGTTTTACAAAGGCTTCCTTTCTACAAATGCCACCAACAGGTTATAATTTTGTCGGCAATGCTATTGTATCCATTTAGTACCAACACACTTAGACCTGTATCATTCAAGGTGTAAATTATGATCTTCCTAGATAACTACCATGTCACATTTAAAATGAGATCAAGTAAGGAAAACATATAAAAGTTTTGCTCTTTTGTTTTTCAAGACAAAAGCAAGCTTCCCTAAACTTGAAATTGTAGTTATTAAAAAAGCAAACAAACAAGAGAATAGACACAAGAAAAAAATATATATACCCTGGGCAATTAAAAAAAAAATCTTAAGCCGTAAAAAAAGAGAACTTTAATTAGCATAGCTGCTACTATGAACAATAACAGTTAATATTTGTGGAGATTTTAACACAGTCTATGCACTATGCTGAGTTTTATGCATAGTTTCATTTGTTCCTGGAAACCACACCTTGAGGAGACTATTTGCCCATTTTTATTTCACAGAGAGAGAAACAGAGGATCAAAGAGTTACAGTGACTTGCCCCAGATAAGAGATCACAGTGGTAGAATTGAGATGTAAACCCAGAAGTCTGACTCAAATATATACAAAAAACAAAATAACTGTGATATGAGGTCGCATTTAATGTATAGTCACCTTGAAGCAAAATGTTGAAAGGATTTTATCTCCATGTTTTCTTACCCACAGCTCCCACTGGTCCACTTTAAAGATGAGAAGACTCAAGCATCGAAAGTTGAAGTAGGTCGCCCTGACTGACAGTGCCAGCCACGAAACAGAACTGCAATTTAAACCCTATTCTTCAGACAACAAGGAAAGTACAGACACAGTCCACCATTTAATGTTATTAGTAAATGCTGGCCTGATTTTCAAATCAAGAAATGTGTATAGCATGCTTACTATGGTGAAAGTCCTGTGTTAACTACTATAGGTGAACTCAAAGAAGTGAAATTCCTTCCATAAGTAACCTTAAAAGAAAGACAGAAAAGTGTACCCCCCCTCCCCCGTGGCACAGTGGTTAGGCGATGCGCTGTGGAGCTGTTGGCAATGGCGACACGAGTTCGATGCCCAGACAGGGTGATTCCCACATGTCGTGACAGACCTCTCATGCCTGGCCCGCTGCTTCCTCCAGCAGTATGTTTCCATAGATCTGCCTGTTCTGCTCCCCACTTTGTCTCTGGTGAACCCTCTTGCTGCCCCACACCTCTGGTCTGTACACCAGCTTGTATGCACAAATAAACAAATCTTAAAAGAAAAAAGAAAAAAAACAAAGCACAGGGAAATGTTAAGCATATTTTTTAAAAACCATTTAGAAAATGTCAGAAGTAAGTATGTGGTTATTTGAATGAAGTGTGAGGCACTTGTCATAATGCAAAGGTTTCAGGAATGAAGCTTCAACCAGTCTTAGAAAAGAGATGGACTGCCCCTAAAGTGAATGACACAAAGAGACTATTCAGAAAGAGGACAAGTTTAGCAAAGACAGCGGGAAAATACAAGTGGGTGCAAACAGGAAGGAGTTCGAGTGTCTGGCAGCATTCTGATAGCGTTCTGTACTTGAAGAGTACAGTCTGGCCTCAGACATGATGTGCGATAAGGTAGTGCTGAAAAAGATACATCTTCTGTTCTAGAAAAGTATACACCATTCAGATTTATATGCAAAAACAAGTAGTACTACAGCTAACTTAAGAATGATATGAGATTTTTCAGAACATTTATACCATGTCCACTATCAGCACATATATGCTTAACGCTGAGTAACAGGCAGACTGATTTTCCCTGATTAAGGCTGCTTTTTTCTGGTCTGATGAGTAAATACGCAAGCAGCACATGCTTAGCTGCTCTTCCTTTGTCTCCACAATTACTACCTGTTTTGTTTTTTGACTCAAATGCGTTTGTCTATGTTTGTAATTCTTAACTCTTTTAGAGCAGACACACATCACAGACACTTGATCTGACTATTACCCAGCTCCTTCTAGGATGAAAGCTCACTCATTCATCCATTAGGCATTTAATGAAAAGCAACAAAGTGCCAGACAGGTAGAGGCTTTTGGGATGCAAAAATAAAACATGACCTCAGCTTAAAGGAGTTCCCAACACAGGAGTGAGCAGTGGCAATACATGGCTGAAGCGCTGTCCCCATTTTATATACAGCGTTTTGTGATCACACGTAAGAAAATCTTAATTCCAATTGGTGCACACTAGCAAGCCCTCCAGAGGATGTTTTAAATCAAGGTGTGAAGAATAGGTACCCATTCTCTAGAGCAGGGAAAAGACATTCCTAATGGAGGGTGTAGAATGTTCAAATGCTTGGGAATCTGGGTAACTGTCAGAAAAAGTGATCTAGAGATGAACTTGGGATGGCAAAGAGAAGCTATATACCACAGCTTTTGAACCTGACCTAGGGATTATACTTAAATTTCGAAACAACCACAGAGGGAGACTGAAGGGGTGGGCAAATCAGAACTGAGCATAAGAAATTCATGCACATTTCAGGTAACCATTAGAAAGATAATCTAATTTTATCGGCACAGTCCGCAGTAATTGGGGGAATCATGCTTTGTTATCCCGTTGCATTTTCCCACTCTAAGACAATAATTTCCCCTAAAGCATTGCCACTACATTTCCTTAGATGTTAGCTCTGACAACTTGTCAGTCCAGCATTTTCTGAGATAGTTCATTCAGGTGGTTACAACTTCAAGAAGAAATGAGGAGAAAGGGTTGGTATTGCCAAGTAGAGGAATTGGCATATTCACGACATTGATTTACCTGGACGTTGGGCCCCCACAGTAAACACATGTCTACCCTGGTCCTAGGCTCTGAGGACTGGCCAAGCAAGGTTTGAGATTAATGAGAAATATCCACTCACTCACTCTGACCCTGCACCTCCAAAACAACATGAAATTATAAGACCGGAATGTTACAAAATTATTGAGAACAGCAACTTGGGATTTTAATGATCACTGACAGTCTATCTTTTATTAACAATGATTATTTGCATATCTTATTTGTCTTATTCTCAACACTAATACCATAGGAAAGAAATGTTTGTAACCAGCAAACGGCTTCCATGTATTGTGTTCACCAAACCTATCTTAAACTGATTTCAATTTTGTATCTCGGTCTGTGGAAGAGCCAGTTAATGCTCATTAGCATCTGTGTCCTCTCTTCTTTTTGGTTACTCAGTCAGACCATATGCTGTGCCGCCCTTGGAGTTCATGTCAGAGATCCAGTCAATGAAATATAAGTAGAAATGAGGCTGCCATTTCCAAGCTGAGTCAATTAAGGAAAACTTCCCATTTTTAACAATCCCCCTTCCCAGGCACCCAGTGAACAGAAATGACCCTGAGTAAATAGAGAGGGCAGGAGCCACAATACAGAAGGAGTCCAGGTCCCAAAAATAACTATGATGGGCAGAGTCTGCTCCACTCCATTCTCTTTCACTCCCTCCATGTGAGCAAGAAATAGACCTTTATGATATTAAGCTATGGAACTTTTATTTATTATATCTATAAGCCTACCTGGACTAATACAACTCTCCTTTATAATAAATTAATATCTACATAGATTTAATATTCAACAGACTCCAAAGATATAGAAGCGATCTTAATAAACCATTCACATTGCTGACTCTGTGAATATGGGGGGTGGGGTGGTGGAGAGAAGCACAACACTATTCTTTCAAGTAAAAACATAATCATAACTTTTATGATCAAATTTTCCTATCAAAGACATTTTCAGGTCATGACAGATAAATTCCATGAAGCACACATTATAAGATGGATTCAAGATATTCTGGATGTACTAATAAGCAAAGCATGAATAAACAAATCTAATTTGTTAGTCCTGCTGAGTCATTTGAGATATCTATCTACCCAAAATGAACATAATCTATCAGCATCAAAATAACAAAAGTCCCCCAAATGCTGAGGGGTCTAGTTCTGTTCATGACTTTTATCAGCATGACACAGGGCTAGTATTCATTTGTCAAACAGTAAGGGCATTGTTTTGCACTCAAATAATTATCAGTTAATGAAGCTTTAAAAATAAGTCTCTTACTCTAGATTGAGTTATTCTTTCTGTGGTGCTTATCCACATATTCCTAAATACTTAAAATGTTCTCATAGTAAATGAGGTCAACTTATGTAAGCTCAAAAGCAATAGGATATTTTAGCATCACAACATGACTGCAAGACTATGAGAGCACATTCATTCACTTCAAATATCAAGTCTAATATTCCATATTTGACTACATGTCTTTTACAGTTATGTGTGTCATAGTAAAGATACAGCATAGGGGGCCTCCCTCAACCGCTGCGCTGTGGAGGTGTCGGCAGCGAGCGATGCGAGTTCAACACCCAGCCGGGGAGAATCCCACATGGTGCAGCAGACCTCTCCTGCCTCGCCTGCTGCTCCCCTCAGCAGTGTATTTCTGATCTGCCTGTTCTGCTCCCCGCTCTGTCTCTGGTGAACCCTCTTGCCGCCCACACCTCTGGCCTATACCCCAGCTTGTACGTATAAATAAATAAATCTTAAAAAAAAAAAAAGATACAGCATAGGAATAGACTATCTCCAATGTCCTTTTACAAAAAAAAAGTAAAGTCTCAGCAATAAGTGTCACAACTGAGCCACACAAGAATATGCTCCTGGACTGAGGAAGTCCTCTGAATCCCATTTTGTTGGGGGCTGGTCCCTGTGCCTTTTTACTCCCACCCTGCTCACTCACAGCTGAGATGAAAGAGGTCCTTATTCTAAACTGAAATCTTTAGCTTGTCCAAAATCACAGGAAGACACATAGTCTTATTGGGCGGGGAAGGGGGCGGGGGGGGGGGAGAGGATTTACTTTTTCCAGCACTCACTGCAATTGTACTCCCAAGATAAAGCAAAAGGCACTGGATGGAACTGAGAGAACTTCCTTCCCAAAGCTCTCAGAAAGTGGAAAAAAATGACTAAGCTATGAGCATCCATTTCACAAAGGATTTGGAGACTGCATCTTTGACTCATCTTTCTTTTCTTCCAGATCTCCAGAGGATTTGCTCATGGAGGCTGTGTCTACTGAAACCTTCAAAGTAGCTTAGTTTTTATCTTATTATAGATGCAGTACAATGCAATAGATACAAGTGACTTGCTGGGAAGTAACAGACGGCCAGAATGAAGGAAATAGCCAAATCTTCCCAGTAGTGTTATAGTCAGGAGTATCAGTAGCAGAGTCTTGGCTACCATAATCAGAAATGCAAAGTAACTTTGTAAGTCTCTGGTGAAAGTGTTAAAACCTAGTACAGAGGCATGTATCAGACAAAATTCTTAGAAGAGTCCAGACCGTTCACAATATTCTTCTATTGCTCCATTACTAGGATGCTCAAGTTTTCTCTTTCCAAGATAATATTTTAAGGACATTTCCAGTATGACTCCACTGGATCCATTAGTGTTCTGCATGGTGATGATCTTTCATTTGGTG